>CM033731.1:20827557-21311496 GCA_019671005.1 Hibiscus mutabilis
TTGCCCTAGATATGCCACCTATCTATTTCTTGAGATTGATCACAAAAGGATTCAACTTGTCGTATTTAACGGTGTTGTCTATCTTGACATTCTGACCATTCTGTTCTACATTCTAATCCTTGATCGATTCTTCTCTAAGTTCGACAGGTTTTTTACCTTTCATCATAGCATTTATCTGGTTCATCATTTCGGCCATTTGCTTCTTTAACTCTTGTACTCCACCTCGCTCGCTACCAAGACTGACACTACTTGCTGAATCTGACCTGAAGTTTCTGAATGATCCTTCTTCTACTGTCCCCGATCTAGCTTTGGGATGGAACTCTGGAACCGAACCCCCTATTGTCAGGTCAAAGAACCCTTGGTCCATCATGAACAATCTCTATTATGGGAGAAACCACTCAGGAATCATTACCCTATGTAATGTGAATGCAATGAAATATGCAAAAAAGAAAACAAAAGGAAATAAGTTAGTACCAGATAAAATCAATAAATACATAAATAAAAGGGCAAATTAAATAAGATAAAAACACAAAACAACCCTATTTACAACCTGTCTAAAACACCTCAGTTATCCGCATTGCTCTAAAAATGTGGGTTCTTTATGTTCTCTATATGCAGTGTTGGTGCTAGGAGGTACCCGAATTGTCCTTTTTGTCCCCTACTAAGGGTAGCAAGGCCCCCGATCATCACCCATTATAGGCTCCTTTCAACCGGGTTCAATTCAGGGGGACCCATTCTCTTATGCCCCTACAAAGGAATGATATCCTTACGAAAGCATAAGGTACTCGAGCCCCGAAGGTACTTTGCTAGGCCCATACGGAGGAATGATATCCTCACGAAAGCACTAGCGTTTCCCCCTCCCCACTTAAAAAGGACGGGTTTATATGCCAAATTTTAAATGCGTTAAAATAAACGTGCAATTATAACCAAATGTTAATTTAATAGTCACTTTAATCTGAAACTTCCGGTATTAGTAAAGTAGTAATTATTTAAAAAGCTCGACTCACTTTTATTTTTTGAAAAACAAAAAAAGATCCCCAGCGGAGTCACCATCTGTAGCGATGTCCTTTCTTACTACGGGGGTGTTTCGCTAAAAAACGGGAGGGGTTTTACTGTGTTTGGGGTCTTTCGGGTATTTAAAAATATCTTCCGTGGGCCTTTAGAAAAACCGTATTTTATTTAAAAATGGAGTCACCACCGGCCACTAAGGTAGGCCGGACACCATAAAAACCAGAGATTGTAAAAATGTTGGGTTCGGGAGTCGGTTATGGATGGGGAAGGATTAGCACCCCCACACCGCCCAAAATTGGTACTTTAATAATTACCGTTTTATTAATATTAAACTTTCCTGATTAAAGTGACGATTAAAATAAAATTTGGTTATAAGTGTGAGTAAATTTTAATGGCCCCGTTATTTGAGAATAAACTAATAGACTACCATCACTGCGCTTGATACTGGCCACGTTTATGCTCGAATAAAAGGGCACCGCATTGACAAGTAATATTTTGTTATACAATCTTAGAAAACAATTAAAAAACATTCACAGTGACATGATACTAAAAACATAAAAACATGAACATCACAATATTAAACAAAAAATAATACTTGAACATGAAAAACATGATATGTCACAATAACACAATATAAAAAATATGTAAAAAAGAAAAAAAAAACATACTTCAAGAATTAATTAATCACACATACATGTCAAAATAAATAAAAAAAACCCCACAATGTAACATATGCATGACATAGAAAATAATACGATACTAAACTAACAAGTCAAAGCAACACAATAACATATATAAAAAAACTAATACTTAATATTTAACATATGGCACAAATTTCACACACCATATAAATACATCATAACAATATTAACAATTTTTGACACTAACATGTAACCTAAGAAACAAAGAAGACATGAAATACATTAAAACACATGTATATATATAAATCATGAACAAATTAAACCAAAGCCCAAACACATGATAAAATAAATATTATATAAAGAAACATGAATAAATATGATATAAAGACATAAATAGTAACATGAAGAGCAAAATAAACATACTAATAACCTAATAATAAGCATAATTATTTAACATGAAAAAGGGAATAGAATGGAGTAAAATAAAATAGAATGACGGAAATTAAAACAAATAGAACTCGATTTAGGGACGGGATTGCAAGCTAAGCAAAACCTAAAAGGACCAAATGTGTAATAAACCTAAGGGGCAAACTCAAAATGAAAATATCCAAAACGCGGAAGGGCTAGGGGTGATTTTGACATTTAAAAAAACTGAATCGGTTGATTTCGGGACCAGATTGAAAGAGACCGAAAAGAAAAGAGGGCCTGACTTGCAATTGAACCAAGGGGAGACTCGAAATGAAAATTCCAGAAATGCGGAGGTCCTTAAATTGTAATTAGACCATTTTTAAAACATTAAACGCCTATAAAATAGATTAACTGGATCTGTTTTCAAACTTTTGGCATTTTAAAATTTTGTTTTAAAAAAAACTCTCCCTCTTTGTTTTTTTCTCTCAACCAAAACCCCCCAAACACCCAACCTCCCAAACGGCTGACGTTGCTTTCAGAAACCGGCGAGCTTCCACCGTCTCAGTCGCCAAAACTCAACCCGCTCTTCAACCAAAACTCAACCCAAACCTTGGATTTTAGGAAAACCCCCTTTTTTCTAGATCTGAAAAAAAAACGAACCTAAAAATCATTTTTTAAAACCCTTTGTGAACCGAGACCAAAGACGTTCCCTCCTCTACCTGCTCACCATATGAGGCTTATCGCCGATCAGAGGAGATCCACCGGCGCCGAGGGTAAGGCTCGATTCTTTTTATTTTTGGTTACTTTTATATTTAGTGTTATTTCTTATTTTGAAAAAAAGCATGCAAGAAAATAATAAGGAAAATACCACTGAAAATCTTGCTTTTTTCTGGAAAGTTGAATTTGAGTTTTTTTCTATTGATTCTTGGATCTGGTCTGAGTACAAAAAATGGTCCCTCTCATTACATATATGTTGCCTTTTGATTTGTTATTTTTGGTAAAGATAGGACATAAATTACATATTAGGTACTGACAAATATGTTTTGGTGTTCTTTTTGATGCATCTGGCGCTGTGGTTGAGGAGCCGGTGGGAGAAGCATGGTGGTGGTGACAGTTTGGCCATACGTGTCCTTGGTCGTTGGATCAGATCTAATCCAACGGCTGAGGTTGCTTGGAAATCAGATGGCTCATATGTGCTCTGGAAACTGGAATGATTGCACCAGATTATGACACATGGCGCGTGGCAGCCGAGGAGTCTAATGCGTGGGATGCACGCGCGCGTGGGAGATGGAGGGTCTCGAGCGTGTATCACACACGGCAGCTGGAGGGGCATCTGCTTTTATCGTGACCTTTGGATCAAGATTTGATCCAACGGCTCTTGGCTGGCTGCGCATAAGGGGATAGGGATTAGGGTTTAGTTAATTAGATGGGTTAGGGTTCTGTTAGGATTTTGGGCTAAACGAACCCGTATTTTATGTACTTGATATATAATATTTGTAATTGGACTGGATATTTTAACCTAATTGGGTTTCCAATTTTTAGATCTATTTTTTTTAATTCTAGTAACCCAACAAAATGTTAAGAATAATATGTATATACATGTACACATGCACCATTATTGATTACATACGATACAAAATATAAGGAAGAATATCGATCATTAATATTAAGACCAATGCATACACACTAGACATATATGTACATATACATATAATTCACATATATAATGTAATACATATACGCTACGTATATCTACATATTAATACACATGTAAACACATACATTCAAGCACGTAATATAAACATATATATTTGATCACACATAATTAATATAACTATACACCTACACATACAAACAATGCATACATAAAATATAAGCATACATATGACAAACATACGACACACCTATGCCATACTAGCTATTAATGCGTACACATGCATAATACATAACATACATGTACTCACACATATCACACACATATTTTACGTACATTTTAATCACACATACATAATTAACGCACATAATAATATAATATTTATTAATTGATATACTAATATATTGATACACCAGATAAAAATGAGTGATTACAACATGAACATAAAGGGATCATCATCAAAGAAAGCATATGTGGCTATATGCAGTGATGGTGACTCCACCGATGAAGATGAGATAGCCCACCTATGCTTGATGGCCCTCCAAAAGAGGGAGGTAACTTCTAACTCATCCAATTCAAATTCAAATTGATACACATTTGATGAGTTACAAGAAGCCTATGACAAATTGGTTTTTGAGTTCAAGGCTTCATTTTGAAAAAATAAAAAGACGATTTCAAAACTGAAAATCAAAAATTATTTGCTTTTAAAAACCAATTTGGAATTTGAAGCAAAATTAAAAGATTTTGAACTTAAAGTTTTAAATTTACAAAAATTACTTCAAAGTTTAGAAAAATATCATCAAAAGGAAGTTGATGATCTTAAGACAGAAAAAGATTTGATTTCCAAAGAGCTTGAAAAGAAAAACAATTTAGGAAAATCAAATTTTTATCAAAGACAATCTAGTGCCCCTAGATTTTTAAATGGAAAAGTTTTTAGAAGTATTTGGGTCCCAAAAGGGCTAAGTACTTCACATAAAAAGGATGGAATTGAAAAATGGATTCCTAAGGGGACTAAATTATGTGCTACTAATGTCTATGGATCCAAAGCAATTTGGATACCAAAAATCTAATGATTGTCTTTTGTAGGTGTGATAGAGCTTTGATCAACAAGGTGATAAAATTGAAGGGGAGATCTATACACACAAATGATGAACACTTGAAGAAAGAAGGCTTCACATCCTCCCTTTGGTTCAAGTGTGGTAAAAATTAGTTAAATTTTGTTTAATTTAATTTGATTTATTTATTTTAATTCAACTAGTTTATCATACATTTTGGACTAAATGCTTGAGTAAGGGGGAGCCAATTTTTAAAACAAAACTTATTTTTGTCAATTTTTTTTAACTCTCCATTGTTGTTGATCTTTAAAGTTTGAACCATTTTTGATATAACAAAAAGGGGGAGAATGTTTTGAAATTTTGATTTTTCAAATGAATAAGGTGGAGCTTATATGATCATCAACATTTAATCTCTTATTCAAATTTTTATTTTTACTAAGGGGGAGAATCTCAAAAATAATTTTTCAAGTTGGTTTTATTATATCAAAAAGGGGGAGATTGTTAGGATTTATGTTTTGATATAATAATTGAAAAATAGTTTTGTACTAAATTGAAAAGATTTCAAAAATGGTCTTAAGTCCAAACAACTTGAAAATAAGTTTAAGAAGTTTTTGAGAGGTTTTGGAAATGCTTTAAATGTTTTAAAGTAACTAAACTAACGTTTTCAACACAGGCGTACCGATACGGTATACCCTGTATCGATACGGTCCAAGGGTTTTAGCTACAGTATTTTTCCAGTAACCAAAAACCGTACCAATATGCCTCTAAGTGTACCGATATGGAGTGTATCGTTTCGATACGCCTACCCACGTATCGGTCCAGTTTTCAACCTCCCCAACGGCTATTTCCCAATGGCTATTTAAATTGCAGGGCATACCGAAACGGACCAAGGCGTACCGATACGGCTCAATGTGTTTCGATACGAATAGTAAGACTGGGCATAACGGCTAGTAGTTGTACCGATATGGGTACACGCGTACCGATACGGATAGCTGCAGAACTGCGTTTATTGCGGGAAAAATAAGCCCCAACGGCTCCAACTCAATCCCAACGGTTTTTAATGGCTAGAAACTCAATTGGGAGTATTTAAGGACCCTTCATGCTTCAGCAACAACTAATGTGTCTATTGTCAACAACATTATGATGCCAAAATTATCTTAGGGCCTTTAATTCTCATTCTTTGTATAGACAACACTTGTGAGCTTTAATTGTTATATTTGCTCAAGTGTTTAGGATTTGGGTGAGTGCTTAAAGAGTTCAAACATCTACCTTGTAGAGAGGATTTCTTGTTTGCTTATTTCTTTTGTTTGAGAGGATTCCCAAAGCTTGGATTGTAAGGTTTGGATGCTAGACTTGGTAATTGAGTCTAGGTTGTAAAGGTTACCTCCTAAGCCTTGTTAAAAGGGGAAGAAATCTTAGTGGATTTGGGAAATCCTTACTAGGAAGCTAAGGTAGTGGATGTAGAGCTTGTTAGAACCTTGAACCACTATAAATCCTTGTGCAATTTTTCTTTATCTTTTGCTTCCACCACATACACCCAAAAATCGACTTTCCCACCACTTGGCTAGCATATCAGTTGAAGGAATTCGAGCTCAATCAAACCCAACACTCTTGCTTGCCCGCTGTCCAAAAATGCTTACTTCTCTCCATTGATGAGAAAGGAGAGCGTAAGCTTATAAGCTTAGTGCGGGAATTTCAAAAACACTCATCAATACATTTAAAACCATTTTGCTTTCAAAATATGTGAAGTAACTCATGCCAAAACATCTCATGCTTCTATTGTCTTTCTAATACATGCACTTTTAGACATTTGCATCTCATGTATCATGGATTTCGAGCATAAACCTCAATTTAAGCTTTCTCATGCTAAAATCTCAAAATAGCAAGCTTAAAGAGCACCACATGTATAAACCATATTATACAAAAACATAATCCATTTCACATGATACATTATATCATATATTGGCATTCAAGTGACCCAAAAATCATTTCATTCTATTTATAAAAACACATCAGATACACGGATTTCCTAAGTGGTTCCTTCGATCACTTAACATACATCCTTGAACCGGAGCATGGTACTACCACCCCTCAACGGTTATGATGTATAAATCCAACAGCGAGAGAATTGGCACACTCTTGACCCCTCGACCGCTGTGGTTCTCATGGTGGAGCATGGCACACTCTTGACCACTCAACACATATGAGGCAAATTATTATATTGCACTTTAAATCCTATGGCTAGCCAACTATATCCGATAACATTTGATCATTGCCACTTGCCAATATATTTCATAAAACCACATTACCTTATTGTTTTACATAAACATCAAATCAAACGAATTTCCAATACAATATACCATGTATTCTACTAATCTCAAAACTCTTTTTATAAATCATTTGCCATTCTCAATAATCATCACATATGATCATTTGCAACATATTTCATTTCTAAAACATGCATATAGCAGTAGGTAATCCAAATCATTATCAAGTGCATGAGATTGTATTTTGCAAAACCGAAATACTTACTTCCGAGCTTAGACAAGTGTTTCAAACTTAATTTAAAATCCCAAAAATCATTTTCAAACCTTTTTAAAGTAGTAAACCACGTTTTCACTCACCGACAACACAACATTCCACTAGTCGATGCGAAAATCAAGCTTCCGAAACCTCTCCAAAAGATGAAGGATATATCTCCCCTGTTTTACCCACACAAAAACAGAGGATTAATGCATTTCCATGCATCTCTAAACCATCAAACGCTTCCTTAACAAACCATCAAACGCTTCCTTAACACAACCGAAATCATCACCAAGCTCAACCTAAACAAAGCCCAGCCAAAACCTTTTAACATCAAGATCACCTCAAAATCCAACTATTTACACCCTAGAAAATTAGCAATTCACTTAGTTTCGGGATTCCTTTTATTAATCTCTTCTTGTAACATTAAAAATGTTTAAAATATGATCTAAATTAATTATAATTAACGCAAATCAGATCCATTGTCAAGATTCATCAAATCACTTAACAGAACTCAATTAAAACCTTAAAATCATGATTTAATCATAAACACAAAGGAAATTGTGCAAACATGCTTCAACGAATCTGCTCATCTGAATGATTGTCCATATACAAGTAACCGATTTCCGTTTTGTTCCTATTTTTTATTTTTGTTTCGAATCTATTGATATTTATTTTGTTCTATTCAATTTAGTAATAATATCAATGTTTTATTTTCACTGTTTTCTTTATCGGATTCATGTCTTTTTCTAACAAACACTAGTTGTCTTTCTGCAAATACACATTTCATTCTAACACAATGATCTTTTTTTACAGCAAATGACATCTTCTTCTTTACTAGTCATGTCTTGGGTTACTCGTGTTAGAAGTACTATTATATCATTTAACCGGTGCAAGAATAGTGTACAACAATTTATGAAAGTATGTAGCATGCTCTTGCGTAGATGACTTATTTGAACTTATTGAATATTGAAACATGATAAATTGTTAATTTGTTATTACTATGTTACGATGAAAAAAAAGTAATTATTAACTACCAATATGTTTTTTTACTTGAATTAACCTGACTCGAATCATAATCGAACAAACTATAAGTCGATTTGTTGACCTGAATAGACAACTCTATTAAAAATTACACTCATTAATAGTCAATCACGCAATTAGCAAAAGACGTAAAACGGTACATGTGTTGCAATTGCAATAAAATAACTTTAAAAAGTGTAATAAATAATAACTAAATGTCACAAACTCACAATCCGACAAGACATGATTTCAATAATGAACTTACTCGAATAAAACCTGAACCTAGTAAAGACATGGTCTGAACTTCACCAAAATTGATTTTATCCAAACTGAATCTCATTAGAAATTAACTTGACCCGACGTGAACTTAATTCGATACCCGAAATGATCGACCTGAAGTCCTTCCGAACCCGGTTAAGACCCGAATCATTTTGACCCGAACTTAATCCTAATTAACCAACTTGGACTCAAACCATTTTGACTCAAATCTGGTATTGACCAGACCCGACCCGAAATTTGAGTTCAATCCGACATAATTCGAATCCGATCAGACTTGACCCGACCTGAAACTCATCGAGTACAAGATTTTACATCGCTAAACATGAGATTTAACCTCTCTGCTCTCTTTTATCAGATCGGCCTCTTTGGACAAGGGATAGTTTGATTGTCTAGGAGTCAAGGTAACATACTTGATAGGAGAAAACCCTGAAAATAATTAATTTTAGCTTTGCTTCCTGAAATTTGACCATGCCTTATCCCACTCGGTTGAGAATTTATCACCTGAATATGTTCATGAGTAACTGAGTAGAAGCAGCAATGTTAGGGCAATCTTAAATTAATGAGTAGCTAAATCATATAAGAGTGATTTTGTATCAACAGTTAAGCCTTACATATCAGCAGAAATACAGATCTAGCTTATATGCGATGAAGACTGCAATATGCCCCAATATCGTTTAAAAGTTGTATTGTGTTAGTATTTTACTTCCCATGCATGCACAAAATGGAGTTATTCAATAAACACGGACTTTCAAAGATAAATCTTGTGTTTGATGCAAACATGATTTCAGAAAGCAAGGACAGGTAACAGGATGCTAGCAAAGCCGACACCTGCATGACATTTTATTTGTACAAAGGAAGCCACATTTTAGAGATAGGGGATTGGTACCCGTTGTAGTGTTGATGGCAGGTGACTTTGTTCGTATCTATGAGTTAAATTGATATTTTATTTAAAGTTTAAATGTCTAATTGTTATTTTGTTTAAAATTTAAGTGTAAAATTAAAATTTAACCCTTTTTACTAACGTGTTACGGCATTAAGCAAATGACATTTAACGTGTCGGTGACCAAAGCGATATAAAATGATAACGTAAGTGACCAAAACGTTATAAAACGATAACGTAAATGATCAAAATATTTTTTTTTTGAATTTGAAACCAAACAACTTTATTAATAAACAAAAAAAACAAGAACATAAGTTTTCACAACATTAAAAAAACGATAAATCCAACAAGAAAAGTAAAGGGCTGCTCCAGTCAGATTATACACTTCCTCTTTATACCACAGCAAATCGCTGAAGTCTATTGTAGGAAGAGTCTCCGAAGAGTTGTCAAAACATGAATCAGATGAAATCCTCACAAGAAAACTACAAATACATTTCGCGTCTGTTCCAAAGGTACTGATCCGCTCCACTTCTGATTACATCGGCAAATAATTACAAAGGAGATAAAACTATTCATGACCACCGACAAAACCAAATCAGAAATAAACGTCACAAGGAACACTACACAAACATCAAACGGACACAAAAGTATCCAAAAAATATGTCATAAAAAGGACAAGTCCCGTCTGTTTTTCTTTAGGCTTCTAGCTGTTTGGATGTCGTAAAAAATTCTCCAATTTCCTCGCATCTTTCCATTTCTATTTTAACATATAATGTAGTCGAATCCTCTTAGTAGTACTAGTAAAAAATGGAATGTTATCTCTAGAAAATCTAGATTCGAGCGGGTTGTCTTCAAAATCAAACTTTGAACCTTTTCTTTTTTCAAGTTCCCATGCCCTACACATTAGAATATTGAGCAGAATCCTTGTTTGACACATACTAGTATTGAGTCAGTAATAGCGTTGAACTGCCTTGCTTCAAGTATTAATTTTTGTATCTGTCAGCTTTTGGTCTTCTTTCTAATTCTTTAACCAATCTTTTTTGTGTTGGCTTAGTTATCATCAATCTTAAGGGTTACCAGCACAGTATCTAAAAATGTACAGGATTTTCAAGTTCTTCATTGATAAGGAAATTACAATCGAGTCTTGGCTTGTCTAATACTTTATGAACAGTTTCTTTTTTAAAACAATGGATCAAGTTAAGTGATTAATCGATGGGGTTCTTAAAACACTACTGGTTGCTTCCTAGTTTGTATTGGCACGAAAGCGGATAAACATAGAGCCTGATTGAAATGCCATATCCGAAATGCAAGTGATGCTAGAGTTTTTCTTACATGGTGTTTTCTGTTACAACAACGACCGAAAGATGTTTAGGATGGCGATGATGCATTGAATTGTGTCTAACAATGTGTTGTGTTTGGGAGAATGAGTAAGAAGGCAGGAGAGAGTTTATATTATAAGGACAAAATTAGGCTTGGACTTGAACATTAGACGGAGTTGTTATTCACTTTCACATCTTGCAAATCTATCCATATTGGATTTTAATTCATAGGATACATCATATAATGCAAAAGATGACATAAATGCGTTTATTCAGCTGGCTAATGCCATTTACCACCCCGCGGCTTACGCTTTATGGAAAACTTATGAAAAGCCGGCAGCCAATTGTGCACCACAAACCCTACTGCGTTTTAACTCGGCTAGCATTTTGCTTATGCGGAGCCTGCTTGTTCACAAAGATCTAATAGATCCAATGTCTACAAAGATATGATATGAAACTCATGAGCTACAGGTATAAAGAATTTGACATGTGAAATGTAAAATAGAACATTAGAAGATAATGTCATGGAGAACTTAATAGTGTTCTGCGATACCTCACGAACCGAGAGCTCGAGACGGAACTTGGGACCGTCATAGTGGTGAAAGACTGGCCTAAAAGCATCCTCTTCCAAAGCTTTGCAGACCTTCCTAACACGGATTCTCACCTATTTATACGGGGTAAAAGCCAAAAAAAATAGAGTTAGTGCAACAGTCCTCACAAAGAAACAAATACAGTTCTTACAAACAATAAACCCTAACTTTACCTGAGCTGGAAACCTCGACTCCCCTTTACACTTTTTGTCTTCCCAAGCAGATGGATCAATGTTAAAACCCCCAAAACTTGCCGCCTGTAGATATGAAAGATAACATCAACAATATAGTAGATACAAACTGACATTGTCTGATCAACCAATAGCCTTCACATTAAAGGGGAAAAACAAAAGGAATATTAACGAGAATGGCATAGGTGAACAAACCTCAAAAATACCATGCAATTGATGAGTAGTGTAGTTGTAGAGAAACAAAGGCAAGCCAGCTGTTATTGCCCGAACAGAGTCCCTGTATCGTGGAGGTAAACCTATCAAATGAATAACAGCGGCGTATAAGAATTCTCAACTAATGATTTGATAAGTACATCTATGCCAATGGGAGTCTTCAAACAGAATGACAAGTACCAAATAGCTGGCGCTTTAAATCTTCTTGCATTGTGTCATTGTTACAAACAAAGATGTATCCTCCAAGCACCTCGTTTCTCGGGAGTGTTTCAGTGGCAGGCAATGTCTTGAACCTTTTATCAACAGCATTGTTTGCATTGCTGTTCTCGTTATTCTTGTTGTTGTTGACATCTTTGTTGCTATGGTTGTTACCACTATATTTGTTACCGGCAAGGTTCCCGGTGATGTAGTTGTTATTTTTCTGGTAACCAGCCTCTGTGTTGTAAATAGCATTTCGGAAAGAACTTTTGCTTACATTATCTCCAATCTTGGAGTCCAAGTTCAACATATTGATGCTAAGGTTCTCAAATTTGTTCGTCTTTGTGGATCCCAAATTTATCCCTAGTCCTTATTTCAGCTGGACCCTTTGAAAGATCGAGATTGTTCATTCGTTCACTCTTTGTCCTCGTCTGTTCAGATAGTTTGGAGGCAGCCATCAACCATTGGTGATCCTCTGAAGCTTTCGATTGTCCCCGAAGATCATCTCCCAAATGCCAAAAGCTATGGATGCTCTCCATCTTGCAGATCCTAATAAGAAAGGATACCAGAATTTAAAAATATTTGTTAATTAGAGAAGAAGACTTAGAAAACAATAACACTTAGAAATTTTAAAATATTTGATTTTCTTTCTTTCAAATTTTACCTAGCTAACAGTAACACTTAGAAAACAATAAGCAAATCTTAAGCATAAAAAAGAGCTTTTTCTACAAACAACCACAATAACCCAAAGGGCAGAACTAAACCATCATTTGAAATCAAGAATCAGCACATGAAAACCAAGCAAACACTTTAAAATTTCCCCATTTCCTTTTCATTCCAACCATTTTTTCAAAACACAAACAAAGCCCAGAAATCCTAAAACTTGAAGTCAACTTACCAATTTTTCTCAAAAAAGAAAAAGAAACCAAGACAACAAAATTTATCCCGGAAAATAAAACCCAAAAACTCAAAACCATCGATTAATGAAATTAAATAAAATGTATAGCAATTAACAAAAGAGCAAAAGAAAGAGATGCAGACTTCACCGACTAAGCAAAGTACAGCATCAAAGTTTAGCCTTAAGATGGAGGCTTCAAAGGATTTAGAAGCTAATTTTAAAGGATTCTAAGAAGTCTTAGATTTGGGATCCAAAAGATAGAGTGCCTTTCTTTTCTTTTAGCTTTTTTATGCGTGCTAGCTGTGTTGTGCAAGACACGGCACAGAACCGACAGATGTTAGAAGGAATTTTTATTGTATTTATAGAATAATGAGACGGAAATGTCCCCCAATTCTGGCTTTTGTTTTGCCAATTTGGTTTTGACCTAATCTGAAAATTTGTCATTTAACATTTAATTCAATAGCCCTGGATAATTAGCAAATAACGGATAACGAATTATATTAATTAATGACAGATAGCTGATAGTATTATTTGGCTTAATTAACGGATTATATTAGTTAATTGTATAAAAAAATTTGGTAAAATTAACTGATAACTGATAGTTGTTTGATTATTTAAACAAGCAAAATAATATATAAGAAAACGATTATATTCAATACTTGTTTGAATAATTTATTAATTATTATTATTTTGCATAAATTAATATTAATTATATTATAAAAATTATTTATTAATATCATTACTAAACATATGTGAATGACGCATATATATTTTTTATTTATAAAAATAATTTTTAATATAATTTTAATATTTATTAAATTTAGTTGTATATATTAATTTCTTATTTATAAAATTATATTTGAATATAAATTTTTTAATTATTAAATTTATATATATATATATATTTTTATTATTTATAAAATTATTTTTTAATTTTATTATTTATTTAAATTTACGTTATTTAAAATATATATAATTATCAATGATAAAAAAGTCTTTACAAGTCTTTTATCCAAACCTCTAGCTCATACAACTCATAAAGTGAGCTTTTTTAAAATGAGATGTTTCACACCAATCCGCTATTATAATTATCTATTTATCAAACATCTAAGTTAATAGATTTGACTGGTCAAACCTCTAAAAATACTTCAAACATCTAATTTTGACTCAAAATATTATTTATCAAACAAGGCTAATATTTATTTTACTCTGTATTTTTTAGTTTTCTTTCTTCTAATGCTGAACAACACAAAGATGGAAAATTACAGGTTATTAACAGTTTCTAACTGCACTAAACTAGCAAGGGTCTAAGGTGGTGATCAAACCATCACTCTCATACAGATTTACCACGAGACATCTTAGTCAAGCCATCAGTAAATATTTATTGTTAACGTAATATGTTACTATTAATTAATTTATACTTTTTAGGCTTAACAATATTGTTGGCCCTAAAGTATGCATTTTGTATCGAGTTGTTCTCTAAAGATTTTTTCGAGATTTTTTATTTTCTAAATTTTAAAATGTTACCTCATTTTCCCCTACTGATAACTCCCGTTAAAAAATATCATGGGACTAATCAGAACACACAACGTGTCACTTAACTAACAAAAAATCGGCTGACTTTAATAAAAGAGATAAATTATACGTTAAGTATGTCAGATTTTTATTTATGTTCAGTTTAGGCCAAAAAATCTTTACTAAATTGAAAATGACACCAATTTCTTTCGAATTTTTATAATTTAGTCCAATATTTTTAATATGATGATATTTTTATAAATTTTAGACCTAAAAATCTATATTTAACTCAAAGTTGACCCCTACTTCTTTATAATTTTTACAATTTAGTCTAATATTTTAAATATAATTATATTTTTGCTCAATTTAGTCTAAAAAACTTTATTTAATCCGGAATTAACCCACATTTCTTTCTAATATATATAGTTTAGTCCAATACTTTTATTAAGATGATATTTTTTTCATTTTAGTCCTAAAAATCTTTATTTAACTCAAATCTATCCCCTATTTTTTCTAATTTTTATAATTTAGTCTAATATTTTTTAATATGATGAAATTTTTGTTCATTTTAGTCCTAAAAACTTTATTAACCCGAAATTGACCCCTATTTCTTTCTAATTTCTATAAATTAGTCCGATATTTTTAATATAATTATATTTTTGTTCATTTTATTCCTAAAAATATTTATTTAACCTGAAATAGACCCTTATTTTTCCCTCTACTTTTTATAATTTAGTCCGATATTTTTATATAATTATATTTTTTGTCGATTTTAGTCCAAAAAATCTTTATTTAACCCAAAATTTGCCCCGATTTCTTTCTAATTTTTATAATTTAGTCCAATGTTTTTAATATGATTATATTTTTGTTCAATTTATTCCTAAAAATCTTTATTTAACCCGAATTTGAACCATATTTCTTTATAATTTTAAAAATTTAGCCCAATATTTTAATATAATTAATTTTTTGTTTATTTTAGTCCTAAAAATCTTTATTTATCCCGATACATAAAGATTAGTAGGGACTAAAATAAACAAAAATATCATCATAATAAAATATTGGACTAAATTATAAAAAATAGAAAGAAATTAGGGTCAATTTCGGGTTAAATAAAGATTTTTAGGAATGAATTGAACAAAAATATAATTATATTTAAAATATTGGGCTAAATTATAAAAATTATAAAGAAATAGGGATCAATGTCGAGTTAAATAAAGATTTTTAAGACAAAATTGAACAAAAATATATTTATATTAAAAGTATTGCATTAATCATTAAGAAAGAAACATGGGTCAATTTCGGGTTAAATAAAGATTTTTTGGACTAAAATGATAAAAAAATCATAATATTAAAATATTAGACCAAATTATAAAAATTTGAAAGAAATTGTGGCAAATTTTGGGTTAGATAAAGATTTTTAGGACTGAATTGCACAAAAATATAATTATATTAAAAATAGCGAACTATATTAAAAATTAAAAAGAAATTGGAGTCAATTTTGGGTTAAATAAAGATTTTTAGAACTAAAATGAAAAAAATAATTATGTTAAAAATATTAGACAAATTATAAAAAATAGAAAGAAATAGGGGTCGATTTTGGGTTAAATAAAGAGTTTTATGACTAAAATGAACAAAAATATCATTGTAATACATATTTTGGACTAAATTATAAAAAATCCAAAGAAATAGTGATCAATTTCCTATTAAATAAAGATTTTTAGGACTAAAATGAACAAAATATCATCATATTAAAAATATTGTACTAAATTAAAAAAAGAAATTAGGGTCAATTTCGGGTTTAATAAAGATTTTTAAGACTAAAATAAACAAAAAATATAATTATATTAAAAATATTGAACTAAATTATGAAAACTAGAAAGAAATATGGGTCAAATTCGAGTTAAATAAAGATTTTTAGGACCAAAATGAACAAAATATCATCATATTAAAAGTATTAGACTAAATTATAAAAATTAGAAAGAAATTGGTGTTCATTTTGGGTTAAATAAAGATTTTTAGGACTAATTTGAACAAAAATATAACTATATTTAAAATATCGATCTAATTTGTAAAAATTATAAAGAAATAAGGGTAAGCTTCTAGTTAAATATTGAGTTTTAGGACTAACATAAACAAAAATATCATCATATTAAAAATTGTTATGATTTTTGTTTTGATATAATAATTGAAAATAGTTTTGGACTAAATTGAAAAGATTTCAAAAATGGTTTTAAGTCCAAACAACTTGAAAATAAGTTTGAGATGTTTTCAAGTGGTTTTTGGAAGGCTTGAAAATGTTTTTACGTAGCCAAACTCAAGTTTTTTGCATGCCAGTACCGATACGGTCTACCCCGTGTCGATACCTATAACCCCCTCGACCCAGCCTAGATGCCCGACTGAATCGAGTGAGCTACATTAGATTTGCCGAAGCAAACCGGAGGAAGGTTACGAAAAGTCGGTCAATTTTTTTCCTTTTATCTTGTCTAGATGCGAAGCATTAATCCTACATGTACATACTTGCGGTAGGTGGATTTTCGAAGAAAACAAAACACAGAAAGACAACCAATCGCATCACAATCATTACGAGGAATAAACGTAAATACTTTAAATTATAGGATCAAAATTGAAATTAAGGTTACCAATCCTCAATTAGTCAGGTTACTTGCTCACATGACAAAAATCAGCTCAAAAATATCATCAATACTCATTTAATTGCATCACCAACATTCATGGACTAAATTGAAAGAAAACAGAACTGCATACCCATGTCATTAATCGAAATAACGGCCACACGTATTTTAACACCTCCTTCCCGTGACTGTACACTGATCGCGAGTCCAAAATGTCACAACTTTTAAAAATAGTATTTTAATCCAAAAACCGGGGTAATTTAAAATTTTTAAGACAAATTACCAGGTGGTCACCCATCTTAAAATTTCCCTAATAGCAAGCACACTTAACTTTACTTAATTTGGAAATAAAATAATAATTTAATACCCGATAATAAATTTTTTTACGTAAATAATATAATCATATTGAACATATAATAATAATAATAATAATAAGCAATAACTAAGTTTAACATCTATGAACTATTACATACCCGATTGAAGTATTTTAACAAAAATGCAGGTTTAGCTAGTACATGTCACTATTAAATACAAAAATATGGATATCATAAGTACTGAAATAACCTGTCGATTTGTATATCCCAAAAGAGAAGGTGATGCAAAAGCTCCGCTCCTACTTCCGTTTACCTACGCGTATGACAACAATACACGCTGAGTATAACTCAGTGAGGCATAAGATGAGTAACATATAAAATACTTTATAATGCATGATACTTTTCAAAAGCATGATAGTCTTTAAACCATATAATCTGTAATGCAGGAATATCTATGCCAGAAAATATATTGTGATCATTATGTACTATATAAAAGTATATAATCATTCTGTGAAATCATATAGCCCAAGGTAAATATTAAGTGACTAATATATGAGTCGTGTACGTTTTAGTACTATCCTTTCTACCGACACAATGAAGTATCGGGAACATATCAACACAATGAGGTGTTGCGATCATATCAACACAATAAAGTGTTGCCATATCAACTCAATGAAGTGTTGCAAACTATCGACGTTGCATACTATCGACACAATGAAGTGTCAGATACAGTGTGACTCTTATGGTATACCACTATATTGTCCACCTCAGTATTATACTACCAAGGGAAACTTTAAAATCAATTCCTGCAAAATGGCAAGCAACCCATATACAATTCATATCATGTAAAACATATCATATTAGAGCAGTTCATACTCCAATATGTTCTATATAATCCATGGTACACATGCCATTTAAAAACTATATAAAATATCTTGTCATATATATCATGCTATAAACCATTTATGATCATAAAATATGCCACATTCTTTAAATCAGTAAAATAAAGTATCATGCCAAAAACATATTTTGCTGTTTATAGAAATTCTTTACCTTTTTGGGTGACTTATCGCAAGTCTCCCTTTAGTATGTTAATAAACATACATTTAAAAACATGTATGCACTCACCTTAGCCTTGCAATGTGGTTGCCTTCACTATTCGATTATCACTCTCAAACTTTTTCTTTCCCTTTTCTGTTGGAACAACCTTGGTTTATATCGGAATCTACGTTTAAAATAAAATATACCATTCCAAGTATATGTTTGTACATATCACCCCAAATATAATAATGGAAAGTAATTAAAATAACTATCCATTATGTATAAAATTGATCCGATAAAACTTTCTATATTCGAATCATTTTTCCTCACATTTTCCTTCAAATCTTCAACCTTTACCAAAATACTTATTTTAGTCCCTAAGGACTCTTTTAAGCTCCCAACCATAAATTTCAAGTCTAGCCCTTACATTTTCCATCCTTTGCACTTTAGGACCCAAACTTTAAAAATTTGCACTTTGGCCCCTAAAGTAGCCGAATACTCAATTTAACCCAAATTGTTGATTTAAACTTCAAAATTAACATTTAAATCACTAGACTTAATTTTCCAACATAATATACTTCAAATACAAGCTCAAAAATCAAGTCCCTAAATTCTTCAAAGTTTAATAAACTTTTCAAAGTTTATATTTTGGTCCCTAATGCAATTTAATTAGGGATTTTCATTTTAATCACCTTGTATCAACATATAAAATCATTCTCATCATTTCCATCATCAAAATAATTTTTGCAATAATTTCCCCTAAATTCTTCAAAATTGTCGAATGGTCATTAAACCATTTTTCATAGGATTTTCATCATTTCCAACATAGAAACTATATCACAACTTCATTTCCATCCCTAATTCAAACACCTAACCAATTTGCCCTAAATTCTAGGGTTAGGGTTTATGTCTTCAAACATGAAATTAAACATAATCCAAGCTTAACTTCATGAAAACAACATTGAATTCATGAAATTCAAGTCTTAATTTCAATTTAGCACATCAGTTCCCTAATTATTTCCCATCAATAACTCAAGTAGTTCTTGACTACACCATGCAATATTACTACCAAAATGTAGAGAATTGAATGTAGAACAAATTATTCTACAGGATCATACCTTGAATCTAACTTTAAACCTTCCAAATCAAGCTTTAAAAATAATGGTTTCTTCTTCCTTTTTGTTCTTCTCTACTCACGGCATGTTGGAAGTTTATTGAACAAATTTTTGTTCATTTTTCTTCTTATTTTGCCACTTGTAAAATTTAAATGAATATTAAATTCATTTAAATGGTAAAATTCCAATTTAACCTTTATATCCAATGGCTAATTTAATACTATCAAAAATCAAGGGTCAATATTAAATCCATGTAGATTTAATATTCCAAAAATGCCCTCAATATTTCATAAATATTTCAAAATTGCCATCCTTTTCAATTGACCAATTTGCCCTCCAACTAGTCATTATTTACTAGTTTATTTCAAAATTGCCATTTTTGTAAAATTCTAACTAAATCTAGTTAGAATCCAACCAAATATAATAAAATATTTATAAAATAATATTTTATGAAATTTTCCATGTCTTTTGGATCAGTCTCCAAAGTTTCCATTCGATCTAATATACCGATAAATAATCCTTTACTCGGAAATAAACTATAAGATTCATCTTGAATCAAACTAAAAATATTTCTAACACTTGGAAATGACTTTTATAACCTTTCTCTATCATATGGCAACATTTCATAATTTTCCAGTTCGATCCGGGTATCCGAATTCCACTTAAACTTTAACTGCGATTTTCTCAATAATCGAAATATCAGATTGAACCAATAATTCCACATTCGATTCACAACCTTATATTCTCTGTTTATTTATGAGATAAAACTCCTAACTTTTAAGTAATTACAACTTTGGTCCTTCAACTTTTCATATTTCAACTTGTACTATACAAGTTTTGAAAACTTATCATTTTGGTCACTAAACTTTAACTTGAATTCCTATTCCAATTTTCCTTGGATTTTAACCAAATTTTGCGGGTATCCTATTTTACTCACTTTCTATCACATGACACCTTAAAACCTTAGAAATTTCTTTTCTACAATCCATAATTGAGAAAATCCTAACTTTTGCATTTTTGTCATTTTAATCACTAAGTAAGATTTTAAGCAATTATCTTAGCACTAAATGACCCTTAAACAGTACTGTAAATTTTGGGGTATTACACGTATCGATACGCTACCAACTGTATCGATACGGTGCCCTAAACCAACAGTCCTTGTCTCGGTACACTAAGTACCGTACCGGTACGCTTAACTGAAATTAACGAGCAGTTTTAAATTACATAGCAACCGTACCGATACGCCTTATGGGTGTTTCGGTACGTGGGTTTTGATCCAAAAAGCAATTTCCAATAGCGATGAACCGTACCGGTACACCCCTGCCCGTACCGAAACGCCTGGTCTGTTCTTTCCTAGTCGTACCGATATGGTCTCCAACGTATCGGTACGCCTAGGCTTGTAATGCCATTTTTAGCTGGTTTTTCACACAAATCTAGATGCATTTAGGTCCTATCAACTTGCATACATGTATAAAAACATCCAACAATACATTTATCAACACTTGCACCAAGATTTAGCTACCATGCAAGCTTAGGCCACCAAATATACCAAGTTGCTCAAATAAACATTTACCAGCACAAACACCATACCAACACCACTTTAATACCAAATTCAACATGTTAACCTCATCAAAGCATGCCACCCAAGCAAAACCATCTAGATACATACCTAGGCAACCACATAACATCCACCATAGGTAATAATGCACAATATGCATAACAACATCAATCACACTCCAAAATCATAGCATTACACATGCTTAAAACTAGGGAAAACAGAATTACATACCCCAAAATTCATGGCGAACACATTGCCTTATTAACCAGAATCATAAATCGAGTTCATACTCAAAATTGTTTTGCCTCTTGGATCACCACAACTTTGCCTTTGCTGCCCCAAGCCTTAATGCTCTGCATCATTAGGAAAAAGAGAGCGTAAGCATACTTGCTTAGTGAGGATGCTCTTAAAACAATGATGCATTATAACCCTTGAAAACCAATACTTGTTTTCAAACTATGCTTACGACCTAAGCAAGTTCCAACTATTCCAATTCAAAACATTCATATCAACCAATGTAAAACGATATATTCCACATGCTTAAATCCCCAAAGCATTTTATACAAAACCATGCTTGAATTCCAAAGCATTAAATACAAAACCATGCTTAAATCCCAAAGCATTAAAAATAGATTCAACATTGGAATTATCATATATTGGAAATTATAGTGACCCCATAATAGTCGACCACTATCCTTCATTAGCTGACCGCTAATCTTTAGTTAACCGACCGTTAACTTTACACATCGGATACACGAATTTCCCTTAATGACCGACCATCATCAATAACTACACCATGCCGACCGCATGATTTAACAACCTTGCCGATCGCAAGCTTTACATTAACAAGGGGAACCGACTGCTCAACCCAAGTGATAACAACATAGTCCGAGTAGCCGACCGCTATACCTCAAGAACCCTTGTTGCGCGTAATAAGTGCTACGCAAATGTGCAAGTATACACGTCGCAAGTTATAGTATAAAAGATATCGTCTCCACAGGGATTGGTGCTACTTCAAGAATCTAGTCTCTTGCACTGTAAAAATAAAAACACAAATAAAAGATTATAGAAGTTTAACTAATCTAGAAAGCAAATAAAGTAAAAGAAAAGATGAATTCAAATGAGAGAGATAGGCCAGGTTATCGTGAGTTGAGGTGTGATAGCCGATTGGATCGTCTTGGTAAAAGAGTGCACGGGCAACTCAGTTGCCGTGGCAACTTACACAACGGGGTTGCCTTGGCAACTAATCGATGGTTACCTGGGCGACTAGTTGGGCAACTACTTGGGCTTCTGGGCAGCAACCTTCAAGGTTCGGCAGAGCGTTCTTCAATGGTTTCTTCTTATCCCTAAGTCAAAACTCTAGCTACTTGTGCATGCCTTGATAATACATCCCTGCATGAATCAAGGGTGAACAACAACCAATCTTGCGCTCCTCTTAGCCGTTGAAATCCTTAACTTATTCCTAATCTGGATTAATCTTCACCATCAATAGATTGAATAAAGATCATATTCATTCGTTTCTTGAATCTAACTCTCCCGATATTAGATAAATTGATGAAATCACGAGATCCTCTCCCAATTCACTCGCAAACAATAATAAGAACCAAGAATGAATAAACCTTGAAATAGAAAAGTGCAAACTCTTATTACCTAAACAAAAACCAATAGTTTCTCACAACCACAAAACACAATAACCATAGCCAAGTAAATTTAGTTCATGGCTAGGTTCCAAATAAACACAAGATAAACAATCCCTAGCATGAACCCAATCGAACAAGAAAGAAAAGATGAAGCTTGTCGAAAATCCCTTGCTCTCTCTATGCATCTTGTCGAAATTTCCATAATGCTCTCTCTATGCATCTTGTCGAAATCTCCTTGCTATTTATAGGGCTAGGCCAAAGTCCTTCTTTGAGGAGGAGTTTGAGTTGGAATTAAATTATCTTTAAAGAATATAATTCTTTATTATAATTGTATTCCTACTAGAACTTCTCCTATCTTCTTGGAATTTAATTCTTCTTTAATCTCTGCATGGAAATCAAATTCCTTTGGGTTTGGGCTTTGCTCCACGTCATCTTGGGCTTGTATAGTCATTAATTTCGACATCTCTATTGCATTTTCTCTTTGTCGACAATTGCCATGGTAACTGGCTCGGCGTCTCCTTCATGCATTGCCCTGGCAACTAGCTCGGCGTCTCCTTCATGCATTGCCCTGGCAACTAGCTCGGCATTGCTTTGGCAAGTGATCCTGCACATACACACACAAAGCACACCAAAGCAGCATCTTTTCCACAAAAACTACCAAGTTATGTAATCAAGCTCAACGATGGAAGGAAACATGGATTAATGCATGAATAGCTAATTATGCAACTAATATGAGCGTAAGTCTAACAATAATATAAGTAAAAAGGGTAAGAAAAATAGTACTTTTGAACACTTATCACACCCCCAAACTCGAACTATTGCTTGTCCTCAAGCAATGCAAACTCATAATTACCTGCCAAGACTTCAATTTTGACAAACTTAGCTTTGAACTTGATTTCAATTCTCTGAACCGGGGCACCAAGTATGATTGGCTTTTTTTTTTCCGGAAAACTTAGGAGTTACTCGGAATCAAACTATAATGCTTGTGAGTGTGTGCGGAGTTGTGTGCAAGTTGATTTTTCAGATTCTATGCAAACAAGAGGTTTTCAAATTACTTCATTAGGTTCTTTTTAACATGTTTTAACTAGAGCCAGTGTTGGGCACCTCTAGTGTTTTGTTTTTAGTTTTCTTAAGTTAATTTAATCGACTAGAGCCGGTTTCGGGCACCTCTAGTTAAAATTTTTTAACATATCCTAGAGCCAGTTTCGGGTACCTCTAGTGATCAATTTTTTTAGCACATGCTAGAGCCAATTTCGGGTACCTCTAGCATTCATCCAGTTTTTATTCTAATCCCCCAATTTGTTAATTATCAACCTAAGTTCACTAGAATTCCTTAAATCAATCAAACCACAACAGTGTTTCATCAAATTTAGCATCATAGTAAAATTCTAAGTTTTTTCATGGTTATCCTAGAATAAAAAATTCTATCAATTAAGTGCATTGGCAAAGTCATCATCGAATATTCATCAAATCTAAGCAATTCTTGTTCCAATTAAAGGCATGGCAAGCAATTTATGTATCCTAAATGTAATACTTAAGATGAATGTAATTAAACATGGTAACTACTAATAACAATCCCCCCAAACTCGAGCGAGGCATTGTCCTCAATGCATGCATAAAAATAACGAAAAATAAAAATAAAAATAAAAATGCATACGAGGACTTACTCCGAGAGTTCATCATCGTAGATGATTAGTTTCCTTCTAGTCGGTGTCTTGATTCTCTTGCTTGAACGCAATGGTTGTTTTCTTGTTGCCGGGATGTCTTTAGCTTTGGTTGCCGTGGCATCTTCAGGGTTGGTTTCCGTGGCATCAGCTTGTGCAGGCACGATGTAGGTTGCCGCGGCATCTTCTTCATTGGTTGCTGGGGCAAGGATCTCGGCAGTAAATTTCCTTAGCATAGTAGTTGTGAGTCTTGTTGTGAAAAAGAAAACAAAGAAAACCTGAAAACTAAAGATAATGAAGAAAAATAAAATATCTCCTAAAAATAAAAATGAAAAGAAAAAGAAAAAGAAAAAGAAAATATTGAAAGGAGAGCATGCTCATGAATCTCCTAAGTTGACCACTTCTTTGTTACGTTCCACATGGGCACCATTGTAGTGCTTCAATCTTTGTTCATTAACTTTGAATTCATGGTTGTCAGAGATGGACTTGATTATCACGACACCATGGGAGAATGGTTTGACAACTTCAAATGGTCCCGACCATCTTGATTTCAGCTTTCCCGGGAAAAGTTTTAGCCGAGAATTAAATAGGAGAACTAGTTGCCCTGACGTGAATTGCCGTGGCAATAGATTCTTGTCGTGCCATCGCTTTGTTTTCTCCTTGTAGATTCGTGCATTGTTATAGGCAAGTGCACAGAATTCTTCTATCTCGTTGAGATCCATCAAACGTTTTTGTCCGGCACTTTCCCAATCCATATTCACGGTCTTGATTGCCCAGTACGCCTTGTGCTCGATTTCCACGGTAGATGGCATGTTTTGCCATAGACAAGTCGGAAGGGGGACATACCTAAGGGTGTTTTGAATGCAGTGCGATATGCCCAAAGTGCGTCATCTAGTCTTAATGACCAATCCTTCCTTGAGGGATTTACAACTTTCTCGAGTACTCCCTTCAACTCCCGGTTGGAAATTTCTGCTTGCCCGTTGGTTTGTGGGTGATATGCCGTGGCGATCTTGTGTGATATGCCGAAGCGTTGCAACATCTTGGCAATTAGTCTGTTGTCAAAATGCTTGCCTTCATCGCTGATAATTGCTCTCGGCATCCCAAACCGTGTAAATATGTTTTTCTACAGGAATCGTTGCACGGTCTTGGAATCGTTGTTGGGAACTGCAGCTGCCTCAACCCATTTAGACACGTAGTCGACGGTAAGTAGAATGCATAGGTTGCTGAATGAAGATGGAAAAGGTCCCATAAAGTCGATCCCCCATACATCGAACAATTCCACCTCGATGATGTTCTAGAGCGGCATTTCATGTCGTCTAAAGATATTGCCCGTCCTCTGGCAACGATCACATTGCTTGTAAAAGTCTTGGGCATCTTTGTACAATGTTGGCCAATACAAACCCGATTGCAAAACTTTGGCCGCGGTACGAGTTCCTCCAAAATGTCCTTCATAGGGTGAAGAATGGCATTGCCGGAGTACATTCTGTTGTTCTTCTTCAGGGACACATCGGCGTATAACCTGATCTGCACATTGTTTAAACAAAAGAGGCTCGTCCCAAAAGTAATGCTTAGCATCATGGCGGAACCGCTTCTTCCCTTGGTGAGTAATGCCATAAGGAAAAATACCACAAACAAGGAAATTAACTAAATCCGCGTACCAGGGTATTGCCGAGGCATGTGCCGCCGTGGCGACTGCTCCCAAGATTGCCGAGGCGTGCGCGTCAAAGACTGCTGCGGCGTCGAGAGTTGCTGAGGCGTGTGCATCCATGGTTGCCGAGGCGTCTAGGGTTACCGAGGCATTGAGGGTTGCCGAGGCAACTAGAATTTGTTCATCCGGGAATGCATCGCATATCTCTAGATCCGCGTCCTCCTCCCTATTGCGTTCCAAACGTGATAAGTGATCGGCCACTTGATTTTCTGTTCCTTTCCTGTCCTTAATTTCAATATCAAATTCTTGTAAAAGTAATATCCAACGAATCAAACGAGGTTTAGCATCATTTTTAGCAAATAAGTATTTGATTGCCGAATGGTCCGTATGAACAATTACCTCTGTACCAATTAAATAGGATCGGAACTTGTCAAATGCGAAAACTACAGCTAGTAACTCTTTATCCATTGTTGTGTAATTCACTTGAGCACCATTAAGAGTTTTACTAGCGTAGTATATCACATGGAAGGTCTTACCTGTGCGTTGGCCTAGGACTGCTCCTACCGCGAAATCACTTGCATCACACATGAGCTCAAAAGGTAGCGTCCAATCTGGTGGAATGACAATGGGTGCCGAGGCAAGCTTTTTCCTTAGGGTTTCAAATGCTTGGGTGCAAGAATAATCAAAATCGAAGACTTTATCCTGTTCAAGCAGATTACACAAGGGTTTAGTGATTTTAGAAAAATTATGAATGAACCTCCTGTAAAAACTTGCATGTCCGAGAAAACTTTGAATTCCTTTAACCGAACTTGGTGGGGGTAATCTCTCAATCACGTCCACCTTGGCTTTGTCTACTTCAATTCCCTTGGATGAAATCTTGTGGCTGAGCACTATTCCTTCATCTACCATAAAATGGCATTTCTCCCAATTGAGGACTAAATCCGTTTGTTCGCATCTTGCCAACACCCTCTCTAAATTGCCGAGACAGCCGTCGAAGTCATTACCAAAAACCGAAAAATCATCCATGAAGATCTCAAGGAAGTCTTCGACCATGTCTGAAAAGAAGTGCCATCATGCATCTTTGGAAGGTTGCCGGGCGTTACACAATCTGAACGACATCCTTCGGAAGGCATAAGTACCGTATGGGCATGTGAAGGTTGTCTTTTCTTGATCTTCTGGTGCTATGGCAATATGATTGTAACCTGAATAACCATCAAGAAAATAATAAAAGGGTTTACTTAAAAGACGGTCAAGCATTTGATCAATAAAAGGGTAATGGGAAGTGATCTTTCCTAGTGGCTTTGTTTAGCTTTCGATAGTCCATACAAACCCTCCAACCGGTCACAGTCCTGGTTGGGATAAGTTCATTATTTTCATTGCTTACCACTGTTATACCTCCCTTTTTCGGTACACATTGTACAGGACTTACCCACGTACTATCGGAGATAGGGTATATAATGCCGGCGTCAAGCCACTTGATGATTTCTTTCATTACAACCCCTTTCATGGCATGATTCAGTCTCTTCTGGGCCTCAATTGAAGGTTTGTGATCATCTTCCAACAAGATCTTGTGCATGCACACCGCCGGGCTAATTCCCTTCAAGTCGGCAATTGTCCACCCTATTGCCTTTTTGTGTAATTTCAACATCTTGATCAGCTTCTTTTCCTGCTCATGCTGTAACTTAGAAGAAATAATTACAGGCAATGTATTATCGGTCCCTAAGTATACATATTTTAGTTTTTCTGGCAATTGTTTCAACTCAAGAATTGGTGGTTGTTCAATAGAGGGTTTTTCAAGTTTACCTTCTTTACCTGAGTAATCCAGTGGTTCAAAGTATGTACCTGGTCGGTTGACTAGCCAATTTGCCTCTTCTTGTTGTTCCTCATCGACCGGTTCTTCATACTCCCCAGGTTCCTCTTGATCGGCAATGTAGTTGCCGAGGCAGCTAAATTCCTCATCGAAGTTAAACTCTGCCGTGGCATGAAGAAGTTGGCATTCTTCTGGATCATTGGTATGCCTTAGTGTTTGGAACACATTTAGTTTGACTTGTTGGTCATTCACCCTCATTGTGAGTTCTCCCTTTTCGACATCAATCAAGGTTCTCCCTGTTGCTAGGAATGGTCTCCCGAGAATGATGGGTGCATGCTCATCTGCTTCACAATCCAAAACAATAAAGTCAGCGGGAAAAATAAATTTATCAACTTTTACCAGTATGTCCTCGATTTTTCCCTTTGGATGCACATAGGATCTGTCGGCTAGCTGCAGCATGACTGTTGTAGGTCTTGCCTTCCCGATTCCTAGTTTCTGGAAAACCGATTTAGGCATCAAGTTTATGCTAGCCCCAAGGTCGCATAATGCTTTCCCGACATAGTGATTTCCAATGGAACAGGGTATTGTGAAACTTCCGGGATCCTTCAACTTGGGTGGCATACGATTGTGCAACATTGCCATGCATCCCTCTGTCGCGGCAACTGTTTCAAACTGTCCTAGCCTTGTTCTTTTGGACACAATGTCTTTAAGAAACTTGGCATAGTTTGGCATTTGTTCAATTGCTTCCACCAATGGCAAGTTGATGTGGACTTGCTTTAGGATATCAAGAAACTTCTTGAATTGGTATTCTTGCTTTTGTCGCTTCAACCTTTGTGGGAATGGTGGTGGAAGTCGGATATCTTCGATCCTTTCATTGGTTTGAAACCTGATTGATGACATTGCCGGGACATCTAGAGTTGCCGAGGCATTATCAACTGGGGTTGCCAAGGCATGCTTATCGCAAGTTGCCGAGGCGTCTTTATCGTCGGTTGCCGAGGCATGCTTATTGCCAGTTGCCGCGGCAATTCCTGGTTCAGCATCTGAGGCTTTGCCGCTAGGTTCGTCTTGATCTTTTTGTGGAGTTTTGTTTGAAGAGCGGGTTTGAGCCTCTCTAAGTTGTTGGCCACTTCTGGTGGTGATTGCCTTACATTGCTCATGGCCAGTTCCTCTTGTGACTTCAATATCGCTAGGTAAACCTCCTTGTGGTCTAGTATTCAGATTTTGAGCAAACTGTCCGACTTGATTTTCCAATGATTTGATTGCCGCCTCTTGGTTTTGCAATCTCATCTCGGTCCTGTTAATAAAAGCATCAGTTCTTTTTATGAAATTACTATTCTCAGCCATATAAGATTCAGTTTTCATCATAGAAGCATTTAGAGAATTTTCCAAAGAACTAGATGTTGTCGGTTGTTGCTGCGGCATCTGTTGCCGTGGCATATTCTACTGGAATCTCGATGCTTGTGCATTCTGATTGTTCTGGTTTAGAGCATTGTTGGGATTACTCCATGAAAAATTTGGGTGCTTCTTCCAAGCTGGATTGTATGTATTGGACATCACATTATTGCTCCGATTGTAATTCCCCACATAGAAGTCGGATTCCGTTTCTCGCATACATTCGAAAGAATTATGGTTATCACCACATAACTCACAAAAAGAATCCATTACCTTGACTTCATGTGTGTTGTTTGGTTTTTGCATGTTCGGACCATCTTGGTTAAAGTGGCCAATTGTGCCAAATTGAATCGATGATCCTAGTTCATGTATTGTGGCTTGGCGCCTAACTCCTCCTCTTCTAGTAGATGGGAATTGATAGTCATTCTTGGCCAGCCTGTTTAAAATTTGCATTGCTTCCTCCGGCGACTTATCTAGGAGTATGCCATTTGCCGAGGCATCTAGCATCATCCTTGTTGGTGTATTCATGGCGTTGTAAAACATTGTTACTTGAGTCCACACGGGAATCCGTGTAGGGGCATTTGTGTAGAAGTTCTCTATATCGCTCCCAAGCCTCGTACATGGATTCATCATCTCCGCCCCGAAAAAGAAGTAATGTCGTTCTGAAGCTTATCACCAAATTTGTAGGATTAAATCTAGCAAGGAAATCACGACAAAGATCAGTCCAAGATGCTATGGATCCGGCAGGAATGCTATTCAACCATGCTTTCGCCCTATCCCTCAGTGAATAGGGGAATAATCGTAATCGTAGGACATCAGGGGTGACTCCGTGTATCTTGAACGAGTTGCAAATCTCGAGGAAAGATTTCAGATGTTGTCGTGCATCTTCAGTTGTTGAGCCGCCAAATTGACCTATTATGTTGACCATATTAAACATTACCGGTTTCAACTCAAAGTGGTCGGCTTCAATTTCAGGTGCGACAACTCCTGGGTTAAGTCCATCAAGATCTTCTTCAAGATAGTCTCGAATAGTTCTGTTTCATGCAAGAATCGCTCCTTCTTCTGCTCGAACATCTTGATTCATATTGCCGTCTTGATTTGCCATTGCTTCTCTTATCCTTCGTTTAAGTCTTTGTAAGGTTCGTTCGATTTCTGGATCAAAGGGATATTCTGGTGAAGTTGGTCTCGCCCTGGTCATATACCAATGCAAAACCAAGGTTTGTTAGCCCTTTGAATTTTAAACAAGAAAAGTAAAAAGAAAGTGCAAGAAAATAAAAACAAAGTCGCTATTGCCAATCCCCGGCAACGACACCAAAAACTTGTTGCGCGTAATAAGTGCTACGCAAATGTGCAAGTATACACGTCGCAAGTTATAGTATAAAAGATATCGTCTCCACAGGGATTGGTGCTACTTCAAGAATCTAGTCTCTTGCACTGTAAAAATAAAAACACAAATTAAAGGTTATAGAAGTTTAACTAATCTAGAAAGCAAATAAAGTAAAAGAAAAGATGAATTCAAATGAGAGAGATAGGCCAGGTTATCGTGAGTTGAGGTGTGATAGCCGATTGGATCGTCTTGGTAAAAGAGTGCACGGGCAACTCAGTTGCCGTGGCAACTTGCACAATGGGGTTGCCTTGGCAACTAATCGATGGTTGCCTGGGCGACTAGTTGGGCAACTACTTGGGCTTCTGGGCAGCAACCTTCAAGGTTCGGCAGAGTGTTCTTCAATGGTTTCTTCTTATCCCTAAGTCGAAACTCTAGCTACTTGTGCATGCCTTGATAATACATCCCTGCGTGAATCAAGGGTGAACAACAACCAATCTTGCGCTCCTCTTAGCCGTTGAAATCCTTAACTTATTCCTAAGCCGGATTAATCTTCACCATCAATAGATTGAATAATGATCATATTCATTCGTTTCTTGAATCTAACTCTCCCGATATTAGATAAATAGATGAAATCACGAGATCCTCTCCCAATTCACTCGCAAACAATAATAAGAACCAAGAATGAATAAACCTTGAAATAGAAAAGTGCAAACTCTTATTACCTAAACAAAAACCAATAGTTTCTCACAACCACAAAACACAATAACCATAGCCAAGTAAATTTAGTTCATGGCTAGGTTCCAAATAAACACAAGATAAACAATCCCTAGCATGAACCCAATCGAACAAGAAAGAAAAGATGAAGCTTGTCGAAAATCCCTTGCTTTCTCCCTTGGACTTGTCAAAATTTCCCCTAATGCTCTCTCTATGCATCTTGTCGAAATCTCCTTGCTATTTATAGGGCTAGGCCAAAGTCCTTCTTTGAGGAGGAGTTTGAGTTGGAATTAAATTATCTTTAAAGAATATAATTCTTTATTATAATTGTATTCCTACTAGAACTTCTCCTATCTTCTTGGAATTTAATTCTTCTTTAATCTCTGCATGGAAATCAAATTCCTTTGGGTTTGGGCTTTGCTCCACGTCATCTTGGGCTTGTATAGTTCATTAATTTCGACATCCCTATTGCATTTTCTCTTTGTCGACAATTGCCATGGCAACTGGCTCGGCGTCTCCTTCATGCATTGCCCTGGCAACTAGCTCGGCGTCTCCTTCATGCATTGCCCTGGCAACTAGCTCGGCATTGCTTTGGCAAGTGATCCTGCACATACACACACAAAGCACACCAAAGCAGCATCTTTTCCACAAAAACTACCAAGTTATGTAATCAAGCTCAACGATGGAAGGAAACATGGATTAATGCATGAATAGCTAATTATGCAACTAATATGAGCCTAAGTCTAACAATAATATGAGTAAAAAGGGTAAGAAAAATAGTACTTTTGAACACTTATCAACCCTTAATCCACGATCGATTTTAAACATATTATAGTGCACTTTATCCTATGGCATGCCAACTATATCCAAATGTTTTCTCACCTTGTCACATAGCCAATATATCATTTACAAAACCATTTACTTAATGTTTTACAATGCATTAAACAAAATCCCCACATATGCAAATCACATTGCCATTGCAATATCATATTCCCGACCAGAATAAAACCAATGCTCACTATCATTTAATGTACTTTTAAACCACAACATATGTACTTAAAAATCATGCATTTACAGTAAGTAAAACAACCATACACATGCTCATATCTGTATCGATATTAAATAGCAAATGAGGGAAACTTACTTATTAGCTTATGTAAGTGTTTCAAACTTAACCTAAACTTCCAAAACCTTTTCCAAACCTTTGAAAGACTTTTAAGTTTGTTTCCACTCACCGATTTCACTTCGCCTTGCTTGCTAACGCGAAACAAGCTCCCGGCAAGCCTCAAACCACCTTAAGATGCTGCTCCTTGATTATCCCTTCTTTTGGTTACACAAAACCAGAGGAAATATGCATTAAAATGCATCCAACTCTCTATTTCAAACCAAAATCCCGCAGCTCTCAAGATGCCCACTCAAAACTTATTTGAAACTTACCGAAATCAACCTCAAACACTTCTCAATCTTAACCCAGCCATAATATAACGATTCAATATATCAAACTTTAACAAATAACATCTAAAAACCCTTTTACAACATCCTTTTACTTCCAGCAAAGATTAAACTCCAAAAACAACCCAAAAATATTTAGCTAACAACCAAAATAAATTGAGATTCAACCAATTCCGGGATTCCATTGATAAAAACAATTTATCCACATTATAATGCATCCAAAATAAGATTGAAATCAATCCTCAACACTAGAAAAACAGATCCAATTCGAAAATAACAAGATTCCATTAAATAAACCCCAATTAAGCAAAATTCCATAATTAATTAATTAAAACCCAATAGAAAACATATATAAAGAGTCAAGAACTTGGGAATTTCAGTAAAGAACCTTTCATTAGAGGAGAAGAACGAAACCTACCTCCAATGAGTGAGTTTCCCCTTAATTGGATGTTTTCCTCTTGAAAAATAATGAATTTCAGTAAGATATTTGGAAAACAAGTTAAAGAATCATTTAGCAAATCAAAGAATTAAGAAACAAGATCATTACCTTGAATCTCTAATAAGAAAAAGAGTGTTTGGCTGAGAGTATTTTGAGAGAAAATATGAGAGGAAGAAAGTTACGTCAAATTGTGATTTGGAAAAATAACAACCTTTTAACTAAATCCTCTTTAATTCCTTTAATTAAAACTCTTTTAAAAAATAATCTTAATTAAGAGAAAACTTAGATTTGACCAAATGGTAAAATAGATCCTTAAAGATTCAAAGTTTTGACTCTTTACAAAACAGTCACCTTGAAAAATAGCTTTCAAAAATTGCATTTTGGCCACTAGCCAAAATGTCAGCCTTCCAAAGCTCATTTTTTAAAATTGCTTTCACCAATATTTTTAGTATATTAAAATAGGATTTTTAAACATTTTCCATATTTTTATCTTTCAAAAAAATATTTGCTCCCGAATCTAACTCGAATCTCTAACCCGGTCCACCAGACCGACTAACTAGCCTTAAAACCGCTAGGCCCAAAACTGGGGTGTTACAACTCTCCCCCCTTAAGAAATTTTGTCCTCAAAATTTACCTAGAGGAAAACGATACGAAAATTTGCTCCAACATATCTGCCTTGCTTTCTCCAGTGGCTTCCTCGACACCTCGATGTCGCCACAAGACCTTAACTAGTTCTATCATTTTTCCACGAAGAACCATGCTGCTAAAATCAAGGATTTCCACCGGCTCTTCATCAAAAGATAAATTCGTTCTCAACTCAATATGCTCCACTGGCATAACATGCGAAGGATCCGACCGGTACCTCCGTAACATGGATACATGGAACACATCATGTATTTTCTCAAGCTCGGGAGGCAACCTCAACCGATAAGCCACAAGACCAACACGCTCCACATTTTTCATATGGTCCAACAAACCTCGGACTAAGCTTACCCTTACGTCCGAACCGCATCACCTTCTTCCACGGTGACACTTTCAAGAACACACGATCTCTTATCGCATATTCAATTTCCCTATGCTTCAAATTTGCGTAAGATTTTTGCCGATCCGCAATTGCTTTCAAGCGTTCACAAACAAGCTTAACTTTCTCATCCGTGTCTTTCAACACATGTGGCAAGGAAACATGCTTTTCCCCTACCTCATCCCAACACAAAGGCGTAAGACACCTCCGTCCATACAATGCCTTATACGGTGCCATCTGAATACTCACTTGATAGCTGTTATTATGAGCAAATTCAACCAAAGGTAAATGCTTCTCCCAGGTTCCTTAGAACTCAATAATGCAACACCTCAGCATATCCTACAAAACCTGGATAACCCGCTCAGACTGCCCATTCGTCTGAGGATGATATGCGGTGCTGAAATTCAACCTCGAACCTAAATCCTGATGTAAACATCTCCAAAACCTTGTTGTGAACCTCGAATCTTTATTCAAAACATTAGACTTTGGTACCCCGTACAGACGCACAATCTCAGCTACATACAAATTCGCCAGCTTGTCCAAGGTATACGTCGTATGCACTGGCAGAAAATGTGCACACTTTGTAAACCGATCAACAATCACCCAAATGGAATCCTTTTTAGCCGGTGTCAATGGCAACCCTGTCACAAAGTCCATGGTGATTCTCTCCCATTTCCATTTCAGAATTCTCAACGGTTGCAACAACCCGGATGGAAACTGATGTTCAGCTTTAACCCGCTGACACACCATACATTTAGACACAAACTCCACAACATCCTTTTTCAAACCAACCCAATAGTACCTTTCCTTCAAATCATGATACATCTTGGTACTACCCTGATGCATAGTAAAAGGACTAGAATGTGCCTTCGTCAAAGTAGTGTGCATGAGCTTCGGGACTTCCGGCACCACCAATCGGCCCTTAAAGCATAAAACACCATCATCATCAAAATAAAAATCCTTCGGATTACCATCCGCCATGTCCTTAACATGAGGAACCAAAGAATCATCAAATGGTTGCTTAGCCTTAATCATTTGTGTCAACGTAGGCTTAACTTGCAATTCATCCAACAACCCACCTTCCCGCGTCACACTCAACCTTGCAAACATCGCTCTAAGCTCAACCGCAACCTTACGACTCAACGCATTCGCAACAACATTGGCCTTTCCAAGATGATACTCAATTGTCAAGTCGTAATCCTTAAGCAACTCCAACCACCTTCGTTGCCTAAGATTCAAATCCTTTTGAGACGTCAAACATTTCAAACTCTTGTGATCCGTAAATACCACACACTTTTCACCATAAAGGTAGTGTTGCCAAATCTTCAAGGCACACACCACAGCTGCAAGCTCCAAATCATGAGTTGGATAATTGCACTCATGAACCTTCAACTACATCGACGCATAAGCCACAACCTTTCCATCCTGCATCAGCATACAACCCAAGCCAACATATGATGCATCCCTATAAACCACAAACTCCTTTCCTGACTCAGGTTGAATCAACACAAGAGCATGTGTTAAAACCTTCTTCAACTTCTCAAAACCCTGCTGTTGCTTCTCCGTCCATACAAAAGAACACTCTTCTGCAACAACTTTGTCAATGGAGCTGCGATACTAGAAAAACCCTTGACAAAATGGTAATAATAACCTGCCGACCCAAGAAAACTATGTACTTCCGACACAGTCTTAGGTTGTTTCCAATTGAGAATAGCCTCAACTTTGTGTGGATCAACATGAATACCCTCCGCGAATACCACGTGTCCAAGAAACATCACCTCTTTGATCCAAAACTCGCACTTGCTCAACTTGACATACAACTGATTATCCTACAGCACTTGCAACACGATCGACAAATGCTGATCATGCTTCTCCTCGGTATGAGAGTACACGAGTATATCATCAATAAAAACCACCACAAACTGATCAAGGTACTCATGGAACACCTTGTTCATCATGTCAATGAAAGCCGTTGGGGCATTCGTCAAACCAAACGGTATCACCAAAAACTCATAATGCTCGTACCTCGTACGAAATGCCATCGTATGCACATACACATCCTTTACCTTCAACTGGTAATACCCCGACCTTAAATCATTTTTTGAAAACACCGTTGCCCCGCAAAACTAATCGAACAAGTCATCAATCTGTGGCAACGGATATTTGTTGTTCACCGTTAACTTATTCAACTGGCGATAATCAATGCACATACGCATGAATCCATTATTCTTCTTCACAAAAGGAATTGGAGTACCCCAACGAGAAACACTTGGTCGAATGAACCCATTACTAACAACTCCTGAAGCTGCGATTTTAACTCTTTTAACTCCTTCGGTGCCATCTGATATGGAGCAACAGACACCGGAGTTGTACCTTATCACGTCTCAATACGAAATTCCACCTCCATATCTGAAGGTAAACCAGACAACTCTTCAGGAAAAAATTCCAGATAATCACATACAACCCGAATGTCCTGCACTCGAACACCCTTACCTTTCGGATTCATAAAAATAACCAAATAAGCTTGGCAACCATCAAATATCATTCTTCTCGCTCGAGAAGCTGACACAACATTGGACAAGAATTTCACATTCTCACCAACCACCACAACTTCATAATCATCGCCAACTTCAGAGAAATCCTTTTGGACTCACAATCCACCACTTCCTTATGCTCACTTAACCAATCCATACCCAAGATAAGGTCAAAACCATGAAATGGAAACTCCATCAAATCCGCAACAAATTCATGACCTTGCACTGTCAAAGGACAATGCCTATACAACCTTCTAGTTGTAACTGTCTCCCCAAAAGAACTAGTTACTAACATGCCAACATCCAAAATCTCAACAGGAATACTCAGCAATGATGCATGCTCACTTAGAATAATTGAATGAGTAGACCCCGAATCAATCAAAGAAAACAACGACAAAGATTGCAAGGTGAAAGTACCTGCAATTACATTAGTGTTATTGTGCCCCTCACGATGAGCATAGATCCGCGTTGGCCCGCCATTCTCTGGTTGTACATCAACATCATGAGCCACAACTCTCTAACCATCCTTGCGCCTCTAAAAATTACCCACAGCACGAGGATAGTCACACTTCATGTGACTAGGTGATCCACATATCCAGCAACTTATGGTATTCCCCCAACACTCACCCGTGTGGTGTCTACCATAACGCTCACACTTAGCTATAATATGAACACCTTGGTTACCATGACCACCACCGCCACCACGACTATGATCTAACTTATGCCTCTTATCACAAAACCTCCTACTCTGCTTCCCAAAATTACCAAAATCAGCCCCACACTTGTTCGAGCTCATGCCCAAACCTTGTCCCGTTACCCTCAAGGACTACTCAATATCCTTAGCATGGTTCACAAGCACATCAAAATCTGCGTAGTCCGCAGCAAACAAGTATGTTTTGATATCCTTCACCAACCCATAGCGAAACCTATTGCACCTCTCAAGATCATCTGGAACCAACTCCGAGGCATACTGACTCAAATGGACAAATTTCACCTCACATTCAGCCACGGACATGCCGCCCTGTTCCAAGGCCATAAACTCACGTTTTCTCACATCCAGATACTGAGGACCAAGATACTTCTTCTTGAAGCTCTTCGAAAGAACTCCTAAGTTAAATATGCCTCTGGAACATTAGCAATTGTGGTCACCCACCAATGATAAGCATCACCATGCAATAATGACACGGTACACCCCAACTTGTGCCTATCATTACAGCCCATCCGATTTAGAATACGAATCGTACTCTCTAGCCATCCTTCAGCTACCTCGGGACTCAAAACCTTGAACTCAACACCTCCCAAACTGTAGAGACGCTCTAAGGGTAACCCTGGATTAACTGCCACCACAAGTGCCAGTGCTTGCTCATGCACTCCAGCTATCGCCGCTTGAAAAGCTCCCGTTATTGCCTGAACTAATGAAGTCAAATCACCAAATATCGATACTTGATGAGCCTGGGGTACACCACTAGCCCCATCATCGACAGGAGGAACCAACGAAGGTAAAAAGTTAGGGGATTCTCTTCCTCAACATTATTCTGCCCAATTCTGGCATTACCAGCCATTGAACCTGTCTCACGTCGAGCCATGCTAACAAAAGCATCAAAACACATTAAATTCAGGCTAACATAAGGCAAAGGATCCAAGACCATCTTATAAAACATTTTAAAACTTCAGTAATAGGCAATATGTTCCAAATTAATACCCAACATGATATAAATCAAACACCATACAAATTCACAATCACCGTGCATAACAAAAAATGATATACAATCAAACAACAACATCCTAACCTTTCGTAACCTGGCTCTAATACCAACAAATGTAACCCTCTCGACCCGGCCTAAACGCCCGACTAAATCGAGTGAGCTACATTAGGTTTACCGAAGCAAACCGAAGGAAGGTTACAAAAAGTCGGACTATTTTTTCCCTTTTATCTTGTCTAGATACAAAGCATTAATCCTATATGTACAAAAAGGCAGGTGAATTTTTGAAGAAAACAAAACACAGAAAGGCGACCAATCACATTACAATCATTATGAGGACTAAAATGTAAATACTTTAAATTATAGGACCAAAATTGAAATTAAGGTTACCAATCCTCAATTAGCCAGGTTACTTGCTCACATGACAAAAATCAGCTCAAAAATATCATCCATACTCACTCCATTGCATCACCAACATTCAGGCACTAAATTGAAAGAAAATAGAACTGCATACCCATGTTATTAATCGAAATAACAGCCACACGTAACGATACGCTACCAACCATATCGATATGGTGCCCTAAACCAACGTCCTCATTTTGATACACTAAGTATCGTATCGGTACGCCTAACTGAAATTAACGACCAGTTTAAAATTACATAGCAACTGTACCGATACGCCTTATGGGTGTTTCGGTACACGGGTTTTGATCCAAAAAGAAATTTCCAGTAGCGATGAACCGTACAGGTACTCCCCTACCTGTACCAAAACACCTGGTCTATTCTTGCCTAACTGTACGATACGGTCCCTAGTGTATCGGTACTCCTGGGCCTTTAATGCCATTTTTAGCTGGTTTTCACACAAATCTAGATGCATTTAGGTCCTAGCAACTTGTATAAATGCATATAAACATCTAACAATACATTTACCAACACTTACACCAAGATTTAGCTACCATACAAGCTTAGGCCACCAAAAGGATTAATCTAGAGGCATTCTCCCTAAAACACTCCACCAAATATACCAAGTTGCTCAAATAAAAATTTATCAGCACAAACATCATACCAACACCACTTTAATACCATATTCAACATGTTAAGCTCATCAAAGCATACCGCCCAAGCAAAACCATCTAGATGCATACCTTGACAACCACATAACATCCACCATAGGTAATGATGCACAATATGCATAACAACATACATCACACTCCAAAATCACAGCATTGCACGTGCTTAAAACTAGGGAAAACATAATTATATATCCCAAAATCCATGCGAACACATGGCCTTATTAACTGGAATCATCAACTGAGTTCATACTCAAAATTGATTTGCATCTTGGATCATTACGACTTTGCCTTTGCTGCCCCAAGCCTTAATGCTCTGCATCATTAGGAAAAATAGAGCGTAAGCACACTTGCTTAGAAAGGATGCTCTTAAACAATGATGCATTAACCCTTGAAAACCAACACTTGTTTTCAAACTATGTTTAGGACCTAAGCAAGTTCCAATGATTCCAATTCAAAACATGCATATCGACCATATGCAAAATGATATATTCCACATGCTTAAATCCTCAAAGCATTTTATACAAAACCATGCTTGAATTCCAAAGCATTAAATACAAAACCATGCTTAAATCCCAAAGCATTAAAAATAGATTCAACATTAGAATTCTCATATATTGGCAATTATAGTGACCCTGGATAGTCGACCACTATCCTTGATTTGTCAACCACTAATCTTTAGTTAACCAACCGTTAACTTTACACATCGGATACACGGATCTCCCTTAATAACCGACCATCATCAAGAACTACACCATGCCAACCGCATGATTTAACAACCGTGCCAACCGTAAGCTTTACATCAACAAGGGGAACCGACAGCTCAACCCAAGTGATAACAACATAGTCCGAGTAGCCGACCGCTATACCTCAAGGACCCTTAATCCAATATCAATTTTTAAACATATTATAGTGCATTTTATCCTATGGCATGCCAGCTATATCCGAATGTTTTCTCACCTTGTCACATAGCCAATACATCATTTACAAAACCATTTACTCACTGTTTTACAATGCATTACACAAAATCCCTACATATGCAAATCACATTGCCATAGCAATGTCACATTCCCAACTGGAATAAAAATAATGCTCACTATCATTTAATATACTTTTAAACCACTGCATATATAATTAAAAATCATGCATTTATAGTAAGTAAAACCAACCATGTTTACGACTAAAACTTGAATTACTTATGTTCATATCCGAACCGATATTAAAGAGCAAAGGAGGGAAACTTACTTTCCAACTTAGGTAAGTGTTTCAAACTTAACCTAAACTTCCAAAACCACTTTCAAACCTTTGAAAGACTTTTAAGTCCGTTTCCACTCACCAATTTCACTTCGCCTTGCTTGCTAACGCGAAACAAGCTCCCCGCAAGCCTCAAACCACCTCAAGATGCTACGACTTGATTATCCCCTTTTCGGCCACACAAAACTAGAGGAAACATGCATTCAACTCTCTATTTCAAACCAAAATCCCGCAACTCTCAAGATGCCCACTCAAAACTCATCTGAAACTTATCGAAATTAACCTCAAACACTTCTCAATCTTAACCCAGCCATAATATAACGATTAAATACATCAAACTTCAACAAATAACATCTAAAAACCCTTTTACAACATCCTTTTACTTCCAGCAAAGATTAAACTCCAAAAATAACCCCAAAACATTTAGCTAACAACCTAAATAATTAGAGATTCAACCAATTTCGGGATTCCATTGATAAAAACTACTTATCCACATTATAATGCATCCAAAATAAGATTGAAAGCAATCCTCAACACTGGAAAAATATATCCAATTCGAAAATCACAAGATTCCATCATATAAACCTCTATTAAGCAAAATTCCATAATTAATTAACTAAAACCCAATAGAAAACATATATAAAGAGTCAAGAACTTGGGAATTTCAGTAAAGAACCTTCCATTAGAGGAAAAGGACGAAACCTACCTCCAATGAGTGAGTTTCCCCTTAATTGGATGTTTCCTCTTGAAAAACAATGAAATTCAGTAAGATATTTGGAAAACAAGTTAAAGAATCATTTAGCAAATCAAAGAATTAAGAAACAAGACCATTACCTTGAATCTCTAATAAGAAAAAGAGTGTTTGGCTGAGATTATTTTGAGAGAAAATATGAGAGGAAGAAAGTTACGTCAAATTGTGAATTTGGAAAAATAACAACCTTTTAACTAAATCCTCTTTAATTCCTTTAATTAAAACTCTTTTAAAAAAATCCTAATTAAGAGAAAACTCAGATTATACTAAATGCTAAAATAGCTCCTTAAAGATTCAAAGTTTTGGCTCTTTACAAAACAGTCACCTTTAAAAATAGTTTTCAAAAATTACATTTTGGTCACTAGCCAAAATGTCACCCTTACAAAGCTCATTTTCCAAAATTGCTTTCACCAATATTTTAATATATTAAAATAGGATTTTTAAACATTTTCCCATATTTTTATCTTCCAGAAAAATATTTGCCCCTGAATCTAACTCGAATCTCTAACCCAGTCCACAAGACTGACTAACTAGCCTTAAAACTGCTAGGCCCAAAACCGGGGCATTACAATACCCATTAGGGTTTCAACTATAGTATTTTTCTAGAACCAAAAACCCGTACCGGTACAAGCTTATGCGTGCTGATACAGAGAGGGTCGTACCGATACGCATGTACTCGTACAGATCCCTGCTTTCAAAACCCCCAATGGCTATTTCCATGTTGGTGTATTGACATAGCGTACCGATCCAATGTACCAAAATATATTGTGGTGTACTGATCCACCGTATCGGTACGCCCTTAGGCGTACCGATATGCGAAGCCTAGAGCGCGCACAATGGCTATTTCCATAAGTAGTAGTGTACCGATATGCATACCCGCGTACCAATACTGAAGCGCTCAGAAGTGGAAATTAAGCAAGGAAATATGTTCCCAATGGCTCCAATCCAATCCCAACGGTCTTTAACGGCTATGAACTCAATTGGGAGGATAAAAAGGACCCTTGAAGCACTAGCAATAACTAATGATCTTATTGCAAACATTATTATGATTGAAAAAGTGTCTTAGTGCTTAAATTCCCATTCTTGTATAGACAAACACTTGTGAGCTTAATTGTTAATATTTGCTCAAGTGTATTAGGATTTGGGTATGTGTTTAAGAGTGCAAACATTTGTCCTTGTGAGGATTTTCAGTTTGCTTTTGTTTTTCTCATTGTTGATAGGGTTTTTTCTTAGCCTTGGGGTATAGGTCAAGTGGTTGTAAAGGTTATTCCTAGAACCTTGAAAAAGAAAGAAATTCATTTAGTGAATTTGGAAATCCCTAGTGGGAAAGATAAGGCAGTGGATGCAGTCTTTGGTTAGAAAGCCGAACCACTCTAAATTGTTATGTTCATTGTCTCATCTTTTTCTTCCACCATGAACACCAAATTTTCAACTTATCTACCATTTGGCAATACTTTTTAGTTGCAGGAAATCGAGCCCAACAATTAGTATCAGAGCGAGGCTCAATTGATAGGATTAACATCCTATAGAGGCGATTTTGGCAAGCTCGGTCAATCAACAAGTCAACCGGTATTCATGGCACAATCTATAGACAAGCCACCTTTCTTCAACAGTGCCAATTATCCCTATTGGAAGAATAGGATGATATTCTTCTTGAGAGCCAAATGTTATCATCTTTGGGATATTGTTCTTGATGGTTCGTTTGTTCCTCAAAGAAGCAAGGCAGAATAAAGTGTGGATAATCGCAAGAAGATGAAGCTAAATTGTAATACCTTGCACATTCTATTCTGTGCATTGGGATCAGATGAATATGCCAAAGTCTCTTCTTGTGAGAGTGCCAAGAAGGTTTGGGACAAGCTTGAAGTGATTCATGAAGGTATAAATGAGGTGAAAGAGACAAAGATTTATCTACTCAACCTCAACTACGAAAACTTCAAGATGAGCTCGGATGAAGACATCAAGATTATGTTCGACCATTTCTCCATGATTGTCGATGAGCTAAAAGGATTTGGAAAGGATATTTTGGAAGACAAACTCATTCAAAAGTTGATTTATTCACTTCTCGAATCATGAGAGTCGAAGAAAACGACAATCATAGAAGCTAAAAACTTGAAGGAGCTCAAGCTTGATAAGCTCATCGGTTCTTTGCTAACCCATGAGTTGATGTTCGAACCATTGAGAAAGGAGAAGGAGAAGAAGATAAAAGAGCTTGGATTTAAAGATCTAAATATTGTGGCTCTTCAATCCTCTAGTAGTCATCAAGAAGAATCAAGTGAGGAGAAAAGTGAGAACAAAGAGATGACCCATCTCTTCAAGGATTTTGCTCAATTCATGAAGAACAATATGGAAAAATCTTCAATACATGAATCAAAGAAGAAGATGAAGGATCCTCTCAATCACTCCGAATGCAAGAAGATAAGGCACACCAAATACAATTGCCCTCGCTTCAACAAAAATGGATTATATTCAAAGAATGCATATGTGGAAACTTGGAGTGATAAAGAAGACTCCACCGATAATGAGGTAGCCCACTTATGCTTTATGACCCTCCAAGAGGGTGAGGTAACATCTAACTCATCTATTTCAAATTCTTATACATTTGATGAGTTACAAGAAGCATATGACCAATTGGTTTTTAAGTTCAAGGATTTATTTTCAAAAAATAAAAAGATGATTTCAAAATTGAAAATAAAAAATGATTTGCTTTTGAAAATCAATCTGGAATTTGAAGCAAAAATAAAAAATCTTGAGCTTAAAGTTTTGAACTTACAAAATTTGCTTCAAAAGTGTGAAAAAGATCATCAAAAAGAAGTAGATGATCTAAAACAAGAATGTAACGACCCGGGTTTTAGGACTCAAGGGTCAGATTACTCCTGAGGCATGGGCCCCATATTTGGGCCACGGTAAATGAGCCTCATAAGCTTTGATGGGCCAATTTTAAGGTTTTTGGGCTTGAATTTTGGTATTTGGTTGAGTTAGAAAGATGAGAAAATGTCATTTGGGTAATTTCCAAACTGTATGAAGAGGGAAAAGGGAGGGGCTATAATTTGTTCTGCAGAGAAAAGATGACAATGAGGTCATCTTGCTCCTCTTTGTCTCTTTACCCCTTTTCCCTTCATCCTTCTACTCCCCACTCATAAGAAAAGGCATAATCTTTGAGTTTTTATATGTGAATCACATTTTGAGATTTAAGGAAGTGTTGTTCAGCAAACAATGATCTACAATCCAAGGTAAGAATGGTCTAGAATGGTGAAAGTTGAGGTTTTGATGGAGGTTGTTGGAGAAGTCTGAGATTAAGATTGGGAAGCTCTATTTATGAATTATTTTGAGTTTTCAGTCTCCTAAAATCTTACAGATAATGTAGTAATATGTTTGGCAATCTCTCTTTGTAGTGAAAAGGGGGAGAACCTTCGAAGGCTCTTGGGAATGAGAAAGCTTGAGGGCTTGGTGAGAGCTTCATTCCAACCTTCAAATTCAAGGTTAGTACACTTCTGACTTCTATGTATTCATGTGCATCATCATTGGGTATGTGTTGTTTGAAATATGATATTTGGGTTAAGTTAGATCTTGGTTGATCACCCCAGGTAGATTTTATAATTGGTGTTGTTTGAGGGTAAAAATGGATGCCCTTTGCTCGAGGATGCCCTTTGCTCCTCATACTCACACATTTTGTGCTATGTAACACCGTAGTGTTTAAACTGGCTCCATGGAGTCTAACTCGACTCCGTAGAGTCTATCTCGACCTTGAAGAGCCTATCTCGACCCCGAAGAATCTATATTGTTTATCTTAACCCCGAAGAGTCTACATTGTCTGTCTCGACCCCGGAGAGTCTACATTGTTTATCTCGACCCTAAAGAGTTTACATTGTTTATCTCAACCCCGAAGAGTCTACATTGTTTATCTTGACCCCGTAGAGTCTACATTGTTTATCTCGACCCTGAAGAGTCTACATTGTTTATCTCGACCGCGAAGAGTCTACATTTTTTATCTCGACCCCGGAGAGTCTACATTGTCTATCTCGACCAAGAAGAGTCTACATTGCTTATCTCGCACCGTAGTGCTATGACGCAGATGCTAGGACTCTATGGATATCCAATTATACCAAAGACTCTCACACTAGTACTTGGGCATATCAATATATTATTTTTCATATTCTATATCCAATCATTCAATACTATTGTCCATAATTCAATAATGAGCAGTGCATATCCAAATATCTAAAATTCGATTTACCATGAGTAAATCATTATGCTACAATCATTGTATCAATATGCCATTTAATATTTCATGCTATTTGCATAAATAAGCCATCATACATTTTTATTTATACAAAGGGCGGTTCATCACAAGTCGTCTTATTTATCTACATTTCATAAATATATATAATGCAATCACTCATATCGCATATATAATAAATAAGTAAAAATGCACTCACCTAGGCCATTTATTAGCATGCCTCACTAAATTATACTCGATCCTTGCCTTCATAGTACCTCGAATCTTCTTTTGATTCGGATTTGACTTCATTAACCACATGAATATAAACTAACATTTGTTAGATTCACTTCTAACAATATTTCAAATAAGCTATCTAAGCATTTAACATAAAAATTTCCATATTTTTCCTTCCTTCCTTATACTGTCCAAAAATTCATTTCGATTCTTAATGACCATTTTGAACTTCCAATAATTCTTCCGAGCTTGTTATCAAACATTTAGATAAAAAATGTATCAAATTCTATTTTCTGGCAACTTGCCCTACCCTCAGAGTTTTACTTCTAAAGATCAGAATACACATTGGATTTTAATATCCTTCATACTATAAAAACTAGATTCGATAACGATTCTAATGGTATAAGCCACATAAATTAATAAAATCTACAAAAAATCATGAAAATTCTTCAAACTCTCGTCACAGAGTTGTCCTGATAGAAACTACTCTATAAATTTTCTGACCTTCATTCGATTAAAAATTCATCTTTTAAATCGGAACTCGAAATTAGTTTCCGTTTGTTAGAAACGGAACTAGACGAACAAATCTTTACATCGGTATAAAATTCATCATCTAAATATTTTTGTGGAATTTATGGTTAATTTTTGAATTCACTGCCAAAATTCAATCTTCTACATAGCTTTCCATAATTAACTTCTAATTTATACTAACTTATTCTTATTTTTATACTTGTTAATTTAGTCCCATCACTTGCTTCAAACCACCAATTCATCATCTTTTTCATCAAATAATTATTCAAAATAATTCCCTCTAAATTTTCTTTCTTTGCCAAAATAGTCACTAAAATGCAAAGGTAAGGATTCAAACTTCTTAACTTTGCAATTTAGTCCTCAAATCAACATTAATACCTTAATTCTATTATTTTAAGTAAAAATCAGATTTAATCCCATCCAAGAATTCATTTCCTATTTGGTCACTTGATTTTGACAAATTGTCAAAATGGTCACTAATTCGATTCAACATCGATTTAGCATTCTAACATCAATTTCACATCTCCAACATCATTAATTACATAAATACACTCCGATTTCATAAAACTATGATTCGGTCCCTTAACTTTGAAGCTTGCCAAATTGGTCCCTATATATTTAACTTAGGGTTTTGCTTCCAAACAACAAATCAAGCTTACTAGATCATTAATCCAACATCACAAAACCTAAGTTAGACTTAAATCCATAAACCCTAATCTTCTCCATACAAACCAAAATATGTAGTGTTTAAATCCTAACTCAGTAACATGATTTTAACATCATATAAACTTGATTCCAACTTAAATTCAACCATGGAATCATAAAATTTCAAAACCCCCGATTTTGTTCATAAACCCTAATTTATTCCTCATATCAAATATCACCAAACAAGCAAGTATTCTGTGAATTATTTACATCAAAATATAGAGCTCGAAGAATAGAACAACTTTGTAGTTCGAAAAATTACCTTAAAACAAAGATTTGAGGCTTAAATCGAGCTTGGAAAATTTCCTTCTTCTTTCTCCTCTTAACCACAGATTTGGAGGGTCTTTTTCTGATAATTCCTTCATATTTTCATGTATTTATGTCACTTGTATTATAAAAAATGAATTTTTAATTCAATAATTTCCACTTTCCTAAAATAACCTCCAACTAGATCTATATTTCTAATTTTCCATTTTGTAACTTTCCAACTAGACTTAGTTGGATTCTAATTAGCAACTATTCATTAATAAAAGAAATCTCAAAATTCCTTCCATGTCCCTTTTGGGCAAAATGACCAAAATGCCCTTTACCGATCAACTGATTCACAAAATTGCCATTCCATATTATTTCAATCGATTTAAATTTTTCCTGATATTTTTAACATCTAAATAGTCATAATATTTTATGAACTCTTCTAATATCCATGGAACTATTTCTGAAATTTTAGCTCGATCCGATTTGCCGATAATTATCGAGAATTTTATCGGTTACTAAATAAATTCCTTAATCAAAATAAATCATAGGATTCATCCTGAATCGAACTAAAAATATTTCCAAAACTTGGGAATAATTTTTATATCCTTCTTCTATCACATTGTAAAATTTCATAATTTTCCAATTCGATATGGATACCCAAATTCTACTTAAACTTTGATTGCGATTTCCCAACAATCGAAATATCAGTTCAAACCAGAATTCCACATTTGATCCACACACTTAGGTGATCTATCTATTTATGAAATGAAAACCCCTAACTTTTGGGAAATTACAACTTTAGTCCTTCAACTTTTCATTTTTAGTCTTGTACCACAAGTTTTGACTACTTAACATTTTGGTCACTAAATTTTAAAATTCAATTCCCATTCCAATTTTCCTCGAATTTCGACCAAAATTTGCAAGTACCCTAATTAACTTGCCCTCTATCATCTGATGCTTTTAAATCTCAAAAATTCCTTTTCCATAACCTACAATCGAAGAAATCCTAACTTTTGCATTTTTGTCATTTTAGTCTCTAAGATAACTTTTAAGCTGTTATCTTAGTACTAAATGATCATTAATCAACTTAGAAAAATTTGGGGTATTACAATTCTCTCCCCCTTAAGAAAATTCATCCTCAAATTTTTAACACGTACCTAGTTCAAAAGGTGAGGAAATTGCTTTCTCACATCTCCTTTTCTTTCCCAAGTCGTTTTCTCAATTTTATGATTTCGCCAAAGAACTTTAACAAGCTAAATTGACTTATTTCCTTAATATACAACTCAACATACTTATCCCTAGGGTAATCTGTTCAAACAGGGATAAAGTGTGCTAACTTAGTCAATCTATCAACAATCACCCAGATTGAATCCTTCTTATTCGATGTCAAAGATAGTCCTAATACAAAATCCATCATCACTCGTTTTCATTTCCACTGAGAAATTAAAATCAGTCACAACAATTGAAAAGGTACCTGAAGTTCTACTTTTTCTTGTTGACATGTCAGATATTTAGAAATAAACTCAGTTATAACTCTTTTCATGCTTGTCCATCAAGATCGATTCTTTAAATCTTGATACATCTGGTTTCCACCTGGATGTACAATCAAAGGACTATAGCATACTTCAAAGATAAGTTGTTTCTTTAATTCTTCAAATTTTTAAAAATAGGTTTTTCCTCGATAATACAAACATCCATTAGACTAATTTCAAATTCTCTAGTTTCACCTTCTTCTACTTATTCGATCAAAAATTTGATTCCATGACAATTCCCAGAAGATCACCCATGCTTGAATTTCTCTGGCCTGAGCACACTTAACAATCTTGTTCGATCCAAATTCAATACCTTCTACTGTATTTTAATTTCTAAATCTGATATCAAAATTCTTATTTTGATCAGATTTATCCTTATACTGACTATCCACCTTCTTGCCTCAAGTTCAACTTCTTTTTAGTTAACAGATACTTTAAACTTCTTTAATCTATGTAAATATAGCATCATTCACCATATAAATAATGACGCTATATCTTTAAAGCAAATACAACAATTGCCAGCTCCAAATCATGAGTAGGATAATTTCCTTTCATTCATCTTAAATTGTCTCGAAACATAAACCACTACTTTTGCTTCTTACTTAAGTACACTTCCCAAACCTTTATGAGAAACATCGTTATAAACTACATAATCTTTGTCCGATTCTGGTTGTACTAATACTGGGGCTTCGATTAATGTCTTATTTAATGTCTCAAAGTTTTATTGGCACTTATTTGTCCAACTGAATGGCACACCTTTCCTCAATAGCTTGGTCAGTGGGGAGGCAATCATCGATAAATTCTTTACAAACTTTCGATAATAACCAATAAGTCCCAAGAAACTTCGAACCTTGAAAACATTCTTTAGAGTTTTCTATTCAACTGTAGTTGGTACTTTCTTGGGATTTACTCTTATCTCTTCTGTCAAAACCACACGACTAAGAAAAGCAATCTCCCGACAACCAAGATTTACACTTTAACAACTTAGCATATAGCTTCTTTTCTCGAAGAGTCTGAAGAACAATGCGAAGATAGACATCATGTTCTTTCTTTGTCTTCGAATTGATTATCTTTTCCTTTCAAGTCTATATAAGACTTCTGTCGATCATTAATCTTTTTAAGATTATATTGTATAATCTTTACTTTTTCTTCCATTTCTTGTAATAAATCCGACTTAATTGATTTATGATATTCAAATCAAACTAATTTAATAGTGATTTACCCTTTCGACCATAGAGAGCCTTGTAGGGTGCCATCTGTATACCTTCTTGATAACTATTACTATAAGCAATTCCTACTAACGGTATATATCTTTTCCATGATTTCAAACTCAATTATACAAGCTCATAACATATCATCAAGAAATCTTTCACAAACCTTCGATCATAACTAATAAGTCTTAAGAAACAGCGAACCTCTGTAATAATTTTAGGATCGACTAAGATCCCTATAGCTAAAGTAATATGACCTAAGAAAGCCACTTTTAATAACCAAACTCACATCCAGTCTTTTTGGTTCAAGTTAACTGATAATCCTGATAGAAAATATATCATTATCTTTTTCTTATTTTCATTTTATAAATAATCACTACATGGTCATAAAGAACTATCTTTCTTCTTTACGAATAATTCTGGAGCTTCTCACAATAATACACTGGATTAATTATAACTCCAGCCTAACAATTCTTTCAATTGAGCTTTCAGTTCTTTTAACTCCTAGAAAATTTTCCAGGTCACTTTTATTGTAAGTACTACTTTGTGGCATTAATCCACCCAAATACAAACATGTTCCCTTAGGAATAATATTACTTCTTCTGACTTTTCAATATTCATATCTTTCAGACCTTCCAAAATCTTAAAGTAAACCTGGAATTTCTATTAGATACTATCGTGGCTGGTACTCCATCTAGTCGATATATTCCATTATAATCTATGCTATGATAAACATAAGTGCATGTATAGATGTTAAAGACTAACATCTTATAATTACTGCATCAACTCCTTATAATGCAGGTAACTCAACTCAAACTGAAGTTGATTACAATAACTATTTTACTTCATTGTACTCGCTGTGAGTCCTTTCTTGACCTTTGAGATTCGTCGATTGACGAAATCCAGTAGCTTCTCACTTTTCTTATTATAATCTTATCTCATCTTATACTAATGAGGTACAGCTTTAAGTCATACAATGAACACATCAGTAATATGACATTCTAAGGGCATGTATTTACTGACAACTTATAACAAACTCGGTTTTGCATCTAGAACTAGCTAAACCTATAGCTTTGATACCACTAAATGTAACACCCTCAACGTATATTCGATGATTAAATACACATTGTAGATGTTACTAAATTATTTATCTAATTTCTTGACTTGTAATATTTTTACTTTATTTTTTTAACATCTAACATAAAACTAGCTTATAAAATAACCAACGAATAAACTAATACATGCTCACTAAAGAATATCATAAATTCAGAATGTTTTACTGATGTTTGGCAGATTGCAGCTTGATTAACATGCTTGACTCCTCTTCTGGTAAGTTTCCAATAACCTACGTGTGAAACAGCACACGCTAGTGAGGCAACTATAAATTGAAATATTAAATGGCATATTGATACAATGATTGTAGCATAATGATTTACTCAAGGTATAGGCCACATAAATTAATAAAATCTAAAAAAATATGAAAATTCTTCAAACTCTCGTCACAGAGCTGTCCTGATAGAAACTGCTCTGTAATTTTTTTGACCTTCATTCGATTAAAAATTCATATCTTTTAAATCAGAACTCGAAATCAGTTTCCGTTTGTTGGAAACGAAACTAGACGAACAAATCTTTACATCAATATAAAATTCATCATCTAAATATTTTTGTAGTATTTATGGTGAATTTTCGAAGTTACTGCCAAAATTCAATCTTCTACATAGCTTTCCATAATTAACTTCTAATTTATACTAACTTCTTCTTATTTTTCTACTTGTCAATTTAGATCCATCAGTTGCTTCAAACCACCAATTCATCATCTTCTTCATCAAATAATTATTCAAAATAATTCCCTCTAATTTTTTCTTTGCCAAAATAGTCACTAAAATGCAAAGGTAAGGATTCAAACTTCTTAACTTTGCAATTTAGTCCTCAAATCAACATTACTACCTTAATTCTATTATTTTAACTAAAAATCATATTTAATCCCCATCCAAGAATCCATTTCCTATTTGGTCACTTGATTTTGACAAATTGTCAAAATGGTCACTAATTCGATTCAACATCGGTTTAGCATTCTAACATCAATTTCACATCTCCAACATCATTAATTACATAAATCCACTCCAATTTCATAAAATTCAGATTTGGTCCCTTAACTTTGAAGCTTGCCGAATTGGTCCCTATATATGTAACTTAGGGTTTTGCTTCCAAACAACAAATCAAGCTTACTAGATCATTAATCAAACATCACAAACACTAAGTTAGACTTAAATCCATAAACCCTAATCTTCTCCATACAACCAAAATATGTAGGGCTTAAATCCTAACTCAATAACATAATTTTAACATCATAAAAACTTGATTCCAACTTAAATTCAACAATGGAATCATAAAATTTCAAAAGCCCCAATTTTGTTCATAAACCCTAATTCCTTCCTCATATCAAATCTCATCAACCAAGCAAGTATTCTATGAATTATTTACATCAAGAGATAGAGCTCGAAGAACAAAACAACTTTGTTGTTCGAAAAATTACCTTAAAACCGAGATTTGGGGCTTAAATCGAGCTTGGAAAATTTCCTTCTTCTTTCTCCTCTTCACCACGGTTTTGGAGGGTCTTTTTCTGATAATTCCTTTATATTTTCATGTAATTATGCCACTTGTATTATAAAAATGAATTTTTAATTCAATAATTTCCACTTTCCAAAAATATCCTCCAACTAGATCTATATTTCTAATTTGACATTTTGTAACATTCCAAATAGACTTAGTTGGATTTAATCAGCAACTATTCATCAATAAAAGAAATCTCAAAATTCATTCCATGTCCCTTTTGGGCAAAGTGACCAAAATGCCCTTTACCGATCAACTTATTCACAAAATTGTCATTGCATATCATTTCAATTGATTTAATATTTTCCTGATCTTTTTAACATCTAAATATTCATAAAATAATATTTTATGACTCTTCTAAGATCCATGGAACTATTTCTAAAATTTTAGCTCGATCCGATTTACCGATAATTATCGAGAATTTTATCCGTTACTAAATAAATTCCTTAATCAAAATAAATCATAGGATTCATCCTGAATCGAACTAAAAATATTTCCAAAACTTGGGAATAATTTTTTATATCCTTCTTCTATCATATAGTAAATTTTCATAATTTTTCATTTCGATCTGAATACCCGAATTCCACTTAAACTTTGACTGCGATTTCCCAACAATCGAAAATATCGGTTCAAACCAAAATTCCACATTTGATCCACACCCTTAGGTGATCTATCTATTTATGAAATAAAAACCCCTAACTTTTTGGAAATTACAACTTTAGTCCTTCAACTTTTCATTTTTAGTCTTGTACCACACAAGTTTTGACTGCTTAACATTTTGGTCACTAAATTTTAAACTTCAATTCCCATTTCAATTTCCTCAAATTTCGACCAAAATTTGCAAGTACTCTAACTAACTTCCCCTCTATCATCTTATGTTTTTAAATCTCAGAAATTCCTTTTGCCATAACCCATAATCGAAGAAATCCTAACTTTTGCATATTTGTCATTTTAGTCACTAAGATAACTTTTAAGCTGTTATCTTAGTACTAAATGACCCTTAATCAACTTAGAAAATTTTGGGCTATTACATAAATCTGCCCCTCGCGAGGCACCTATTGAGAGGGTGCGTCAACAGGGTTCTATTGATTTCCTTGGTGCAGGACAAGATAATTCGGTGAGGGCAGATCAATGGCTTCAAGACACCCGTTGTATTATGAGGCAAATGAGGCTGAGTATTGAAGATAAATAGTCTTGTGTTCTGTTTTTGCTTAAGGAGAATGCAAAGGAATGGTGGGAGGCAGTGGAGCTTGAATGGTACCCCAACCAACCTACTTGGGATGATTTTCTTGATGAGTTTGAGAAGAAGTACGTGGGCGAGGCTCACATTGATAGGTTGTGGGACCGGTTTACTCACCTTGTACAAGGGAACTGTTCAGTCTTTGAGAATGAACAAGAATTTCTGCAGCTAAGTAGGCATGCACCGGATTTAGTTTCCACCTAGAAAATAAGGTGCAAAAGGTTTATTGAGGGTTTGAGAAAGGAGATCCAAACCTATCTAACATCTACCCCACTGGAAGTGTTTTTTGAGCTGACTACTAGTGCTAAGTCTCTTGAGCAAGTGCAAGGTTTATCTTATGGTCCAGTTGGAGGACATTGGAGTTCTAGTAGGAGGACTCAAAATTTATCTGATAGCTCACAGTCTCACTCAAGAAGGGACAAAAATTGATGGAAACAAAGAAGAGGAATGTCGAATTAAAGATTGAGGTCAGGTTATAGATCTGAGTCTACTAGTCATAGGAAGCTTACATTGTCTTCGTCCATGATGAGTTCGGATAATTCTCAGGGGAGTGCGGGCGCACCGGTTTGTAATCAATGTGGGCGTAGGCATCGTGGAGAGTGTTGGGGAGCAAACTGAGCTTGCTTTGAGTGTGGATCACAAGATCACCTTATGAAGGATTGCCTTGCAATTACCACTGCCATTCCAGTTCAGACGCCAAGGATATCTTACCCAGATCTAAAGGGCCGAGATTTCCCGAGAGAAGGGGTGTTGCATGTAATAAGTGCTACGCAAATGTGCAAGTATACACGTCGCAAGTAATAAAGTGATACGAGTATCGAGTATCGTCTCTACAGCGCTTGGTTTAGGCCACTTTGCTTAAGTTACTGCACTGTGAAAATAAAAACACAATTGATAATAGAGGTTTTAATTAACGAGAAAACTAAGAGCAATAAACTAAAAGAATAGATGAAATTAAAATAGAGTAAATAGGCCAGGTTATTGTGAGTTGAGGTGTGATAGCCGATTGGATCGTCTTGGTAAAAGAGTGCAAGGGCAACTTGCACAGCGGGATTGCCTTGGCAACTAATCGATGATTGCCTGGGTGACTAGCTGGGCAACTACTTGGGCGTCTGGGCAACAACTTCAAGGTTCGGTAGAGCGTTCTTCAATGGTTTCTTCTTATCCCTAAGTCGAAACTCTAGCTACTTCTGCATGCCTTAATAATACATCCCTGCGTGAATCATGGGTGAACAACAACCAATCTTGCGCTCCTCTTAGCCGGTGAAATACTTAACTTATTCCTAAGATGGATTAATCTTCACCAGTAATAGATTGAATAAAGACCATACTCATTCATTTCTTGATTCTAACTCTCCCGATATTAGATAAATAGATGAAGTTACGAGATCCTCTCCTAATTCACTCGCAAACAAGAATAAAAGCCAAGAATGAGTAAACCTTGAATAGAAAAGTGCAAACTCTTATTACCTAAACAAAATCCAATTGTTTCTCACAACAACAAAACACAATAACCCCAACCAATCAAGTTAGTTCATGGTTGGGTTCAAAAGATATACAAAGAATAATCCCCAAACCATGAATCTAATGGAAGCAAAGAAGAAGAAGAAGAAATCGAACTCTCTCCCCCTTGCTCTCTTGTCAAAATTTCTCTCTTCTTGCCCTATGGGGTTGTCAAAATTTTCCTTCCTCTTGCTCACTTGGAGTTGACGGCTTGGTGATCTATTTATAAGGCTAGGTCAAAGTCCTTCTTTGAGGAGGAAGTTAAGTTGGAATTAAATTATCTTTAAAGAATATAATTCTTTATTATAATTATATTCCTTCTAGAACTTCTCCTATATTCTTAGAATTTAATTCTTCTTTAACCTCTTAATGAAAATCAAACTCCTTTGGGGTTTAGCTTTGCTCCACGTCATCTTGGGCTTCTCTAGTCATCAATTTCGACTACCATATCACCTTATTCTTTGTCGGCAATTGCCCTGGCAACTGGCTCGACGCCTCCTTCATGCATTGCCCTGGCAACTAGCTCGACATCTCCTTCATGCACTACCCTGGAAACTGGTTCTAGCCTTGTTTAGGCAAGTGATTCTGCACACACACAAAAACACACCAAAGCAGCATTTTTTTCCACAAAAATCACCAAGTTATGTAATCAAGCTCAACGGTGGAAAGAAACATGAATTAATGCATGAATGACTAATTATGCAACTAATATGAGCTTAAGTCTAACAATAATATGAGTAAAAAGGGTAATAAAATTAGTACTTTTGAACACTTATCACACCCCCAAACTCGAACTATTGCTTGTCCTCAAGCAATGCAAACTAACAATTACCTGCCAAGACTTTAATCATCAAAGACATGCTTCAAACTTGAATTCAAACCTCGGAACCGTGGAACAAAGTATGATCACCTTTTAATTTTTTGGATAGCACAAAAAGTACCCGGAACAAAACTATAATGCTCGTGACAATATGTGTGCGTAGTTGTGTACAAGTTGATTTTCAAGATTCTATGTGAACAATAGGCTTTTATCAATTTAATTACCGGGGTATTTATTTTTATTTTCACTAGAGCCAATTTTGGGCACCTCTAGCAAAGTAAGCAATTTCTCATTTTATTTTAGTCGACTAGAGCCAATTTCGGGCACCTCTAGCGATTCTTTAATGTGCATTAACTACTAGAGCCAGTTTCGGGCACCTCTAGCAAGAATTTAACTTTTAATTTTCAATTTTAAATTTACTCAAATTTTAAGCAACATAAGTTCACTAAGTTTCTTTCAATCAACAAGCCACAACCATGTAAAAAAATTTAGTATCATAGTAAAATTCTAAGTTCTTTTCATGCAATCCTAAAATTAAAGGTTCTTTCAATTAAGTGCAGTGGCAAAAATTCATCATTGGATATTCAACAAGTATTAAGCAATTAAATCCAATTAAAGGCATGGCAAGTAACATATGCAACCTATATGTGATTGCTAACGATGAATGCAACTAAACATGAAACTAACTAGAAACCAACACCCCCCAAACTCGAGAGAAGCATTGTCCTCAATGCATGTAAGAGTGAAACAAAATTTAAAAGAAACTAAATGAAATGAGTTAGTCAGAGAGGTCGTCACCTCGAGTGATAAGTTTCCTTCGTGCCGTTTGCTTGATTCATTTTTCAGTCGGTGGTTGAATGCTGGTACCGCGTGAATAGCATTGCTTTGATTTGATCCATGTTTGCCGATGCAGGTTCACTTGCATGGGCATCAGTAGTTGCCAAAGTCATTGTTGTTGCTTGGGCATCGTCAGTTTCTGTTGTGGTTGCTGTGGCAAGTAGTCGACAGTGAATTTCCTTAGCATGGTGGTTGTGAGTCTTGTTGTGGAAAAGAAAACCTGGAAACTAAAGATAATGAAGAAAAATAAAATATCTCCTAAAAATTCCAAAAATAAATAAAGAGAGAAAAAAATAACCGAAAAAATAGAAAGAAAAAAATAGTTCGAAAAAAAATAATTAGAAAAATAAAAAGAAAAAGAAAATATCGAAAGGAGAGCTTGCTCATGCATCTCGTAAGGTATCAACTTCTTTGTTTCGTTCTACATGGGCACCGTTGTAGTGCTTCAATCTCTGTTCGTTAACTTTGAATTCATGTTCGTCGGTAATGGACTTGATGGGAGAACGGTTTGACAACTTTGAATGGTCCCGACCATCTTGATTTTAATTTTCCCGGGAAAAGTTTTAGTCGAGAATTGAATAAGAGAACTAGTTGCCCTGGCATGAATTGTCGCAGCAATAGTTTCTTGTCGTGCCATTGCTTTGTTTTCTCCTTGTAGATTCGTGCATTGTTATAGGCGAGTGCACGAAATTCTTCTATCTCGTTGAGGTCCAACAAACGCTTTTTTCTGGCACTTTCAAATCTATATTCACGGTCTTGATTGCCCAATATGCCTTGTGTTCGATTTCCACCGATAGATGGCATGTTTTGCCATAGACAAGTCGGAAGGGGGACATACCTAAGGGTGTTTTGAATGCAGTGCGATATGCCCAAAGTGCGTCATCTAGTCTTAGTGACCAATCCTTCCTAGAGGGATTTACAACTTTCTCGAGTATACCCTTCAATTCCCGGTTGGAAATTTCTGCTTGCCCATTGGTTTATGGGTGATATTGCCCGTCCTCTGGCAACGATCAGATTGCTTGTAAAACTTTTGGGCATCTTTGTACAGTGTTGGCCAATAAAAACCGGATTGAAAAACTTTGGCCGCGGTACGAGTTCCTCCAAAGTATCCTCCATAGGGTGAAGAATGGCATTGTTAGAGTACATTCTGTTGCTCCTCTTCAAGGACACATTGGCGTATAACCTAATCTGCACATTGTTTAAACAAAAGAGGCTCGTCCCAAAAGTAATGCTTAGCATCATGGCAGAACCGCTTCTTCCCTTGGTGAGTAAGGCCATAAGGTAAAATACTACAAACAAGGAAATTAACTAAATCCGCGTACCAGGGTATTGCGGAGGCATGTGCTACCGTGGCGACTGCTCCCAAGATTGTCGAGTTGTGTGTGTCTAGAGTTGCCGAGGCATACGCATCCATGGTTGCCGAGGCGTGCATATCAGTGGTTACTGAGGTGTGCGCGTCAAGAGCTACTACGGCGTCGAGGGTTGCCGAGGCATGCATATCCATGGTTGCCGAGGCATCAAGGGTTGCTGCGGCATTGAGGGTTTCCAAGGCGTGCGCGTCAATAGCTGTTGCAGCGTCGAGGGTTGCTGAGGAATGCTCATCCATGGTTGCCGAGGCGTGCACGTCTGGAGTTGCTGAGGCGTGCGCGTCAAGAGCTGTTGCGGCGTCGAGGGTTGTCGAGGCATGTGCATCCATGGTTGCCGAGGCATGAAGGGTTGCTGAGGCGTGCACATCCATGGTTGCCGAGGAAACTAAAAGTTGTTCATCCGGGAAATGCATCGCATATCTCTAAATTCGCGTCCTCCTCTCTATCGCGTTCTAAACGTGATAAGTGATCGACCACTTGATTTTCTGTTCCTTTCCTGTGCATTGGCCTAGGACTGCTCCTACCGCAAAATCACTTGCATCACACATGAGCTCAAAAGGTAGCATCCAATCTGGTGGAACGACAATGGGTGCCGAGGCAAGCTTTTCCTTTAGGATTTCGAATGCTTGGGGTGCAAGAATCATCAAAATGGAAGACTTTATCTTGGTGGGGGTAATCTCTCGATCACGTCTACCTTGGCTTTGTCTACTACAATTCCCTTGGATGAAATCTTGTGGCCGAGCACTATTCCTTCATCTACCATAAGATGGCACTTCTCCCAATTAAGGACTAAATTGGTTTCTTCACATCTTGCCAACACATTCTCTAAATTGTCGAGGCAACTGTTGAAGTCACTACCAAAAATGGAAAAATCATCCATGAAGATCTCAAGGAAGTCTTCGACCATGTCTGAAAAGAGTGCCATCATGCATCTTCTAATGTTAGTGCATATCTGAGAAAACTTGAGGATGGTCGTTTTCGATACTTCTTATAGTCCATCCACACCCTCCATCGGGTGACAATATTGCCCAAAAAGAGTTTGGCTAATGTGCTTGCCACTACTCCCTTTTGCGTTACCATGGAGGAGGTGTCTTTCTTCTTTGTTCGCTTGTAGTACATTTATACTCTCCACCTTGCTACTATTCCTAAAGGCATAAATATATTAATAGGAAAAATTATATCCATTCTCAACCATTCAATTACCTCATTCTTGTCGACTTCTATCATGGTTGGATGTAGCCTTTGTTGTCGTGGCAATTGCTGCTTAAGCCAATTGTCGTGGCAATCAGTTGCCAAAATTTGTTGTAAGTCAAGGGAAGAACCAATTTTCTGAAAAGCTTTACGAATCCAAACACCGTTTTCTTTTGGCCTCTCAAACATCTCCATCAGTAGAGATTTCGATGGCTTCAAATCTACCAACCTCGGTTCCTCAAGACATACCTGCAATGGACGACGTGAGTTTTTAAAGAATTTGAAAGGTTCAACCATACCTGCTCATATTCCATTGGCAAAGTATTATCATCTCGTTGATCTTGCATGTGGTCGTGTAATTGCCGTGGCAATTGTAGATGAGAGCAATCTACAGATTCCTGCTTCAACATCAACGTTGTAACCTTCTGGGCATCAGGTTCCTCAGAATTTGTTGTAGTATTGTTGTTCTCAGCTTCATTGAGTGTTATTGCGGCATTGCTCTGTTCAGGCTTCTCAATCATTGCCGAGGTAATTTGTTGTTCAGGCTCATCATGTGTTAGGCAGTCTCTCTCATTGGCATCCTCTTGACTTTGAGGTTCTAGTTGTTCCCCACACATCGGAGAGCTTTCTTAGCATTGCTCCTTATGTTCTTGCCTTGGGACTTCAGTATCCCTAAGAATGAATTGTTGGTGCATGTTATCCATGACATATGTGGATCTCCTCAATTGATCTTCTAAATCCCCCAAGGTTGCATCCCACTGAGCTATCCTCGTATCCATGGACTTTGATAGCTCTCGAATCTCTTCAATTGATACGTCAAGTCTAGCCAAGGAAGCTAGCAACGTTTCCTCCAAGGAATTTGAATGCTCTTGAAAAGGACTACATTGCCATGGCATATCTGTTGCCGCGGTAAAATTGTTATGGTAAAAACAATTTTGAGCTTTTTGACCATACCATGAAGAATTTTGCTGCTGGTTCCCTCTATGGTCCTCCATGTAGTTATATGCACCGAAAATGTGAGGGCAATTTTCAAACACATGATGTTCTCCATACATAGCACAAGATTTTTCCACGGTATAAGTTCTTTGGGCTTTTCTCAGTTGGTATAGGTAATCATCAAAGGGTGCAAGAAACTCTTGATTGGATTGATTCATATCTTCCAACATCATCTCTCAAATAGATCGACTTTTATTTCCCGACATGTTGACGTCCCTTAACTTGTAGCGCACCTAATTTTTTTTTGATAAAACAAACAAAAAGAAAAGTTAGTAAAACTAAGAGAAAAAAATGCAATAACAAAAACAACTAACACCAATTGCCAATCCCCGACAACGACGCCAAAAACTTATTGCGTGTAATAAGTGCTACGCAAATGTGCAAGTATACACGTCGCAAGTAATAAAGTGATACGAGTATCGAGTATCGTCTCCACAGGGATTGATTTGGGCCACTTTGCTTAAGTTACTGCACTATGAAAATAAAAACACAATTGATAATAGAGGTTTTAATTAACAAGAAAACTAAGAGCAATAAACTAAAAGAATAGATGAAATTCAAATAGAGTAAATAGGCCAGGTTATCGTGAGTTGAGGTGTGATAGACGATTGGATCGTCTTGGTAAAAGAGTGCAAGGGCAACTCAGTTGCCGTGGCAACTTGCACAACGGGGTTGCCTTGGCAACTAATCGATGGTTGCCTAGGCGACTAGCTGGGCAACTACTTGGGCATCTGGGCAACAACTTCAAGGTTCGGCAGGGCGTTCTTCAATGGTTTCTTCTTATCCCTAAGTCAAAACTATAGCTACTTGTGCATGCCTTGATAATACATCCCTGCGTGAATCAAGGGTGAACAAGAACCAATCTTGCGCTCCTCTTAGCCGTTGAAATCCTTAACTTATTCCTAAGCCGGATTAATCTTCACCATCAATAGATTGAATAAAGACCATACTCATTCGTTTCTTGAATCTAACTCTCCCGATATTAGATAAATAGATGAAGTTACGAGATCCTCTCCCAATTCACCCGCAAACAAGAATAAAAGCCAAGAATGAGTAAACCTTGAATAGAAAAGTGCAAACTCTTATTACCTAAACAAAATCCAATTGTTTCTCACAACAACAAAACACAATAACCCCAACCAATCAAGTTAGTTCATGGTTGGGTTCAAAAGATATACAAAGAATAATCCCCAAACCATGAATCTAATGGAAGCAAAGAAGAAGAAGAAGAAATCGAACTCTCTCCCCCTTGCTCTCTTGTCAAAATTTCTCTCTTCTTGCCCTATGGGGTTGTCGAAATTTTCCCTTCTCTTGCTCACTTGGAGTTGACGGCTTGGTGATCTATTTATAGGGCTAGGTCAAAGTCCTTCTTTGAGGAGGAAGTTAAGTTGGAATTAAATTATCTTTAAAGAATATAATTCTTTATTATAATTATATTACTTCTAGAACATCTCCTATCTTCTTGGAATTTAATTCTTCTTTAACCTCTTCATGGAAATCAAACTCCTTTGGGATTTATCTTTGCTTCACGTCATCTTGGGCTTGTCTAGTCATCAATTTCGACTACCATATCACCTTATTCTTTGTCGCCAATTGCCCTGGAAACTGGCTCGGCGTCTCCTTCATGCATTGCCCGGGCAACTAGCTCGACATCTCCTTCATGCACTGCCCTGGCAACTAGTTCTAGCCTTGTTTAGGCAAGTGACTCAGCACACACACAAAAACACACCAAAGCAGCATCTTTTTCCACAAAAACCACCAAGTTATGTAATCAAGCTCAACGGTGGAAAGAAACATGAATTAATGCATGAATGACTAATTATGCAACTAATATGAGCTTAAGTCTAACAAAAATATGAGTAAAAAGGGTAATAAAAATAGTACTTTTGAACACTTATCAAGGGGCAAGTCAAGTAATAGACTACTAGAGTAAGGGTACGTACCAGTCCACTATGAGGGTACCAGCAATGTAGTATGCATGTTTTCTGTTCCCATAGTTGCATTAGTAGATTCGGGTTTTACCCACTCTTACATTTGTAGTGGGATATCACAACAATAGGGTTTACCACACTGAAGATCTAGAGGTAGGGGTTCGCGTGACTAGCCCATTATGGTTAGATGTAATGGTGGATAATGTGTATCAGAGGTGTTTGATTAAAGTTTAGGGTTTAATCTTTTTGACAGATTTGATGGTTTTGCCATTCTAAGAGTTTAACGCAATCCTAGGCATAGATTAGCTTTCTGAACACGATGCTAGTTTGGGTAGTAGGACCTAGAGTTTAAAGCTACGTTTTGCTAATGGGTCTAAGTTGGTTGTTAGGGGAGAAAGAAACCCATGCATCCCCAATGTAGTTTCGGCTTTGGTGACACAAAGGTTAATCCAACAAGGTTGTAAAGCCTTTTTGGCTCATGTGGTTGATACAAGAGTCGGGGGTCCGATCATTGAGAGCCTTAGGACAGTTTGTGAGTTTATGGATGTCTTTTCGGAGGAGTTACCCAGATTACCATTGGATCATGAGCTTGAGTTTCGAATTGAGGTAATGCCCGGTACGGCACCGGTGTCCATCACACCATACCAAATGTGTAACCCCCTCGACCCGGACTAGTCGTAAGACCAAACTGAGAGAGCTACATTAGTTTTACCGAAGTAAACCGTAAAGAATTAAGCCCGAAACTCGAACATTTTTTTTGTTTGTCTTGTCTAGATGCATAATTATTATCCTACATGTACATACTGATTCCTGGTGAAAACTCAAATCAATCGGGCGTCGGATTGACATCTATTTGATGACAAATGTAATTTAGGGACTAAATTGCAAAATTAGAAACCTACAGGATCTTAAATCATTTTAATATTACCAACCTTTAATTAAGAAGGTTTTAAGCTTACATGTTAGAAATCAACTCAAAAGGATCATTCATACTCATTCAATTGCATCCACAACAATCAGAGACTAAAATGTAAGAAAATAGAACTTCAGAACATCCCAAATAACTGATTTAATGGTATCCGTATCGGTACAATTACTCCCGTTTCGGTACGCCCTTGCTGATTCAAAACCCCACTTTTCCAGTGGCCAAAATTCGTTCGGATACGCCCCCGCGTATTGATACACCCCTCACTTTAACACTATACCGTACCGAAATAGGTACCCGTAGACCGAAACGCTGGCCTAAATTGCCTTGACCCGTACCGAAATGATTGCCCGCTTACCGGTACACTAAACCTAAAATGGCTTACCCATACCGAAACAGGGACACCCCGTATCGGTACGCCTGGACATGAAATGTCCATTCTTGTTGGTTTAACAAGCTTTTGATCAATCCAAAAACATCCTAACATGCCCCTAACACGCATCCAACATATTCAAGGATCAAAGCGCTCCAAGACAACATAACTTCAACATCAATTCATGGCATTATATTTAAAAAGGAAATCTAGAGGCATGCTTCCTAGAAAACCAATCAAGTAAAGCATGAAATTCCAAACCATCACCACAACCAATCATTAATGGCCATTTACAAACGAAGAGCAACAAACCAAACTTGCTCAAACAGGGAGTTTTACAAAACACATCCCAAAACAACAACGGAACCCCCATTGCCCTTATTATTTATAGTCTATACCAAAAACATACTTTGGTGATCAAGTCTTGTTGTGATCCCTTGCTTCCCGCTACCTTCCAAGCTCTTAATTCTCTACATTGATGGACAAAGAGAGCATAGGCTTAGTGAGGACTGCTAAAAAACAACACACCATCAATGCATTAAAACCATTTTTCAACATTACATGAAATCTCATTTCAAACATCCTTTTAAACGTTATCATGCCTTGAAAACCATGCACTTAACATCTTTAAAAACCAGCATATTAACCCATATACAACATGTATCATTAACCAACATCAAGTCCCATTGCTAACCTCAATTTAAGCATTCCATGCATAACAACCATATACAAAGCTTAAAGAGTAACCATGTATAAATCACATTATATAACATAAACCTTTCAATGATACATTAACAATTATATTGGCTCAAAAGTGATAATTAACCGAGTTTCATTTCAAAAAGAGTTCATCGGATACACGGATTCAACAAGTGTTCTCAAAACACATCAAGCCATCTCAACCGGAATAGTGATACAATCGCAATTGCGGTACCTAAACAACGGAATACACTTTCAACCCACAGGGACACCAACCCCTTACCTCGGTTAGATGCTTAAACCACTAATGGGAGTATGCGGTACTGTATAACCCCTCCACCGTTAGGGTACTTGGATGGAGTTTTCGGTACACGGATCTAAACCCCTCAACATCCAAGGCGACTTATTATAGAGCACTATCAATACTATGGCCTGCGAACTATATCCGATAACAATTTTAAAACCACATCACTTGCCAATATAATTAACCATTTACCATTTCCTCACTGTTTTTAACAAGCATTGACCAAACCAATTTTCCAAAGCAACAACCAGGCTATAAAACACAAGTATAAACCATATACTATAACACCCCCTTCCTGTATCCATAGCTGAATACATGTCAGAGATGTCACTAAACATTTACCATTGACTATATACATGAAATTAATATAATTTTTTATAAATATAACCTTTTGAAACTAGTCATTTAGCTAATCGCGTAAAATTTTAAAACTTAATTTTCTAAGTTCAACTCAAACCTAAATTCAAGCAGCAAATAGACAGTTTACTTAGTAGCTATTTAAACAATAAAACTGCTTAAAAACTGCCTAATTTAATAATCATTTAGATAGTAAATAAAATATAGTTTATTTAACCTGTTTCTAAATATGAATATATCAGAGCAACCAAAACATTTATACTATACATGCAAACTAGAAATATCAAAAGACAACATTAAAGATGTCATACTGATCTCTGATGCTCAATCCTCAAAATATGATGAAGTATGCAGCTGTTCCTTACTCCTTACTTTCCTTCTTACCTATGCGTGAAACAATCACACGTTAAGTATATACTAAGTAAGGCAATGTAAAAATATTTAAAACATCCCATAGTAAAATAATGATAAGAACAATTAGAGTGCAAAATTATAAATATCAAAAAGGATTTGATAATCATAAAACTAACTTGTCAAAACCATCCCCTTTATGTAACCTGTAACAATCTCAATATTCATATATAATACCATACAGGTTAAATCAATTTGATCCATTACACTTCACTTTATATATCGATATATCCCAATGTAATATGGATGAAAATACATGGTATGCGAGTCAATGATGAGTATGCACATGAGCCCGACAACAAATATTTAGTTGTGCCATTAATAAAACAATGTATCAATGTATCGATGTATTGATATCAATGTATCAATACCAATGTATCTATATCAGTGTAACACTGTAAACACTACCGTAGCTTAACGACATCAATAATAATAATAATAGGTCATTGTTGTAGACCACAACTCACTATTTCACTGCCGTAACTTAACAACAGTATTAACCAATAGGTCATAGCAGTAGAACACAACTCACTGTCTCATTACTGTATTTGACAATAATATCATATTATTATACTCCACCTCTTTGGCATGCCAATATACCAAGACTCTCAATATTTATACAATGGGCATTCAAGTAATTGACTACTATGAACATTTCATTCATTACAATAATATCAATGGATCAAGATAATCACTTCAATATATAAAAATATGCATTTGGGCAGTTCATACCCGAAAATCATTCATAAAGCATTTCAAATCATTTAATAAAATTCAAATCCATTTCTTTCAATAATCAAGAATGACTTATCACCAGACTTTCTCATTTCATAAATAGAGTAAGTAGAATGCACTCACCTTTGCCTCACTAGTAACTTAACAAGCTGTACAATCAACTTCGACCTTATTCTTGAACTTTTTCCTTATTAACTGCTTTATTCAAGTCACGAGTCTGATCACAATTACGAACTACACAACATTACAACAACTCATACCATTCAAAATATATGTTAGTATCTTACTAACATTAATACACATTAGGAAGAATATTTCTAATAATTCTTCAAAATTCCCAAAATATTCATTTCAGTCCTAAAGACTCTTTTAAGCTTCCAACCATTATTTCCAACTCTAAACCTCACATTCTTCATTCTTTAAACTTGAGGACCCAAACTTTAAAAATTTACATTAAATCCTTAAATTTGCCAAAATCACAATTTGGTCCCCAAATTCTATCTAAACTTCATAGTCATCCCTTTTAATCACTAAACTTGATTTTCCATCACTATACACTTCAACAACAAGTTTAACAACTAAGTCCTTAAACCTTCCAAAATTTACAAATTAGTCCTTATTACTTTACAACCTTCCATATTAGTCCAAATGACTTTCCAAAGCTTACAAAATCATCCTTACACCATTTCTAACCTTAGGACAATTTTTCCAAAATTTTCTCTTATTTTCTCCTAGTAGGCCGAATACCAAAGGTCACTTTGGCCAAAATTCCTTACTTGATTTAAGCATGAATTCAACTTCTAAACATCATATTCAAGCTTCACACATCATTTCTTCTTCAAATAAAAATTTTGCAAGAGTTTCCCCTAATTTTTCAATATTCCCAATTTCAACCTAGATTATAATTCATGGAATATTCACTATTTGCAAGCTTAGAACAACCTCACAACATCATATTCGATCAAAAGAATCCATAAAACATGAAAATCCAACTTTTTCTTCATAAACCCTAATTCCCAAACTCAACATATAGGCGTGGAAACTACTCAAAAATTATACCAAATGAAAGAGAATTTGATGGAGATCAATTTTCTATTTCATGTCTTGAACCAAAAATCAACTATATCAAGCTAAAAAATTGAAACAAAGATTTTCTCACCTTTTCTATGTTGAATGCGGCCAAGGGAGAAAGAAGAGAGAATTCTCTAGCTTTTTCTATCATTAATTCACATTACAAATGGCATTTTAATCCTTTAATATCCAATTTAAAAATCTCCTTCAATAGTAAAATTACCATTTTACCCCTCCATTATGACCAATTAGGTGTTGACACCTAACCTTATCACTTTTCCATAATCATCTTTAAATAAAAAGTAAGGGTAAAATGACCAAAATGCCATTAATGAACCTTGGTATTTCAAAAATGCCATTAAACCATATTTACTCAATTACTGTATAGAATCGAATCCAAATCGAATCAAAACGATTCCAAAACTTAACACAATATTCTTTTAGTCTATCTAAGACTCCCATCAAATTTTTATAATTTTCTGAGCTCGAATGATCATCCGAATTAATTTCTGAAACTTATCCCCATTATAGCTTTTTACACAATTCTCGTACCAAAAATCTGATTCCCACCAAAATTCTTGTACCGAGATAAACTATTCATTTTTACCATGAAAATATTTATTGGGAAAATTACAATGTTGGTCCCTATACTTTTCCCAACTTTTCACTATTGTCACTAAACTTTGAATTTTTACATTTTAGTCTCTAAACTAAAACCACCAACTTTTAAAACTTTGCAATTTAGCCACTACTCAAATATTGGGGTATTACAATTCTCCCCGTTAAGAAAATTCATCCTCGAATTTTCAGAATGTGCCTAATTTGAAAAGATGAGGAAACCGTTTTCCATATCTTTCTCTCTTTCCCACGTTGCTTCTTCCTTAGTCTTCAACTGATGATATCCGGATCGAAGATCAATTTTAGAAAACACATCTGCACCTTTTAACTGATCAAAAAGATCGTCAATCCTCGGAAGAGGATACTTATTCTTCACAGTCACCTTGTTTAGTTGACGATAATCTATGCATAGCCGCATAGACCCGTCTTTCTTTTTCACAAATAATACCGGTGCACCCCAAGGTGACACACTTGGTCTTATAAAACCCCGATCCAATAATTATTGCAACTGCGTCTTTAACTCTCGAAGCTCAGCTGGCGCCATTCTATACGGAGCCATTGATATAGGTGCAGTACCAGGTAACACCTCTGTCTTAAATTCTACTTCCCAATCTGGAGGTAATCCTGGTAGCTCATCAGGAAAAGCATCTAGATATTCTCGAACAGTAGGAATATCTTCCAACTTAATTCCAACAGTTCAAGTATCCACCACATTAGCTAGAAAAGCTTGACAACCTTATAATAGCAGCTTCTTCGCCGAAAATGCTGAAATCACATTAGATAAATGATTCATCCTTTCTCTCACTACTATTATCTCTTCATCTTTTGAATTTTCCAAGATTAATCGTTTTAAGTGACAATCCACAATGGCATGATAGAAAGATAACCAATCTATGCCTAATATCACTTCAAATTATTCGAAAGGTAACTCTATTAGGTTTGCCGAAAACTCCGTTCCTTGCACCTTTATCCTACAATTTTACATATTCTACTTACTCTCGCACTTTGACCCAAAGGATTTGTTGCCACTATATCACTAGAGATCGGTTTTAAAGGAATATCTCTATCTCCAACTAACTTGGAACTAACATACGAATGCGTAGATCCATGATCAATCAAAACTAATACAGGCTTATCGTGAAGATAAAATATACCTACAATAATTTCTGAGTCATCCCGGTCTTCACTAGTCCGTATATTATAAACTCGAGCTGGTGCGCGCCTTTCCACTTATAAAGCCGACTCTGATGGTCTTCTCGGTCTGCCTCTTCCTCTGCCTCTCGGTGGCATCACTGCAGATCTTTCTATTTGTACATATTTCTCTCCAAATTTCTGTGGATAGTCTTTGATAAAATGACCCATCTTTCCACAATGTAAACATGCTCCCATCACCATCCAAAGCATGTGCACAATGTCGCTTTACCACAAACATCAAACGGTTGAGTTCTAAATTGGAATGATGAACCAACACCATAATTAACTATTTGAGCCTGCTTGTTTCTTCCAGTATTGCCTCCTTTCCGAGAAGATCCATATCTATTCATATACTAAGAACCACCTTTATTCCTCTTCGATGAGAAAGGAACTAAAGAGGTTCCTGGTCTTTTATTAGATTGCGAAGTCTGCTATGTTGTGTCCTCCGAATAGACATGTTCCATTGCTTTAGCTCGATTCACCACCTCTTGAAAAGTAGGCAGGTCCAATGCCACCAACATTTCCTTTGGTTTCCTATTCAGGCCTTCAATAAAATATTCACATCGATCCTTTTCGGTAGGGATCAATTCTGTTGCAAACCGGCTCAACTTGTTAAACTCACACTCGTACTCATAGATGGTCCGGTTTCCTTGCTTCAGGCCAAGGAATTGTTGTTTCATCTCCCGGATAAACTGATCACCAATGTATTTATTCTTGAATTATTCCAAGAAAAATTGCGAGGTAACCCGCTCGGGAGGGAAATGCATTGTAGCATTAGTCCACCAGAATCTGGCTTGACCTCGAAGTAATGAGACAGCTCTGTCCAACTTATCCATCTCCGAGCGGTGAAATCCAACTTTTTAATTCTTTAGCAATTGTCATTCGAGGAGCAAGGGGAGCTTGTGCCTGAAAACGTGTCAGAACCGTTTCCAAAGCCTGAAGAAAAGTCCCTTGATCTTGCACAGGCATTCCTCTGCTGTCTTTGGGGCTCTTCCCTATACTTGATTGAGCCGGAGGGTTATTATTAACCTTGTTATTGCCACTACCAGCTTCTTTTCTAACCTCTTAATCCACCGCTCATCTAGAACCTCTTGATTCTCGACATCTATAATCACATAACTACTACATTAGTAAGGAGCAACATTCATCAATAATATAAACATCGGATCGTAAATTTTGACATCTTGGTGGCATGTACACATCTTTCAACAAAAACAACTTTCACACCTACGAGAACCAACTAAACCTATAGCTCGATACCAATAAATGTAACACCTCCTTCCTATATCCATAGCTGAATAAAGGTTAGAGATGTCACTAAACATTTACCATTGACCATATACATGAAATTAATATAATTTTTATAAATATAACCTTTTAAAACTAGTCATTTAGCTAATCACGTAAAATTAAAAAACTTAATTTTTATAAGTTCAATTCAAACCTAAATTCAAGCAAAGAAATAGGCAGTTTACTTAGTAGCTATTTAAATAATAAAACTGCTTAAAAACTGCCTAATTTAAAAATCATTTAGATAGTAAATAAAATATAGTTAATTTAACTCGTTTCTAAATAAGTATATATCGAGCAACCAAAACATTTATATTATACATGCCAACTAGAAATATCAAAAGAAAACATTAAAGATGTCATACTGATCTCTGATGCTCAATCCTCAAAATATGATGAAGTATGCAAATGCTCCTTACTCCTTACTTTCATTCTTACCTACGCGTGAAACAATCACACGCTAAGTATATACTTAGTGAGGCAATGTAAAAATATTTAAAACATCCCATAGTAAAATAATGATAAGAACAATTAGAGTGCAAAATTATAAATATCAAAAAGGATTTGATAATCATAAAACTAACTTGACAAAACCATCCCCTTTTAGTAACCTTTAAATAATCTCAAAATTCATATATAATACCATACAAAGTTAAATCAATTTGATCCATTACACTTCACTTTCTATATCGATATATAGCCAATGTAATATGGATGAGAATACATGGTATGCGAGTCAATGATGAGTATGCACATGTGCCCGACAACAACTATTTAGTTGTCCCATTAATAAAACAATGTATCAATGTATCGATGTATTGATATTAATGTATCAATACCAATGTATCAATGTCGTGTAACATTGTAAACACTACCGTAGCTTAACGACATCAATAATAATAATAATAGGTCATTGTTGTAGAACACAACTCACTATTTCACTGCCGTAACTTAACAACAATGATAACCAATAGGTCATAGCCGTAGAACACAACTCACTTGTCTCATTCTCAGTATTTGACAATAATATCATATTATTATACTCCACCTCTTTGGCATGCCAATATACCAAGACTCTCAATATTTATACAATGGGCATTCAAATAATTGACTACTATGAACATTTCTTTGATTTCAATAATATCAATGGATCAAGATAATCACTTCAATATATAAAAATATGCATTTGGGCAGTTCATACCCAAAAATCATTCATAAAGCTTTTCAAAATCATTTAATAAAATTCAAATCCATTTCTTTCAATAATCAAGAATGACTTATCACCAGACATTCTCATTTCATAAATAGAGTAAGTAGAATGCACTCACCTTTGCCTCACTAGTAACTTAACAAGTCGTACAATCACCTTCGACCTTATTCTTGAACTTTTTCCTTATCAACTTTGCTTTATTCAAGTCATGAGTCTGATCACAATTACGAACTACACAACATTACAACAACTCATACCATTCAAAATATATGTTAGTATCTTACTAACATTAATACACATTTGGAAGAATATTTCTAATAATTCTTCAAAATTCCCAAAATATTCATTTCAGTCCTAAAGACTCTTTTTAAGCTTCCAACCATTATTTCCAACTCTAAACCTCACATTCTTCATTCTTTAAACTTGAGGACCCAAACTTTAAAAATTTACATTAAATCCTTAAATTTGCCAAAATCACAATTTGGTCCCCAAATTCTATCTAAACTTCATAGTCATCCCTTTTAATCACTAAACTTGATTTTCCATCACTATACACTTCAACAACAAGTTTAACAACTAAGTTGGTTCCAAAATTTACAAATTAGTCCTTATTACTTTACAACCTTCCATATTAGTCCAAATGACTTTTCAAAGCTTACAAAATCATCCTTACACCATTTCTAACCTTAGGACAATTTTTCCAAAATTTTCTCTTATTTTTTTCCTAGTAGGCCGAATACCAAAGGTCACTTTGGCCAAAATTCCTTACTTGATTTAAGCATGAATTCAACTTCTAAACATCATATTCAAGCTTCACACATCATTTCTTCTTCAAATAAAAATTTTGCAAGAGTTTCCCTAATTTTTCAATATTCCCAATTTCAACCTAGATTATAATTCATGGAATATTCACTATTTGCAAGCTTAGAACAACCTCACAACATCATATTCGATCAAAAGAATCCATAAAACATGAAAATCCAACTTTTTCTTCATAAACCCTAATTCCCAAACTCAACATATAGGCGTGAAACTACTCAAAAATTATACCAAATGAAAGAGAATTTGATGGAGATCAATTTTCTATTTCATGTCTTGAACCAAAAATCAACTATATCAAGCTAAAAAAATTGAAACAAAGATTTTCTCACCTTTTCTATGTTGAATGCGGCCAAGGGAGAAAGAAGAGAGAATTCTCTAGCTTTTTCTATCATTAATTCACATTACAAATGGCATTTTAATCCTTTAATATCCAATTTAAAAATCTCCTTCAATAGTAAAATTACCATTTTACCCCTCCATTATGACCAATTAGGTGTTGACACCTAACCTTATCACTTTTCCATAATCATCTTTAAATAAAAAGTAAGGGTAAAAATGACCAAAATGCCATTAATGAACCTTGGTATTTCAAAAATGCCATTAAACCATATTTACTCAATTACTGTATAGAATCGAATCCAAATCGAATCAAAACGATTCCAAAACTTAACACAATATTCTTTTAGTCTATCTAAGACTCCCATCAAATTTTTATAATTTTCTGAGCTCGAATGATCATCCGAATTAATTTCTGAAACTTATCCCCATTATAGCTTTTTACACAATTCTCGTACCAAAAAAATCTGATTCCCACCAAAATTCTTGTACCGAGATAAACTATTCATTTTTACCATGAAAATATTTATTGGGAAAATTACAATGTTGGTCCCTATACTTTTCCCAACTTTTCACTATTGTCACTAAACTTTGAATTTTTACATTTTAGTCTCTAAACTAAAACCACCAACTTTTAAAACTTTGCAATTTAGCCACTACTCAAATATTGGGGTATTACAATTCTCCCCGTTAAGAAAATTCATCCTCGAATTTTCAGAATGTGCCTAATTTGAAAAGATGAGGAAACCGTTTTCCATATCTTTCTCTCTTTCCCACGTTGCTTCTTCCTTAGTCTTCAACTGATGATATCCGGATCGAAGATCAATTTTAGAAAACACATCTGCACCTTTTAACTGATCAAAAAGATCGTCAATCCTCGGAAGAGGATACTTATTCTTCACAGTCACCTTGTTTAGTTGACGATAATCTATGCATAGCCGCATAGACCCGTCTTTCTTTTTCACAAATAATACCGGTGCACCCCAAGGTGACACACTTGGTCTTATAAAACCCGATCCAATAATTATTGCAATCAAGTCTTTAACTCTCGAAGCTCTCATTGGCGCCATTCTATACGGAGCCATTGATATAGGTGCAGTACCAGGTAACACCTCTGTCTTAAATTCTACTTCCCAATCTGGAGGTAATCCTGGTAGCTCATCAGGAAAAGCATCTAGATATTCTCGAACAGTAGGAATATCTTCCAACTTAATTCCAACAGTTCAAGTATCCACCACATTAGCTAGAAAAGCTTGACAACCTTATAATAGCAGCTTCTTCGCCGAAAATGCTGAAATCACATTAGATAAATGATTCATCCTTTCTCTCACTACTATTATCTCTTCATCTTTTGAATTTTCCAAGATTAATCGTTTTAAGTGACAATCCACAATGGCATGATAGAAAGATAACCAATCTATGCCTAATATCACTTCAAATTATTCGAAAGGTAACTCTATTAGGTTTGCCGAAAACTCCGTTCCTTGCACCTTTATCCTACAATTTTACATATTCTACTTACTCTCGCACTTTGACCCAAAGGATTTGTTGCCACTATATCACTAGAGATCGGTTTTAAAGGAATATCTCTATCTCCAACTAACTTGGAACTAACATACGAATGCGTAGATCCATGATCAATCAAAACTAATACAGGCTTATCGTGAAGATAAAATATACCTACAATAATTTCTGAGTCATCCCGGTCTTCACTAGTCCGTATATTATAAACTCGAGCTGGTGCGCGCCTTTCCACTTATAAAGCCGACTCTGATGGTCTTCTCGGTCTGCCTCTTCCTCTGCCTCTCGGTGGCATCACTGCAGATCTTTCTATTTGTACATATTTCTCTCCAAATTTCTGTGGATAGTCTTTGATAAAATGACCCATCTTTCCACAATGTAAACATGCTCCCATCACCATCCAGCATGTGCCTGAATGTCGTTTACCACAAACATCAAACGGTTGAGTTCTAAATTGGAATGATGAACCAACACCATAATTAACTATTTGAGCCTGCTTGTTTCTTCCAGTATTGCCTCCTTTCCGAGAAGATCCATATCTATTCATATACTAAGAACCACCTTTATTCCTCTTCGATGAGAAAGGAACTAAAGAGGTTCCTGGTCTTTTATTAGATTGCGAAGTCTGCTATGTTGTGTCCTCCGAATAGACATGTTCCATTGCTTTAGCTCGATTCACCACCTCTTGAAAAGTAGGCAGGTCCAATGCCACCAACATTTCCTTTGGTTTCCTATTCAGGCCTTCAATAAAATATTCACATCGATCCTTTTCGGTAGGGATCAATTCTGTTGCAAACCGGCTCAACTTGTTAAACTCACACTCGTACTCATAGATGGTCCGGTTTCCTTGCTTCAGGCCAAGGAATTGTTGTTTCATCTCCCGGATAAACTGATCACCAATGTATTTATTCTTGAATTATTCCAAGAAAAATTGCCAGGTAACCCGCTCGGGAGGGAAATGCATTGTAGCATTAGTCCACCAGAATCTGGCTTGACCTCGAAGTAATGAGACAGCTCTGTCCAACTTATCCATCTCCGAGCAGTGAAATCCAACTTTTTAATTCTTTAGCAATTGTCATTCGAGGAGCAAGGGGAGCTTGTGCCTGAAAACGTGTCAGAACCGTTTCCAAAGCCTGAAGAAAAGTCCCTTGATCTTGCACAGGCATTCCCTGCTGTGCTGGGGCTCTTCCCTATACTGATTGAGCCGGAGGGTTATTATTAACCTTGTTATTGCCACTACCAGCTTCTTTCGGAACCTCTTAATCCACCGCTCATCTAGAACCTCTTGATTCTGACATCTATAATCACATAACTACTACATTAGTAAGGAGCAACATTCATCAATAATATAAACATCAGATCAGAAATTTTGACATCTTGGTGGCATGTACACATCTTTCAACAAAAACAACTTTCACACCGGCCGAGAACCAACTAAACCTATAGCTCTGATACCAATAAATGTAACACCTCCTTCCTATATCCATAGCTGAATAAAGGTTAGAGATGTCACTAAACATTTACCATTGACCATATACATGAAATTAATATAATTTTTTATAAATATAACCTTTTAAAACTAGTCATTTAGCTAATCACGTAAAATTAAAAAACTTAATTTTTATAAGTTCAATTCAAACCTAAATTCAAGCAGCAACTAGGCAGTTTACTTAGTAGCTATTTAAATAATAAAACTGCTTAAAAACTGCCTAATTTAAAAATCATTTAGATAGTAAATAAAATACGGTTAATTTAACTCGTTTCTAAATAAGTATATATCAGAGCAACCAAAACATTTATATTATACATGCCAACTAGAAATATCAAAAGAAAACATTAAAGATGTCATACTGATCGCTGATGCTCAATCCTCAAAATATGATGAAGTCTGCAGCTGCTCCTTACTCCTTACTTTCATTCTTACCTACGCGTGAAACAATCACACGCTAAGTATATACTTAGTGAGGCAATGTAAAAATATTTAAAACACCCCATAGTAAAATAATGATAAGAACAATTAGAGTGCAAAATTATAAATATCAAAAAGGATTTGATAATCATAAAACTAACTTGACAAAACCATTCCCTTTTCGTAACCTGTAACAATCTCAAAATTCATATATAATACCATACAGGTTAAATCAATTTGATCCATTACACTTCACTTTCTATATCGATATAGCCAATGTAATATGGATGAGAATACATGGTATGCGAGTCAATGATGAGTATGCACATGTGCCCGACATCAACTATTTAGTTGTCCCATTAATAAAACAATGTATCAATGTATCGATGTATTGATATTAATGTATCAATACCAATGTATCAATGTCAGTGTAACATTGTAAACACTACCGTACCTTAACGACATCAATAATAATAATAGGTCATTGTTGTAGAACACAACTCACTATATCACTGCCGTAACTTAACAGCAGTATTAACCAATAGGTCATAGCCGTAGAACACAGCTCACTGTCTCATTACTGTATTTGACAGTAATATCATATTATTATACTCCACCTCTTTGGCATGCCAATATACCAAGACTCTCAATAATTATACAATGGGCTTTCAAATAATTGACTACTATGAACATTTCTTTGATTTCAATAATATCAATGGATCAAGATAATCACTTCAATATGTAAAAATATGCATTGGGCAGTTCATACCCAAAAATCATTCATAAAGCTTTTCAAAATCATTTAATAAAATTCAAATCCTTTTCTTTCAATAATCAAGAATGACTTATCACCAGTCATTCTCATTTCATAAACAGAGTAAGTAGAATGCACTCACCTTTGCGTCACTAGTAACTTAACAAGCTGTACAATCACCTTCGACCTTATTCTTGAACTTTTTCCTTATCAACTGCTTTATTCAAGTCATGAGTCTGATCACAATTACGATCTACACAACATTACAGCAACACATACCATTCAAAATATATGTTAGTATCTTCCTAACGTTAATACACATTTGGAAGAATATTTCTAATAATTCTTCAAAATCCCCAAAATATTCATTTCAGTCCTAAAGACTCTTTTTAAGCTTCCAACCATTATTTCCAACTCTAAACCTCACATTCTTCATTCTTTAAACTTGAGGACCCAAACTCTAAAAATTTACATTAAATCCTTAAATTTGCCAAAATCACAATTTGGTCCCCAAATTCTATCTAAACTTCATAGTCATCCCTTTTAATCACTAAACTTGATTTTCCATCACTATACAATTTGGTCCCCATATTAGTCCAAATGACTTTTCAAAGCTTACAAAATCATCCTTACACCATTTCTAACCTTAGGATAATTTTTCCAAAATTTTCTCTTATTTTCTCCTAGTAGGCCGAATGCCAAAGGTCACTTTGGCCAAAATTCCTCACTTGATTTAAGCATGAATTCAACTTCTAAACATCATATTCAAGCTTCACACATCATTTCTACTTCAAATAAAAATTTTGCAAGAGTTTCCCCTAATTTTTCAATATTCCCAATTTCAACCTACATCATAATTTATGGAATTTTCACTATTTGCAAGCTTAGAACAATCTCACAACATCATATTCGATCAAAAGAATCCATAAAACATGAAAATCCAACTTTTCACTTTTGTCACCAAACTTTGAATTTTTACATTTTAGTCACTAAACTAAAACCACCAACTTTTAAAACTTTGTAATTTAGCTACTACTCAAATTTTGGGGTATTACATATACTTACAAGGATCACTTACCATATGCATCCTTCAACATTTCATGCTCATAAACAATATCCCATATACTTTAAATCATGCTTAAACAGTAGGCCTATTGTAGATCAAAACAAGTGCATAAAACCATTCAAACTAGCACGATCGAGAGAGAAAACCACATTATACTTACTTTCGAGTTTAAACCAGCATATCAAGCTAAGTTTAAACTCCCATAAACCACCTTTAAAACATTCCAAAGCTGGAATCCACGTTCTCACTCACCGATACCCGAAACCTCAATTTGCCGACGTGAAATCAAGCATCCGAAGCCTCCAAAGCTTCACCGATCACTTCCGAATCAACCTCCCCTATTTTAACCACATTACAACAGAGGATTATTGCATCTCAATACATTCAAAACACTGCAACAACAAATCCTCACGGACTTCCACAATCCTCTCAAAATTACCCAACCACAACAACCGAAATCATCATCTAATCCTTTCCAAACACAACCCGGCCATAATCTAACACTTCCATAATAATCAATTAACACTCAAAACAGGATTAATTCATCCAAATACTTCCAGCAATTAAACAGACACCACAACTTCACAAAAACTCAAATCTAACAACGTAAACAACTAGGGATTCAAGAGTTTCGGGATTCCATTGTTAAAAGCAACTTATCAACATAACAATACATCCAAAATATGATTAAAATCAATCTTCAACACTGGAATATAGATCCAATACGAATCTTTCACTATTTCACCAAATTCACCCAATTAAATCAATTAATTCAACATAAAAACACAAAATCAGATTATAAACCATAAATCAAGGATCAAACACTTGGGAATATCAATAAAGAACCATTCAATACAGGATATCATGGACCTTACCCCTATTGTGTGATTTCTCCCTCAATTGGCTTGTTTAAAGCTAAGAAAACACAAAATTTCAATGAGGTTTTGTAAATCAAAGTTAAAAAATCAATTACAAGTCAATAATCTGAGTAAAATGATCTCTCACCTCTGATTTATAATGAAAAATTTAGTGTTTTGCAGAAAAGAAGTGGAGAGAAAAGTTGAGAGAAAAGTTACGTCAATTTTCTTTAAAGTGATAACTAACTTTTTAATAACCAAATTCCCTTTTAATTAACTTTTAAAACACATATTAAAAAGACTTAATTGACACGAGAAATCACCAGCAAAAACTTGGTAAAATAGCTCCTTAAAGATTATAAGAATTCGATCCTTTTCATTTTAGTCACCTTTAAAAACAAGTTTTCAAAATTTACATTTTGGTCACTAACCAAAATGTCACACTTCCAAAACCCATTTTCCAAAATTGTTCTCACTAATATTAATCATGTATTAAAATATAATTTTTAACCATTTTTCTATATTTTTATCTTACCAAAAAATATTTACTCCTGAATCTGACTCTAATATCTAACCCGATCCACCAAACCGTCTAACAAGCCACAAAACTGCTAGGCCCAAAATCGGGGCGTTGCACCTCTCCCCCACTTAAGAAATTTCATCTTCAAAATTTTACCTGGAGGAAACAGGTGAGGAAACTATTCCAACATATCCGACTTTTGTTCCCATATGGCCACCTCAACACCGCGATGCCTCCACAACACCTTAACAAGCTCGACTGTCTTGCCACGCAGAACCTTACTGGTGGAATCAAGAATCTCTACCGGTTCCTCATTATAAGATAGATTTGGCCTCAACTCAATATCCTTCACTGGCATAACATGCGAGGGACCCGACTGATACCTCTGCAACATCGAAACATGAAACACATCATGGATCCTCTCCAACTCATGTGGTAACCTCAGACAGTACGCAACAAAACGTTGATCACCTTTTCGGCTAAACCTTCGGCTAAGATTTCCTTTTCGCCCAAAACGCATCACCTTCTTCCAAGGCGATACATTCAAAAACACTTGATCACCAACCTCATACTCAACATCCCTACGCTTCAAATCCGCGTAGGATTTCTGACGATCTGAGGCTGCTTTTAAGAGCTCATATATCAACTTCACTTTCTCGTTCGTGCCTTTCAATACATCAGGAAAGGAAAGATACTGCTCCTCAACTTCAACCAAACACACGGGCATACGACAATTCCTACCGTACAACGCCTCATACGGTGCCATCTGTATACTAGCCTGATAACTGTTATTATAAGCAAACTCTACCAAAGGCAACTATTTTTCTCACATTCCCTAGAACTCAATAATATAAAATCTCAACATATCCTCCAAAACCTGAATCATACTCTCTGACTGACCATCCATATGAGGATGATACAAAGTACTGAAATTTAGCCGAGTTCCCAAAGCATGATGCAAGCACACCCAAAACCTTGCTGTGAAATGCGAATCTCTATGTAACACCCCTTTCCCTGTATCCACACTGAATACGAGTCAGAGGTATCACAAAACATTCATAAAACCCTCAACATTTGTAATTCGGTAAAATTTTGTTTCTTTAAAAATATTACAATGTATTTAGTTTTTATTTACAAATCTAGTTATTCGCGTAAAGTTTAAAAATAATATTTTCATCTTCAAATCGAGTTTATTTTCAGACATCAACTTATCAATTTAATTTGTCTTGATATAATTAATAAAACTGCCAAAAAACTACCTGATTTAAAATTCATCCAGATACTAAATAAAACACAATTTTATCAGAGCATGGATACCCTTTTAATATACATGCCAACTCGTAAATATCAAACAATATTAAAAGATATCTTACTGATACTGATGTACCTGTTATTGATTGGTGATGTCCGTATATGCTCCTTACTCCAACCATTTCTTCTTTCCTACGTGTAAAACAGTTACACGCTAAGTATTTACTTAGTGAGGCAATAATTCAAATTCAAGTGCAATTGTCATAATATCAATATTAATGATTAACAATGCATATGATCACCTTACCGTTATATGCTCGTTAACATAAATAAATATGTATATCAAAGTGATAAGATTAGTCTTACCAATATCGTTTCCATTTCCATCCGTAAGCTTTCAATGCTTACCCATACCTTTTTCCATTCCTATTTGCAAGCTTTCAAGCTTATCTTCCTGTTTCTTTTCGATTCTTTTCAATTTATTTAGCCCAAGGTATCGAATTAAGAAATTTTATGTACACGAGTCATCCCCCCATACCCAACCTTTCTTGAGTATGTATATTATTTGCAGTCTACCAGGAGTGCTTAGTACCGAAGTGCTTCTGTATACTTATCGAAGTATACAATATATCCCTCATTGAGTTTTTATGAAATTACACTGAAGTGTTTAGCACCCGTAGTAAGTGCGTATACTCAAACCATGCATGAGTATACTCCTCAATGAGTATTTATAAAATTTGCACTTTACCTGAAGTGCTTAGAATCTTTATACAGCTGTTTATGACTCTATGGCTAGCCAACTATACCTTTGAACCTCTATATCATACTTGGGCTTTATATCATCAAATATTTCATCCATGGCAATGTATATCAATTTATATTAACATGAATCAGTTCATAACCGAATAACATTAATAGTAAATCATCATCAATAACTAGTGATCAATGCATTTATTTTCAACCTTTGACATATTTAAAGTATGTCAAATGTATGATCAATGAAATAATTATCATGACAATATATAAACCAGGTAGACTCATCGCAAGTCTTACCGGTGATGTATAAAACATCTATGTATAATGTTATGTATGCATTGCACTCACCTGGGCCATGTATTAGTATGCCTCACTAAGTCCTTTTCGATCCTTTCCTTCATTGTACCTTGAACCTCCCTTGATTCGAACTTAACTTCATAATTCAAATAAGTAAAATATTTGTTAGACCCCAATCTAACAATATGTTACATATTGTCCAATATAATCATTCGAATACAAAATCTCCAAACATTTTATTTTATTACCTGTATTGTTCAAAACTCATTATGGTCCTTAGTGACCAATTTGAACTTCCATTAACCCTTTCAAGCTTACTAATCAACCTTAGATACAAAGTGTATCAATTCTCATTTTCTGGCAGTTTGCAGTGCCTCTAAAGAAATATTCCTATAAAATAATCTACAACTCGGAATTCGATTCTGTTTATTATAAAAGAAACTAGATTCAATAAGATTTTCAACCATATAAATTAATATCCCAAATTCAACGTGTACGATTTATGGTGAATTTTCAAACTCAATTTCCAGTATTGAATTTCGGAACAGCCTGCTATACAGTTTTCTGACCTTTCAACACTTAAAAATTCATATCTTTTTACTCGAAACTCGAAATCAGTTTCCGTTTATTGCACACAAAACTAGATGAACAAATCTTTACATCGGTATAAAATTCATCTTCTAACCATATTTTTAGAATTTATGGTGAATTTTCAAAGTTACTGCCATAAACCAGTTTTTCTACACAACTTCCATAAACAACTTCAACTTTTATACTAACTTCTCTTTACTTTTCTACTTTCAATTTAGTCCAACTACTTACTGTAAACCATCATCTTATGACCTTCTTCATCAGATAATTATTCACTATAATTCTCCTTAATTTTCATTCTTTACCGAAATAGTCACTAAAATGCAAAGATAAGGATTCAAGCTTCTTAACTTTGCAATTTAGTCCTCAATTCAACATTACTACCTTAATTCCATCATTAAAACTAAAAATCAGATTTAACTCCCATACAAAACATCAATTTCGATTTGGTTACTTAACTTTAACAAAATGTCAAAATGGTCACTAATTCAATTCAACATCAATTTGGTATTCTAACTTCATTTTCTTATCTCTAACATCATTAATAACACAAATACACTCCAAATTCTAAAAATTCAGATTTGGTCCTTTAACTTTTCAAGTTGCCGAAATGGTCCCTACACAATTTAACTTAGGGTTTTGCTTCCAAACAACAATTCAAGCTTACTAGATCATTATTTCAACATCACAAACCCTAAATTAAACTTGAATTCATAAACCCTAATCATCTTCATAGAATTCAAAACATGTAAAACTTAAATCCAACTCAATATCATGATTTTAACATCATACTAGCTTGATTTCAACTTGAATTCAATCATGGAATCATAAAATCTCAAAAGCCCCAATTTAGTCACTAAGTTAGCTTTTAAGCTATTATCTTAGTACTAAATGACCCTTAATCAACTTAGTAAATTTTGGGGGCATTACACTCTATTTGAAACTATGGACTTGGGCACCCCGTACAAACGCGCAATCTCAGAGATGTACAGATCAACCAACCTATCCAAGGTATATGCTGTATGCACTGGCACAAAATGCGCACACTTCGTAAACCGAGCAACAACCACCCAAATGGAATCTTTTTTGGTCGGCGTCGAAGGCAAACCAGACACAAAATCCACGGTGATTCTTTCCCACTTCCACTCTGGTATCCTGAACGGTTACAACAACCCGGATAGAAATTGATGCTCAGCTTTCACCCGCTGACATACCATGCATCGAGCAACAAAATCAGCCACATCTTTCTTCAAACCAGCCTAATAATACTCTTCCTTCAAACCACGATACATCTTTGTACTACCGGGATGCATGGCAAAAGGACTAGCATGTGATTCGGTCGAAATAGTATGCCTCAACTCTTATTCTTTAGGCACAACAATTCGATCTTTGAAACACAACACTCCATCATCATTAAAATGAAAATCTATAGGATTCCCATCCATGATGTCCTTCACAGGCGGCAACAAACTCTCATCATAAGGTTTTTTCTCCTTAATCAACCGTGACAAGGACGATTTCACTTGCAACTCAGCTACCAACCCACCGTCACATGTTACACTCAACCGAGCGAACATAGCTCTCAACTCCACAACAGCCTTTTCTACTCAAAGCATCAGCCACAATGTTAGCTTTACCCGAATGATACTCAATAGACAAATCATAATCTTTAAGCAACTCTAACCACCTCCGTTGCCTAAGATTCAGCTCCTTCTGGGACATCAAATACTTCAGACTTTTATGATCCGTATAAACCACACATTTCTCACCATAAAGGTAATGCCTCTAGAATTTCAAGGCAAACACAACTGCGTCAAGCTCAAGATCATGAGTAGGGTAATTACGTTCATGCACCTTCAACTGTCTAGATGCATACGCAACTACCTTACCCTCATGCATCAACACGTAACCAAGCCCAACATAGGACGCATCACTATAAACAACAAACTCTTTTCCTAATTCAGGCTGAACCACGACTGGAGCTCATGTCAAAGCTTTCTTTAATCTTTTAAAAGCCCATTGCCTATCATTCGTCCACTCAAAACGAGCATTCTTATGCAACAACTTGGTTAAAGGAGCAGCTAAACTGGAGAACCCCTCAATAAACCTACGATAATAACCTGCCAAACCAAGGAAACTCCAAACTTTTGGCACAAATTTAGGCACCTTCCAACTCACCACAGCCTCAATCTTGTGCAGATCAACATGAATTCCCTCGGCCGATACAACAAATTGGCATACAACTGACTAGCTAACAATGTCTGAAGCACAATTCACAAATGTCTATCATGATCCTCCTCGGTACGAGAGTACACAAGGATATCGTCGATAAGCACAACCACAAACTGGTCCAAAAACTCATGGAACACACGATTCATCATGTCCATAAAAGTAGCCGTTGCATTGGTAAAACCAAATGGCATCACCAAAAACTCATACTACCCGTACCTCGTACGAAAAGCTATCTTGGGCACATCTACATACTTTACTTTCAACTGATAGTACCTCAATCTCAAATCTATCTTAGAAAACACCGAGGAACCTATAAACTGATCAAACAGATCATCTATCCGCGACAAAGGATACTTATTCTTTATCGTCAACTTGTTCAGTTGCCAATAGTCTATACACATCCGCAACGTGCCATCCTTCTTTTTTACAAACAACACCAGTGCACCCCACGGTGAAATACTAGGTCTAATAAAACCTCGATCAAACAACTCCTGTAGTTGTGTCTTCAACTCCTTTAACTCCTTTGGGGCCATACGATACAGAGCAATGGACAATGGTGCCGTATTCGCAAAGACTTTGATGCCAAACTCAACCTTACGGTCTGGTGGCAACCCCGATAACTCTTCTGAAAAACGCCCAGAAACTCACATACAATGCGAATATCTTGCACCCTCAACTCCTTCGAACCAGGATTCATAACGTAGGCCAAGAAAGCCTAACATCCAGATTCTATCATTCAACTCGCTTCAAAAGCTGAAACAGCTTTAGAAAAGAGCTTAGCATTCTCACCAACAACTACCACCTCAAAAGCATCCGACAACCTCAAGGATATCCATTTGGTCTCAAAATCCACCACAGCCCTGTGTTCAATTAACCAATCCATGCCCAAAATCACATCAAAACCATGGAATGGCAACTCCATCAAGTCCACAGCAAACTCATGTACCTGGACCATCAACGGACACCTACGATACAACCTCCTAACCACGACTGTCTCCCTAAGAGAACTAGTCACTCTAACACCCACATTAAGAATTTCAACAAGTATATCAAACAACTGTGCATGCTCACTCAAGATGTATGAATGGGTAGAACCAGAATCAACCAACGAATACAATGGCAAAAATAGTAAAGAGAATGTACCTACAATCATATCGGTGTTATTGCGACCATCTCGGTGCGTATACACACTAGCTGGTCCACCTCCCTCAGGTTGGATAGCAATGGTATGAGCCACAGTCCTCTGCCCACCACCTCTATGCTGAAACAGTCCACGACCACAACCACAACCTCTATGTGGACCAACAATAGGTGCAACACCCTGCCCCACCTCCAGCCAACAAAGGACAATCACGTGTCAGATGGTCGTCAAAACCACAACTCCAACAAGCATTGGCCACAACAGGCGCAAGTGTTTAACCCTCCTTGGCCAAACACGGACAATCTTGCCTCAGATGATCTCGGGATCCATAAACCCAACATGTGTTAAACAGAGCTCTAACCTGGGCACCTTATCCTTAGACTCCAAGTCCGACAACACCTCCGCCAAGTCTCGGCTCCAGGCGAAACCTCTGATCACGGTGTCTCTTGGCCTAACCACTACTAAAACTAGAATCAGCCGCTCTCTTACCAGAGCTAAAGCCCCGAGACCCAGAAGCCATACCCAAATTCTGTTCAACATCCTTAGCTCGCGAAACCAACATCCCAAAATCTGTGTAATCAATAACAAGCATGTATGTCTTAACCGCTTGCAGGAGGCCGTAGCAGAAATGATCACATTTTGTACGCTCTTAAGGAACTAACTTAGGTGCTTACTGGCTCAACCTCACGAATTGCACCTCGTCTCAGCAACAGACATATTGCCCTGCACCAAAGCAATAAACTCACGTTTCCTATCGTCTTGATATCAGACTCCCAGGTACTTCTTTCGGAAAGTAGCACAAACGAACTCCCAAGTTACATCCTCGTCACCATACCAGATATCGTGGTAGTCCACCATGTATACGCATCACCCTGTAATAGGGACACAACATAGCCCAGCTTACGGGCATTAGAATAGCCCATTTGGCCCAGTATCCTCTCAGTACTGGCCAACCATCCTTCAAAAGCCTCAGGTGACAAACCTCGAAACTCAACTCTGCCCAAACTGTGAAGACGCTCTAGCGGCAAACCCTGCCCAACTACTGGTGGTGCCGGTGCATGAACACATGCAACTGCTGCCTGAAAAGCCCCGGTCATGGCCTGAATCAACGATGTCATATCATACATCCCTGGCCCAACTGGTGCAGATGGTACTTGCTCTACTACCTCAGGTGGAATATGGTAACCCTCTAGGAGGTATAACATTCTCCTCGATTTCTTACGAGTAGCAGCAGCAATCATACCCGATCGTAACTTTCTCCTCGGTCTCATCGTGCTAACAATATATCTAAGGCATGATAATAATTGAAATATAAAACAATTAGGCCAGATCCAAACAAGGATCCAAGACTTCCATTTCAAAATCATAACATTTCAGATTTCCCAAATTTCCCTCCAACATGGCATACAACAACCACCGTGCATATCAAACATCAGATAACAACTCACAATAACATAACAAAAATCAAACCAACTCCCAACTATTGCAAACATGGCTCTGATACCACCAAATATAACCTCTTCGACCTGGCCTAGTCGCAAGACCGAACCGAGCGAGTTACATTAGGTTTACCGAAGTAAATTGTAAAGAATTAAACCCGAAACCTGACCATTTTTTCTTTTGTATTGTCTAGATGTAAAATTATAATCTTACATGTTCATATTGATTCCTGGTGAAAACTCAAATAAATCGGGTGTTGGATTGACATCCAATTGATCACAAATGTAATTTAGGGGCCAAATTGCAAAATCAGAAAACTAAAAGATCTTAACTCATTTTTATATTACCAACCTTTAATTAAGCAAGTTTTATGCTTACATGTTAGAAATCAGCTCAAAATGATCATTCATACTCAAAAATTGCATCCACAACATTCAGGGACTAAAACGTAAGAAAATAGAACTTCAGAACATCCCAAATAACTGATTTAACAGTATCCGTATTGGTACAGTTACTCTCATTGTGTACGCCCTTGCTGATCCAAAACCCCACTTTTCCAGTAGCCAAAGTTCGTTCTGATACGCCCCGCGTATCGATACACCCCTCACTTTAACATTGTGCCGTACCAAAATAGGTACCCAAGTACTGAAACGCTGACCTAAATTGCCTTGGCCCGTACCAAAACGATTACCCGCGTACTAGTACGCTAAGCCTGAAATGGCTTACCCGTACCGGAATAAGGACACCCGTATCGGTACGCTTGGACTTGAAATGTCCATTCTTGCTGGTTTAACAAGCTTTTAATCAATCCAAAAACATCCCAACATGCCCCTAACACACATCCGACATATTCAAGGAACAAATCACTCCAAGACAACCTAACTTCAACATCAATTCATGGCATTATACTTCAAAAAGAAATTTAGAGGCATGCTTCCTAGAAAACCAATCAAGTAAAGCATGAAATTCCAAACCATCACCACAACCAATCATAATGGCCATTTACAAACCAAGAGCTGCAAAAAAAACTTGCTCAAACAGGGAGCTTTACAAAACACCTCCCAAAACAACAATGGAACTCCCATTGCCCTTATTATTTATAGTTTATACCAAAAACATACTTTGGTGATCAAGTCTTGTTGTGATCCCTTGCTTCCCTATAACACCCCCACCCGGTTTAGTAGTAAATCGACCGAGGAGCATTACGGGGAACACTAGAAACACGAGTAATTTAAAACTTTTCAAGAACTCATCCCTAATAGGCGAGTTGAGTGACTAGCAAGCAAGCAACTTAAACAATTGCAATTGATCATACAAGCAAGATATGTTTATCATTATTGTTCATTATATGCCAACCCTTGATTAGTCATTTTCAAGTTACATTCAAAGATTAATACTACTTAGATTATTCATTTTCAAATCTACATTCATGTGATCATATAAATCTTTCAATTAACATACCTAGACTAGCATGTTTCATTTTAACTCAATCTCATTACATTCATGACATGTAAATATTTCATGTAAGTTTAACTAAACACGATCATATATGCATGAAATGGAACATATCTCAAGCAAGCATATCATGTTTCATACACATTATAGGTTATTCATGTGATTGGTTACCTTCAACTGTTCATTCAAGGTTAACTACTATTTAGGCATGTGAACATGCAAAGCATGTACATTTGATCTCTTCCTATTCGGCAATAACAAGTTCTAGCATATCATAAAATAGTTTCCTCATTCATCGAGTCTTAATGTCATGTATAGCATTAGGCAAAAATGTGTATATTTCATTTCAATTTCCATATACTCGCATCAAATCAAGTTCATGTGAGCATTTATTCGAATCATACTTCAAGTAGCATGCATGGTTTCATTCTTTATCCATTTGGCAATTCAAGTTTATGTATACATGAATTATCTATAATATTTATTCAAGCATTTATATGTTCATCCAAGGCATTCGACTAGCATACTTGACTAGGACATACTAAATTCAAAATCAAAACATATGTGCAACTTAATCCATTTAATCTACATGAAAATTATGTCATTACATACTTCAAATTTAAGCAATCAATCTTTTGCACATTAGAGGCCAAAATCATAATCATATACAAGCTTTCAAAATATTAAATGCATGGCCTAGCTTTCATATATACAAATCTAGGTGCCACCAACTAGGAGTATTACAAACAAGTATGGATTCATACTTATGCTTTATCTTGTGCCTTACTTCAAGCTCGAGAAATCTGACTTTGGGATCAAGTAATTCACCTTGAAGCACCTCACCTATGGTTTGGGAAAAGAGGAAACGAGAGTGATAAGTACGATATGTACTTAGTGAGGTAGTACTAGTTCTAACCAATTATTATGTCATGTATCCATTAATCAAGTAGCCCTATTAAGGCTTATAGCATTCCAAGTCAAGCAAAAATCATGAACTTATATATCATCATACTTATGGCAATCAAATATCAAGGCAAGCAAATGTTAAGTAACCAATTTGTCAAGCAAATCAAGCAACAAGGTAAGCTTATCGAGTAATCATCAAGTAAACATTTTCTAGTATCATTCGAATAGCAAGATAGCATGACAAACAAAATCATAGATCACAATTCAATCTTCAATCACTTCAAGTCAATCGATAGCATGTTTAAACAATTCACAACATTTCCATGTCAAGTAACATAATCACAATTTATTTCAAGCTTATCACTCAAGATATGTTTATAAGATATACACATTGATTCAAGTGAGAGTATAAGTCCATTTCGAGTATCATTTCATGTGACAAGTTTATCAAGTGTACAAGTATAAATTTTAAGTAGCATGTAAGCCTTAAGCCTTAATTATTGCTTGTTTTCTTTCTTTAATTTAAGTCTTATTACTTAGCTATCCATTATACATGTTTATACATTCTTGCAATGCAAAACAGTCCATATTTTCATTTAGTCTAGCCAATTCAATCATATAACATGTACACATAATTCACAATGCCAAAACAGTCCATATTTTCATTTAATCTAGAAAATTCAGTCATATAACACGTACACATATAACAGTCCATTCTTTTATTTAATCTAGCCAAATTCAGTCATATAACACGTACACATAATTCACAATGCCAAAACAGTCCATATTTTCATGTACAAGATTTACATGGCAGCAACACTCATTAATTCAAGTAAGATCGAGATCTTTTTCAAGTAACAATCATGTAACAAGAAGTTCGAGTATACAAGTCAAGTAATATGTTCAAGTAATCAAGTTTGCATGCCAAGCAATTCAAGCAAACCAATTAAGTAAACATTAGCTCAAGTGAGACCATAAGCCATTCCAAGTAGCAAATCATACAATACAAGGTCCAAGCATAGGCAATTATCATTTCAAGAGTTTCATGTCAAGAATCAAGCATTACATGTCAAGCAATTCGATTATTTCAAGGATTTATGTCAAGAGGTTCAAGTGTTCAAGATTTCTTGTCAAGTCATTTAAGTATTTCAAGATATAATTCAAGTATTCAAGATTTTCTTTGAATTTCTTATTCAATTTCTCAATAAGGTTCATATCTTTTTAACATGTTTGCCTTGGATCACAATTGGTCATGAATAACATTGGTCTGTGTTTGACCATAAAGGTCCAAGATATACTTAGCTCAAAGCACATAGCAATGGCTAATATCGGAAACTTGTAATCCTATACTTCCCACTATCCAACCAACTGTCACCAATCTCCGTACAACTCCCCCATTACCTCCAACTGTCGCCAATAACATATTTCATGTAATGGGGCCTCCCCCGAGCTGTGGCTCATGGACCGTAGTCCCAAGCATACCATGCATCATACCATTATATCCAAGGACTTCCATTTTAGGCAACTTAAGTATCTTAGCTCCTATTAAAATTTGTGGTGTATTTTATACTTTAAAGCTTGTTGTTGTTTCTTATGTTCCATGCTTTCATGTTCAAGGCAAGACAACTCATGTTCAAGGATTATATTCAAGCAAGTATTTCAAGATCAAGCTTAGCCCTTAGGCTAGTTGAGCCTTAGCTCTTCATTTCACAAGTTTACTTGTTACTCAAGTAAGCAATTCGAATTATATGGCATTTTTAGGCATCTAGTTATGTCTTTATATTCATGGTTTATATCACTTTTACAAGTATTTATATCATAAGAGCAATTCTAAGCAAGAAATTCGAATGAATACCTCCAAGACACATAATCAAGCATTTCGAATAGGTCACGTTTCAAGTACAAGGATTCAAGCATTTCAAGTAGGAAGCATTCGAGTGAATTGCATTCATGGTACAAGGATCTAGCATCATATATCATTATAATACATACATGTCACTACTCGAATGGGCACAATCAAGAACAAGAAATCAAGCATTTACATCTATAATGTAACTCAAGCAAGCAATTCAAATGGAATCATTCAAGGTATGGAATCACACAATGTTTACACATTTCTTTCTAAATAATTTAACTTATCCATTTTCATGCTCTTACTTAATCACAAATTTCAGCTTAGTCCAATCTTCCCTTTTAATTCATATTTATGTTTAATTAAGCTCATTATCATGGCATATCAATAGTAAGAGAATAAACATGTAAATTTTGGTTAGGACCTAAGTCCCAACCCTACCAAAACTACACTCACTATACTCCAAGCTAGCTAGTCTCGCAAGACTATCCCCTTTTCTTATCCCTTGAATGCTTGACTTTATATCCTTCTCCAAAGTCCTCTCCTTGCTCTAATAAATCACATAGATAGAACAAGGTCAAAACATGTAATCACAAAATCATTCAACATAGCAACAAGGTTAATACATCACATATACAAGACCAATAACATCTAAACTGCTGCTACCAGGCAGCATGTGCACTGCTTACTTAAATGTGCATAGCTTTCATTCCCTACGTCGGAATTTCAATTGGTTTACACCGTTGGAAAGCTAATTTCATTTTCTTTCTAACCATGTAGGCCTTGCATTTTAGTTATTTTCCAATTAATACAGTTTTTAACTTAAAGACAGACCAATTGCATTACTGGACAGTTTGCACTGTCCCTAGATTTTCATTTCTAAAATCCATTTTACAATCCAGAATTCCATTTCGTTTGTTTCTAATGAAAATAGACATTTTAAGGTTCCATTCATTTAATTTTCAGCCCATAATTCAATTCATACAATTTATAGTGAATTTTCAAGATACTGCCCAGAACACAGTTTTCTGGGCAGATTTCACTAGGCTTGATTTTAGCTTCATTATTCACCTAGATGGTAGTTCTAACATGTTAATCTAACTTATTTTCACTCTCATACATGTCTAACATAGCTCTCAAGTTCATGTATTTACATTTCATGCCAATTTTACTTATATAATCATGTGTACATCAAAACAACCCACCTAGTTATCAAAATAAGTTCCTTTGTTTCTAGATCACCAATTCAGCCCTTATATTTTTAACAATTCCAAACAGACCCCAAACATTATTTCATATCCGAAACCATTTAATTACATGATCAGGTGTACAAAATAGGGCAACCTTCACTTATATCTCTATTTAGTTGAAAACAGTCCCGTATATTTTCTATGTGCATCCAAACAACCTAATTATTTGTATATACATCAGTAGGCACATAACAGTTTACTATATTATACAAAACAGTCTCAAAAACGTTGATACACAAATATGTATGTTCAAAATAGTTCCATAACTCATGTTCACATTTATATATGCTATAAACAGCCCAGCATGTGATCACATACATTCAAAACAGTTTCATAACTCATGTACACACTTATATATGCTATTAACAGCCCAGCATGTGATCACATACATTCAAAACAATTTCAAGACATCATGTATTCAAATATAATCAAAACAGGGCAGGTTATTTAATATTACATTCGAACAACTCCTATAGATTTCTTAACAATAATAGACCTAGGAACCACCTTAGCAACACATGATTCACACAACCGAAGCTCAACAAGAATGTTATACACAGCTTTACAATTCACCTACATGATTCAACTTAATGTATGAATCAATAAATTGATCTAAGGGCGTTTTCTAGTATGGCCTAACATTCGATAAAACATGATACATAAGGAATTGAAAATCAAATTCCAAGTAGGTTCTGAAATTTGGAAGGAAGAAAGAGTTTACTTACATATTCCTCACGATATGATTTATAATTATCCCAAAAATTAAGCTTTCTCTCACTATGCTTCTAGGTCTCGGGTATGAAGGAAAGTAAAGGAGAAAGAAGATGATAGAATTTTGTTCATCTTTCATTATCTACACCTATGCCGTGAGTCACCCCTTCATTTACAATCTTCTTTCTTCATGTTAAAACAAGTGTCCAAGACCTTTTATTAATTTAAATTTAGCATGCAAACATCAAAATTTACTTAATATCGATTAGGTCCCTTATAAGTTGGTTATCTAATTTGTCTCTTGACTCAAAATGGTCCTAAATTACCTTTTAAATCTTGAAGATGACTATTCCATAGTCGTTTAACTAATGATCCAATATAACATACTTCTATACCATTTGTTGGGGTATTACAATTCTCCTCCCCTTAAAAGAAATTCGCCCTCGAATTTCTTCGATAACGAAGGACTGTCGTTTTCAAGTTTAGAATATTTTACATACTCTGAATTTGTCAAACAAAGAAAACAACTGTATTGGTTACAAACTACCAATACAATCAAGAACTCGAACTCCTAGGTGGCACACTAGACTTATGACAATGCAGTGAGTCCATGTTTAGTCCGAGAATCGACTAAACCATACTCTGATACCAACAAATGTAACACCCCCACCGGGTTTAGTAGTAAATCAGCTGAGGAGCATTACGGGGAACACTAAAAACACGAATAATTTAAAGCTTTTCAAGAACTCATCCCTAATAGGCGAGTTGAGTGACTAGCAAGCAAGCGACTTAAACAATTACAATTGATCAGACAAGCAAGATATGTTTATCATTCTTGTTATTATCCTTGATTAGTCATTTTCAAGTTACATTCAAAGATTAATAACTACTTAGATTATTCATTTTCAAATCTACATTCATGTGATCATATAATGCTTTCAATTAGCACACCTAGACTAGCATGTTTCATTTCAACTCAATCTCATTACATTCATGACATGTAAATATTTCATGTAAGTTTAACTAAACACGACCATATTTACATGAAATTGAACATATCTCAAGCAAGCATATCACGTTTCATAGACATTATAGGTCATTCATGTGATTGGTTACCTTCAATTGTTCATTGAAGGTTAACTACTATTTAGGCATGTGAACAAGCAAATCATGTACATTTGAACCCCTCCTATTTGGAAATAACAAGTTCTAGCATATCATAAAATAGTTTTCTTAAGTTAAATTAATTTATTCGACTAGGGTTTCGGGCACCTCTATCTATCAATTTTTAGCACATACTAGAGCCAATTTCGGGCACCTCTAGCAATCAATTTTTAGCACATACTAGAGCCAATTTTAGGCACCTCTAGCATTCATCAAATTTTTATTCTAATCCCCTAATTTTTTAATTATCAATCTAAGTTCGCTAGAATTCCTTGAATCAATCAAGCCACAACAGTGTTTCATCATGTTTAGCATCATAGTAAGATTCTAAGTGTTTCCACGGTTATCCTAGAATAAAAAATTCTATCAATTAAGTGCATTGGCAAAGTCATCATCGGATATTCATCAAATCTACGCAATTCTTGTTCCAACTAAAGGCATGGCAAGCAATTTATGTATCCTAAATGCAATACTTAAGATGAATCCTACTAAACATGGTAACTAACTAATAGCAATCCCCCCAAACTCGAGTGAGGCATTGTCCTCAATGCATGCACAAAGAAAAATAAAAATAAAGAAAAGTACAATGCAAACGAGGACTTACTCCGAGAGTTTGTCGTCGTGGATGGTTAGTTTCCTTTTGGTCGGTGTCTTTAATTTTTTTGCTTGAAAGTGGTGGTTTCTTTCTTGTTGCCGACGGTGGAATCGATCCTCGTACGGGGTTGTCCTCATCGTCCTCTTCATCAATATCATTGGCTTTTCGCTTAGGCTTGGAGGATTTGATTGGTGCGGTCTTTGTTGGTGCAATGGAGGACTCGTTCGAATCTGAAAAATCAGACAATGATTCAGTACGAGTTGATTCGGGCATAGGTGCTTTACCTTTGGCTTTTGTAGTGGTTTCCAGGGCGTCTTTAGCTTTGGTTGCCACGACATCTTCAGTGTTGGTTCCCATGGCAAGTGCTTGGGCAGGAGCAGTGTAGGTTGCCGCGGCATCATCTGTTGCGGTTGCCGTGGAAACTGCTTCATTGGTTGCCGTGGCAAGGATTTCAGCAGGAAAGATGGGGAACGACACGCGGTTGTTTGGGTACTTTTCCAAGATGACTTGGGTGGACATTGTTGTGATCCTTCATGTACCACATGAACATTAATTGTCAGTCTTCAATTTGCCTAAGATAGTTTGCCAACGGTTGTAAGAGTGCTTCAAGTTGTCCTGGGTTACTGGTCGAGTTGCCCGGGTATCGGTTGCTTGGGCATTAGGAGTTTCCAAGGTGGCAAGAGTTGCCACAGCAATTGAAGGCGTTGGGGATTTTACCGATTCCTCTCCCATTAGCTTTTGGATTTGTGCTCGATTCCAACCGAACTTTGGTATGGCCTTTTCATCAGTGGACTCACTTGGGACATGCATCTCCTTGCAAAGATTGGAAATTAAGCAAGGGAAGAAAAGAGAACCCTTGTCTTTTGTGCTACATACAAAAATTTCATCACAAATAATTTATCCAATGTTAATGATGCGATTATGCAAGATAGAATGTATGAGCAAAAGATGAGATGTATCAACGGTGGTATTGTGTGTTGTGGGCATTAAAGAAGTTTTAACAAACTTATTCCATAATTTTTCCTCGGGTTTAAGCCAAAGGCAATTTACCGTGCCCTTGTATTTACCGTCGTTCCAATGAGTTCCCGGTAGAGTGAGTTCTTGAAGAACCTTGTCGAGTTGCTTGGGCGTGATTTGATCAACAAAGGCTTGATGCTCGTCCTTCCCAACGTAGAGCCCATAAAAGGTGTTGATGTTTTCAGGGCTTATGAGTATAGCCTTGTCACGAACAAAAACATAAGGATTATCCGGGTTAGGTGAGTGAGCATAGAATTCTCTTACCCAAGAGATGTTACCCAGTTCAGATTGATGGCAAAAGATTTGCCAATTTTGGTGTGCAATCCTTTCGAAGATGAATGGTTCAAGGTTGAAATCTTGATGAGAGTTGGAGTATTCAAAGCCTTGTTCTTTGCAAATCTTCCGGCTTTCAATCTTGGAGTGGAATCTTTCTTGAACCACCGGTGTAGAAAACTTCTTGTATCTTGGTTCTTTGGAGGAACTTGGATGAACCAAAAATTCGATTTTGGATGCCATGTGTGATCTTGGTTGTGAGTTTGGTAGAAACAAAGAAAAGAAAGCAAAAGAAACTAAAAGTTGCAAGGTAAAAAGTAGGAATAGGTTTCTTGGAAGTTAAGGGTGATGGGTTAAATAGAAAAGATTGGTAGTAAATATGGTGGGCGGGAGTAATTTTGGAAGAAAGAAAACAAGGGTTTAGATTGGGGAAAGGTGACGGCTAGGGGGTTTATGGAAGGGGAAGGGTTTGTCCGGTTATGTAGGCTTTATTTAGGGTAAATTGGAGGCTTAATATAAGCCTTAGATTCAGCCTATTAATTTCCTTGTTGAAGAAGTTTCCTTCTTGAATCAAAATTCCTCTTTATCTTGAACTCTTTTCCTACAATTCAAAAACAAATAAAATAAGGATTAAAATTAAAGATAAACTAATAAAAGAAAATAAAGAAAGATGTGCAAAGAAATTCTTAAACTTAAAATTTTAAAACAATTAGATAAATATGAAAGAAAGATGTAGTTTTAATCTTAAAGAAAATAAATAAATCTATCCTAAAAAGAAAAATAACCAAAAATAATAAAAAATAGTTCAAAAAAATAAAAATAAGAATAAAAAGAAAATATCGAAAGGAGAGCATGCTCATGCATCTCCTAAGGTGACCACTTCTTTGTTACATTCCACGTGGGCACCGTTGTAGTGCTTCAATCTTTGTCTGTTGACTTTGAATTCATGTTCATCAGTGATGGACTTGATTATCACGGCTCCATAGGAGAATGGTTTGACAACTTCGAATGGTCCCGACCATCTTGATCCAGTTTTCTCGGGAAAAGTTTTAGCCGAGAATTGAATAAGAGAACTAGTAGCCCTGGCATGAATTGCCGCGATAATAGTTTCTTGTCATGCCATTGCTTTGTTTTCTCTTTCTAGATTCGTGCATTGTTATAGGCGAGTGCACGGAATTCTTCTATCTCGTTGAGGTCCAATAAACGCTTTTGTCCGGCACTTTCCTAATCCATATTCATGGTTTTGATTGCCCAATATGCCTTGTGTTAAATTTCCACCGGTAGATGCCATGTTTTTCCATAGACAAGTCGGAAGGGGGACATACCTAAGGGTGTTTTGAATGCAGTGTGATATGCCCAAAGTGCGTCATCTAATCTTACTGACCAATCCTTCCTAGAGGGATTTACAACTTTCTCGAGTATACCCTTCAACTCCCCGTTGGAAATTTCTGCTTGCCCATTAGTTTGTGGGTGATATGCCGTGGCAATCTTGTGAGATACACCAAAGCGTTGTAACATATTGGCGATGAGTTTGTTGTCGAAGTGCTTCCCTTCATCACTGATAATTGCTCTCAGCATCTCAAATCGTGTAAATATGTTTTTCTGCAAGAATCGTTGCACGGTCTTGGAATCGTTGTTGGGAACTGCAGCTGCCTCAACCTATTTAGACATGTAGTCAACGACAAGTAGAATGTAGAGGTTGTCTAATGAAGATGGGAAAGGTCCCATAAAATCGATCCCCCATACATCGAACAGTTCCACCTCGATGATGTTTTAGAGCGACATCTCATGTCGTCTAGAGATATTACCCGTCCTCTGGCAACGATCACATTTCTTGTAAAACTCTTGGGCATCTTTGTACAGTGTTGGCCAATAAAAATTGGATTGCAAAACTTTGGTCGCGGTACGAGTTCCTCCAAAATGTCCTCCATAGGGTGAAGAATGGCATTGTCGGAGTATATTCTGCTGCTCCTCTTGAGGGACACATCGGCGTATAACCTGATCTACACATTGTTTAAACAAAAGAGGTTCGTCCCAAAAGTAATGCTTAGCATCATGGCAGAACCGCTTCTTCCCTTGGTGAGTAAGGCCATAAGGTAAAATACCACAAACAAGGAAATTAACTAAATCCGCGTACCAGGGTATTGCCGAGGCATGTGTTGCCGTGGCAACTACTTCCATGGTTGTCGAGGTGTGCGCGTCTAGAGTTGTCGCGGCATGCGCGTCAAGGGTTGACGAGGCATACGCGTCTGGGGTTGCCAAGGCGTGCTCATCAGTGGTTGTTGAGGCATACGCGTCTGTAGATGTCGAGGCGTGCGCGTCAAGGGTTGCCAAGGCATGTGCGTCAAGGGTTGCTGGGGCATGCTCATCCATGGTTGCCGAGGCAACTAACAGTTGCTCATCCGGGAATGCATCGCATATCTCTAAATTCGCGTCCTCCTCTCTATTACGTTCTAAGCGTGATAAGTGATCAACCACTTGATTTTGTGTTCCTTTCCTGTCCCTAATTTCAATGTCAAACTCTTATAAAAGCAATATCCAACGAATCAAACGAGGTTTGGCATCATTTTTAGCAAATAGATACTTAATTTCCGAATGGTCCGTATGGACAATTACCTTTGTACCATCAAATAGGATCAGAACTTGTCAAATGCGAAAACTACGGCTAGTAACTCTTTCTCCGTTGTTGTGTAATTCACTTGAGCACTATTAAGAGTTTTACTAGCGTAGTATATCACATGAAAGGTCTTACTTGTGCATTGGCCAAGGACTGCTCCTACTGCAAAATCACTTGCATCACACATGAGCTCAAAAGGTAGCGTCCAATCGAGTGGAACGACAATGGGTGCCGAGGAAAGCTTTTTCTTTAGGGTTTCGAATACTTTGGGCGCAATAATCATCAAAATTGAAGACTTTAACCTGTTCAAGCAAATTACACAAGGGTTTAGTAATTTTAGAAAAATTATGAGTGAACCTCATGTAAAAACCTACATGTCCAAGAAAGCTTTGGATTCCTTTAACCAAATTTGGTGGGGGTAATCTCTCGATCACGTCCACCTTGGCTTTGTCTACTTCAATTCCCTTGGATGAAATCTTGTGGCCGAGCATTATTCCTTCATCTACCATAAAATGGCACTTCTCCCAATTAAGGACTAAATCGGTTTCTTCACATCTTGCCAACACCTTCTCTAAATTGCCGAGGCAACTGTCGAAGTCATTACCAAAAATTGAAAAATCATCCATGAAGATCTCAAGGAAGTCTTCGACCATGTCTGAAAAGAGTGCCATCATGCATCTTTGAAAGGTTGCCGGGGCATTACACAATTCGAACGACATCCTTCAGAAAGCATAAGTGTCGTATGGGCATGTGAAGGTTGTCTTTTCTTGATCTTCTGGTGTTATGGCAATTTGATTGTAATCTGAATAACCATCAAGAAAACAATAAAAAGGTTTACCTGCAAGACGGTCAAGCATTTGATCAATAAAAGGTAATGGGAAGTGATCGTTCCTAGTGGCTTTGTTTAGCTTTCGATAATCCATACAAACCCTCCAACCGGTCACAGTCCTAGTTGGAATGAGTTCATTGTTTTCATTACTTACCACCGTTATACCTCCCTTTTTTGGTACACATTGTACCAGACTTACCCATGTACTATTAGAGATAGGGTATATGATACGGGCGTCAAGCCACTTGATGATTTCTTTCATTACAACCCCTTTCATAGCATGATTCAGTCTCCTCCGGGACTCAATCGAAGGTTTGTGATCATCTTCCAACAAAATCTTGTGCATGCACACTGCCAGGCTAATTCGCTTCAAGTCAGAAATTGTCCATCCTATTGTTTTCTTGTGTAGCATCAACATTTTGATCAGCTTCTTTTCCTGCTCAGGCTGTAACTTAGAGGAAATAATTATAGGCAATGTATTATCGGTTCCCAGGTAAGCATATTTTAGTTGCCCTGGCAACTGTTTCAACTCAAGAATTGGTGGTTGTTCAATAGAGGGCTTTTCGAGCTTACCTTCCTTACCTGAGTAATCTAGTGGTTCAAAGTATGTACCTGGTCAATTGACTAACCAATTTGCCTCTTCTTGTTGTTCCTCATCAATCGGTTATTCATACTCCTCAGGTTCCTCTTGATCAGCAATGTAGTTGCGGAGGCAACTAAATTCCTCGTCGAAGTTAAACTCTGTCGTGGCATGAAGAAGTTGGCATTCTTCCGAATCATTGGCATGCCTTAGTGTTTGGACCACATTTAGTTTAACTTTCTGGTCATTCACCCTCATTGTGAGTTCTCCCTTTTCAACATCGATCAAGGTTCTCCCTGTTGCTAGGAAGGGTTTCCCGAGAATGATAGGTGCATGTTCATCTGCTTCACAATCCAAAACAATAAAGTCAGCGGGAAAAATAAATTTATCAACTTTTACCAGTATGTCTTCGATTTTTCCTCTGGATGCACATAGGATCTGTCGGCTAGCTGTAGCATAACTATTGTAGGTATTTCCTTCCCGATTCCTAGTTTCTAGAAAACCGATTTAGGCATCAAGTTTATGCTTGCTCCAAGGTTACATAATGCTTTCTCGACATAGTGGTTTCCGATGGAACAAGGTATTGTGAAACTTCTGGGATCCTTCAACTTGGGTGGCATGCGATTGTGTAACATGGCCATGCATCCCTCTATTGCGACAACTGTTTCAAACTCTCCTAGCCTTGTTCTCTTGGACACAATGTCTTTAAGAAACTTGGCATAGTTCGGCATTTGTTCAATTGCTTCAACCAATGGCAAGTTGATGTGGACTTGCTTTAGGATATCAATAAACTTCTTGAATTGATATTCTTGCTTTTGTCGCTTCAACCTTTGTGGGAATGGTGGTGGAAGTCGGATATCTTCGATCCATTCATTGGCTTGGAACCTGATTAACGGCATTGTCGAGGCAACTAAAGTTGCCGAGGCATTGTCAACTGGGGTTGCCGTGGTGTGCCTATCGCTGGTTGCCGAGGTATTCTTATCGCTGGTTGCCGCGACAATTCCTGGTTCATCATCTGAGGCTTTGCCGCTGAGTTCGACTTGTTCATTTTGTGGAGTTTTGTTTGATAAGCGAGCTTGAGCCTCTTTAAGTTGTTGGCCACTTCTAGTGGTGATCGCCTTACATTGCTCATGGCCAATTCCTCTTGTGACTTCAGTATCGCTAGGTAAACCTCCTTGCGGTCTAGTATTCAGGTTTTGAGCAAATTGTCCGACTTGATTTTCTAATGATTTGATTGCTGCCTCTTGGTTTTGCAATCTCATCTCGGTCCTGTTAATAAAAGCATGAGTTCTTTTATGAAGTTACTATTCTCAGCCATATAAGATTCAGTTTTCAATATAAAAGCATTGAGAGAATTTTCCAAAGAACTAGATGTTGTTGGTTGTTGTTGCGGCAATTGTTGTCGTGGTATATTCTGTTGGAATCCCGATGCTTGTGCATCTGGTTTAGAGCATTGTTGGGATTACTTCATAAAAAATTCGGGTGCTTCTTCCAAGCTGGATTGTATGTATTGGACATCACGTTGTTGTTTCGGTTGTAATTCCCCACATAAAAGCTGGATTCGGATTCTGCATACATTCAGAAGAATCATGGTTACCACCACATAACTCACAAAAGGAATCCATTACCTTGACCTCCTGTGTGTTGTTTGGTTTCTGCATGTTCTGGACCATCTTGGTTAGAGTGGCCAATTCTGCCGAAATTGAGTCTGATGATCTCAGTTCATGTATTGTGGCTTGGCGTCTAACTCCTCCTCTTCTAGCATATGGGAATTGATAATCATTCTTGGCAAGCCTGTTTAGAATTTGCATTGCTTCCTCCGGCGACTTATCTAGGAGTATGTCGTTTGCTGAGGCATCTAGCATCATCCTTGTTGGTGTATTCACAACGTTGTAAAACATTATTACTTGTGTCCACATTGGGAATCTGTGTAAGGGGCATTTGTGTAAAAGTTCTCTATATCGCTCTCAAGCCTCGTACATGGATTCATCATCTACCTGCCGAAAAGAAGTAATTTCGTTACGAAGCTTGTCAGTCAAATTTGTAGGATTAAATCAAGCAAGGAAATCATGACAAAGATAGGTCCAAGATCCTATTGATCCGGCAGGAATACTATTCAACCATGCTTTCTCCCTATCCCTTAGTGAATAGGGGAATAATCTTAGTCCTAAAACATCGGGGGTGATTCCTTGTATTTTGAATGAATTGCAAATCTCGAGGAAAGATTTAAGATGTTATCGTGCATCTTCAGATGCTGAGCCGCCAAATTGATCAATTGTGTTGATCATATTGAACATGACCGGTTTCAACTCAAAGTGGTCGTCTTCAATTTCAAGTGTGACAACTCCTGGATTAAGTCCATCAAGATCTTCTTCAAGATAGTCTCGAATAGTTCTGTTTCATGCAATAATCACTCCTCCTCCTGCTGGAACATCCTGATTCATATTGCCGTCTTGATTAGCCATTGCTACTCTTAACCTTTGTCTGAGTCTTTGCAAGGTTCGTTCGATTTCTAGATCAAAGGGGTATTCTGGTGTAATTGGTCTCGCCCTGGTCATATACCAATGCAAAACCAAAGTTTGTTAACCCTTTGAATCTTAAACAAGAAAAATAAAAAGTGCAAGAAAATAAAAACAAAGTTGCTATTGCCAATCCCCGGCAACGGCGCCAAAAACTTGTTGTGCGTAATAAGTGCTCCGCAATTTTGCAAGTGTACACGTCGCATGTTATAGTATAAAAGATATCGTCTCCACAGGGATTGGTGCCACTTCAAGAATTCAATCTCTTGCACAGTAAAAGGTAAAAAAATACAAGTAGAAGATTGTAGGAGTTTAACTAACAACTAAACTAGAAAGCAAATAAGTAAAAGAAGATGTAATCAAATGAGAGAGAATAGGCCAGGTTATTGTGAGTTGAGGTGTGATAGCCGATTGGATTGTCTTGGTAAAAGAGTGCAAGGGCAACTCAGTTGCCGTGGCAACTTGCGCAGCGGGGTTGCCTTGGCAACTAATCGACGGTTGCCTGGGCAACTAGCTGGGTAACTACTTGGGCGGCTAGGCAGCAACTTCAAGGTTCGGCAGAGCATTCTTCAATGGTTTCTTCTTATCCCTAAGTCGAAACTCTAGCTATTTGTGCATGCCTTGATAATACATCCCTGCGTGAATCAAGGGTGAACAACAACCAATCTGGCGCTCCTCTTAGCCGTTGAAATCCTTAACTTATTCCTAAGCCGAATTAATCTTCACCATCAATAGATTGAATAAAGACCATACTCATTCGTTTCTTGAATCTAAGTCTCTTGATATTAGATAAATAGATGAAGTTACGAGATCCTCTCCCAATTCACTCGTAAACAAGAAGAAAAACCAAGAATGAGTAAACCTTGAATTGAAAGTGCAAACTCTTATTACCTAAACAAAATCCAATTGTTTCTCACAACCATAAAACACAATAACCTTAGCCAAATAGATTTAGATCATGGCTAGGTTCCAAAGAAACACAAGACAAAGAATTCCTAGCATAAACCTAATTGAACAAGAAAGAAAATGATGAAGAATGGTTGAAGCCTTGTCGAAATCTCTCATTACTCTTGTCAAAATCTCCCTCCTCTCTTTGTCAAAATTTCTCTCTTCTCTCCCTGTGGAGTTGACGGCTTGGTCCTCAATTTATAGGGCTAGGTCAAAGTCTTTTTTGAGGAGGAAGTTAAGTTGGAATTAAATATCTTTAAAGAATATAATTCTTTATTATATTTAAATTTCTTCTAGAACTTCTCCTATCTTCTTGGGATTTAATTTATCTTTAACCGATTCATGGAAATCAAACTCCTTTTGGATTTAACTTTGTTCCACGTCATCTTGGGCTTATCGAGTCATCAATTTCCACTACCATACCATCTTATCCCTTATCAAAAATTGCCCTGGCAACTAGCTCGACATCTCCTTCATGCATTGCCCTGGCATCTAGCTCGACATCTCCTTCATGCATTGCCCTAGCAACTGGTTCCAGCCTTGCTTTGGCAAGTGATTCTGCACACACACAAAAACACACCAAAGTAGTATCTTTTTCCACAAAATTAAGCAAAATATGAAATCAAGCTTATCCACCAAGGAAACAATGCAAACATGCATGAATGGCTAATACTGCAACTAATATGAGCCTAAGTCTAGCAATAATATGAACAAAAAGGGTGAATAAAATAGTACTTTTAGACACTTAACAAGGTCCCTTATAAGTTGGCTATCTAATTTGTCTCTTTACTCAAAATGGTCCTAAATTACTTTTTAAATCTTGAAGATGACTATTCCATAGTCATTTAACTAGTGATCCAATATAACATACTTCTAGACCATTTGTTAGGGTATTACATTCCCGCTGCCTTCCAAGCTATTAATTCTCTGCATTGATGGACAAAGAGAGCGTAAGCACACTAGGCTTAGTGAGGAGTGCTCAAAAACAACACACCATCAATGCACTAAAACCATTTCTCAACATTACATGAAATCTCATTTCAAACATCCTTTTAAACATTATCATGCCTTGAAAACCATGCACTTAACATCTTTAAAAACCAGAAATTAACCCATATACAACATGTATCATTAACCAACAGCGAGTCCCATTGCTAACCTCAACTTAAGTCTTCCCATGCATAACAAACATATGTAAATCTTAAAGAGTAACCATGTATAAATCACATTATACAACATAATCCTTTCAATGATACATTAACAATTATATTGGCTCACAAGTAATAATTAACCAAGTTCCATTTCCAAGAGAGTTCATCGGATACATGGATTCAACAAGTATTCTCTCAACACTTCAAGCCATCTCAACCGGAATAGTGATACAATCACAATCGCGGCACTTAAACAACCGGGTACACTTTCAACCCACGGGGACACCAACCCCTTACCTCGGTTAGATGCTTAACCCACTAACGGGAGTATACGGTACTGTATAAACCCTCTACCGTTAGGGTACTTGGATGGAGTTTTTGGTACACGGATCTAAACCCCTCAACATCCAAGGTGACTTATTATATTGCACTATCAATCCTATGGCCGACCAACTATATCCGATAACAATTCTAAAACCACATCACTTGCCAATATAATTAACTATTTACCATTTACCTCACTGTTTTTAACAAGCATTAACCAAACCAATTTTCCAAAGCAACAACTATGCTTTAAAACACAAGTATAAACCATATAATTACAAGGATCACTTACCATGTGAATCCTTCAGCATTTCATGCTCATAAACAGTATCTAATATACTTTAAATCATGCTTAAACAATACGTTTATTGTAAATCAAAACAAGTGCATAAAACCATTCAAACTAGCACGACCGAGAGAGAAAACTACGTTATACTTACTTTCGAGTTTAAACCAATGTATCAAGCTAAGTTTAAACTCCCATAAACCACCTTTAAAACATTCCAAATCTAGAATCCACGTTCTCGCTCACCGATACGCGAAACCTCAATTCGCCGACACAAAATCAAGCGACCGAAGCCTCCAAAGCTTCACCGATCACTTTCAGATCTACCTCCCCTATTTTAACCACATTACAATAGAGGATTAATGCATCTCAATGCATTCAAAATACTACAAAAACAAATCCTCACGAACTTCCACAATCCTCTCAAAATTACCCAACCACAACAACCGAAATCATCATCTAATCCTTTCCAAACTCAACCCAGCCATAATCTAACAATATAACACTTCCATAATCATCAATTAACACTCAAAAACAAGATTAATTCATCCAAATACTTCCAGCAATTAAACAGCACCACAACTTCACAAAAACTCAAATCTAACAACCTAAAAACTAGGGATTCAAGACTTTCGGGATTCCATTGTTAAAAGCAACTTATCAATAATATGATTAAAATCAATCTTCAACACTAGAAAATAGATCCAATACAGATCTTTCACTATTTCATCAAATTCACCCAATTAAATCAATTAATTCAACATAAAAACAGAAAATCAGATTACAAACCATAAATCAAGGATCAAACACTTGGGAATATCAATAAAGAACCATTCAATAGAGGAGATCACGGACCTTACCCCTATTGTGTGATTTCTCCCTCAGTTGGCTTGTTTAAAGCTAAGAAAACACAAAATTTCAATGAGGTTTTGTAAATCAAAGTTAAAGAATCAATTAGAAATCAATAATCTGAGTAAAATGATCTCTCACCTCTGATTTTTAATGAAAACTTGAGTGTTTGGCAGAAAAAAATGGAGAGAAAAGTTACGTCAATTTTCTTTAAAGTGATAACTAATTTTTTAATAACCAATTTCCATTTTAATTAACTTTTAAAATACGTATTAAAAAGACTTAATTGATAGGAGAAATCACCAGCAAAAACTTGGTAAAATATCTCCTTAAGGATTCTAAGAATTTGATCCTTTTCATTTTAGTCACCTTTAAAAATCAGTTTTCAAAAATTGCATTTTGGTCACTAACCAAAATGTTACACTTCCAAAACCCATTTAACAAAATTGTTTTCACCAATATTAATCATTTATTAAAATATGATTTTTAACCATTTCCCCATATTTTTATCTTACTGAAAAATATTTACTCTCGAATCTGACTCGAATCCCTAACTCAGTCCACCGAACTGTCTAACAAGCCACAAAAATACTAGGCCCAAAATTGGGGCGTGACAAAATGGCACCAATAGAAATAAGAGAATTGAATAAGCAAATCCAAGAATTGTTAGAGAGAGGATTTATTCGACCAAGCGTCTCACTTTGGGGTACTATGGTTTTGTTTGTAAAGAAGAAGAATAGGTCAATAAGAATGTTCATTGACTACCATCAGCTTAATAAGATAATAGTGAAGAATTGTTACTCACTACCTAGAGTTGATAATTTGTTTGACAAGTTGCGAGGTGCTCGGGTATTTTCTAAGATAGACTTGAGGTCGGGGTATTATCAGTTGAAGGCGGTAGAAGAGGATGTTCAAAAAATCACTTTCAGGATGCAGTACAGACACTACAAGTTCTTGGTGATGCCTTTTGGGCTTACCAATGCTCCAACAGCATTCATGGATTTGATGAACAGAATTTTCCAGCCTTATTTAGATTAGTGTGTTGTGGTGTTCATCGATGATATTTTGGTGTATTCGCGCTAGGAGGAGGAGCAAGAATATCATTTGCGTGTGGTTCTCCTAACATTGAGGGATAGATGTCTCTATGTGAAGTTGAACAAATGTGAGTTTTGGCTTTTTGAGGTGGTATTTTTAGGTCACATCATTACTGCGAATGGAATCCGGTCGACCCTCAAAAGATTCAAGCCGTAGTAGAATAGAAACCACCTAGAAACATCTCAAAAGTACGTAGCTTTCTTGGACTTGTGGGATATTATCGATGGTTTGTCAAAGGCTTCTCCATCATAGCAGCACCACTGGCCAAGTTGCTTCAGAAAAGAGTTTTATTTGTATGGATTGAGAAAAGACAACATTGCATTGAGCAATTAATGGCCTACCTCACGGAGGCTCCAATTTTGACACAATCCGAGCTGGGAAAAGATTATGTTTTATTTAGTGATGCATCTTTGAATGGGCTTGGTTGTGTCCTCATGCATGAGAGTAAGGTAGTTGCTTACGCCTCGAGACAACTTAAACCACATAAATGTAATTACCCAACCAGAGCTTGCCACAATCATCTTTGCATTAAAGATTTAGAGGCACTATCTCTATGGAGAAAAGTGTTACATCTATACGGACTATAAGAGCTTAAAGTACCCACTTACCTAAAAAGAGTTAAATTTGAGACAGTGTCGTTGGATCGAGTTTTTGAAAGATTATGAGTACGTCATTGAGTATTATCTAGGAAAGGCAAACATAGTGGCATATGCCTTAAGTCGTAAGTCTATATTTGAGTTGAAAGCCATGTTTGCCCGCTAAAGAATGATAGAGGATGGTGGACTCTTAGTTGAGATTTGGGTTGAGCCTACGTTGGTGCACGAGATACAAAGGACTCAGGTTTTGGTTGAAGACGTGGTGGCACAAATTAAGGCAGTTCAGAGAGGCAAAGCATCAGACTTTGAGGTATGAGATGGTGGTACTTGTACTTTAAAGGCCGACTATGTGTACCAGTTTTGGAGGATTTGAGGGACCATATCTTGAGGGAGGTGCACTGTAGTCCCTTCACCGTACATCTGGAAAGTAACAAGATGTACCAAGATCTTCATCTTTTTTATTGGTGGCCGTGTATGAAAAGAGATGTCTTTGAATTTGTGACAAGGTGCTTAGCTTGCCAACAAGTGAAGGCGAAACATCAGGTTCTATCAGGTTTTCTATAGCCGATTCAAATTCCATAATGAAAGTAGGATTGGGTCACCATATATTTTTTCACCGGCTTACCAATGACTCAAAGGAAACATGATGCTATTTGGGTGATAGTGGATCATTTGACCAAGTCTGCTCATTTCTTGCCTGTGCGTATAGATTTCACCTTAGAGAGGTTGGCTCAAATGTGTATCAAGGAGATAGTAAGGTTGCATGGAGTGCCATCATCGATCATTTTAGATAGGGACCCGTATTTTACAGCTAGGTTATGGAAAAAGATCCATAATGCTTTAGACACCAAGTTACACTTTAGTACAGCTTTTTACCCTCAAACTGATGGCCAGTCTGAGTGTGTTATTCGAATTTTTAAGGATATGCTCTGATGTTGCATTCTGGACTTTGAAAGAAGTTGGGAAGATCAACTACCGCTTGTTGAGTTTGCTTACACCAATAGCTACCAATCGAGTATTAAGATGGCTCATTTCAAGGCTCTTTATGGACGTAAATGTAGGACACCCTTGTGCTAGACTGAGCTTAATGAGAGGAGGATTGTGGGATCCGATTTTGTTAGACAAACCAAAGAGAAGGTTCAGATCATCAAGGAAAGTTTGCAAGTGGCCTTTGATCGTCAAAAGACCTATGCGAATCGGAAATTCAAGCACATAGAGTATGAGGTGGGTGAGAAGGTGTTTCTAAAGGTATCACCATCGAAAAGGATAATTTATTTTGGTCGGAAGGGCAAAATAAGCCTGAGGTATATCAGACCTTATGAGGTGCTTGAGAAGGTTGGGCCAGTAGCTTATCGGCTAGCTTTGCCTCCATATTTGGGGCGTATCCACGATGTTTTTCATGTGTCTATATTGAGACTCTACCATTCTGACCCTTCGTATGTCATGCCGCTCGAGGACATTGAGGTTAACACGGATTTGACCTATAAAGAGGAACTAGTAAGAGTGTTTGATAGAGGAGTCAAGAAACTACGTAACAAGTGTGTACCCCTTGTAAAGATGATGTGGAGGAACCAAGTAATTGAAGAGGCTACGTGAGAGGTTAAGGCTGATATGAAAGAGCTATACCCGTATTTGTTTCCACCAGGTAAATTTTGAAGACAAAATTTTCTTTAAGAGGGGAGTATTGTAACGACTCGAGTTTTAGGACTCGAGGGTCGAACTAATCCTGAGGCATGGGCCCCACATTTAGGCCATGGTAAATGAGCCCCATAAGATTTGATGGGCTAGTTTTAAGTTTTTTGGTCTTGAATTTTAGTATTGGGTTGAGTTAGGAATATGAGGACAGGTTATTTGGGTAATTTCGAAATTGTATGAAGAGGGAAATGGGAGGGGCTTTAATTTGTTCTAAAGAGAAAAAATGACAATGAGGTCATCTTGCTCCTCTTTGTCTCTTTACCCCTTTTCCTTTCATCCTTGTACTCACCACTCATAAGAAAAGGTGTAATCTTTGAGTTTTTATCTGTGAATCACGTTTTGAGATTTAAGAAGGTGTTGTTCAACAATCAAGGATCTACAATCCAAGGTAAGAATGGTCTAGAATGTGGAAGTTGAGGTTTTGATGGGGTTGTTGGAGAAGTCTAGGATTAAGATTAGAAAGCTCCATTTATGTATTATTTTGAGTTTTCAGTATCCTAAAATCTTCCCGATAATGTAGTAATATGTTTGGTAATCTCTCTTTATAGTGAAAGATGGGGGAGAACCTTCAAAGGCTCTTTGGAAGGAAAAAGCTTGAGGGCTTAGCGAGAGCTTCATTCCATCCTTCAAATTCAAGGTTAGTACACTTTTAACTTCTATGTATTCATGTGCATCATCATTGGGTATGTGTTGCTTGAAATATGATGCTTGGGTTAAGTTAGAGCTTGGTTGATCATTTATGGTAGATTTTATAATTGGTGTTGTTTGAGGGTGAAAATGGATAAAACACACATAAATGACTCCTCATAACTTGTAGGAATGATTTGGGGTTTAACCATATAGTTTAAGTGGAATTTATGGGTAAAATCTAGACCAAACTTTAAAAATTTGGTTCACGTATCGGTATAGGTTGGTCCGTATTTGTATGCCTTTGTACGAAAGGGAGGCTTTATGTGAGTGGCATACCGGTACAGTAGGTCACGTATCGGTACCCCATGCTTGATAAGGATTCCAATGGCAATTTTGCATATCGGTACGAAAAGGGTTTATCGGTACTACTATTCTATTTCCTAGGTAAGTCTTTCGTGTACTAGTACATAAAGGTTGGAGTACCAGTACGGGTGAGGATTGGTACGGGTGATCCACGTATCGGGGTGAAAGTACCGGTACGGTTTGAGGTAGTGAGAGCTTCATTCCAGCCTTCAAATTCAAGGTTAGTACACATTTAACTTATATGTATTCATGTGCATCATCATTGGGTATGTGTTGCTTGAAATATGATGTTTGGGTTAAGTTAGAGCTTGGTTGATCATCCATGGTAGATTTTATAATTGGTGTTGTTTTAAAAATGGATAAAAACACACATAAATGACTCCTCATATTTTGTAGGAACGATTTGGGGTTTAACCATATAGGTTAAGTGGATTTCTAGGTAAAATCTAGACCAGACTTTAAAATTTTGTGATCGCGTATCGGTATAGGTTGGTCTATATTGGTACACCTTTGTACAAAAGTGGGGCTTTATATGAGGGGTGTACCGGTACAACAGGCCATGTATCGGTACCCCATGGATGAGGATTCCAATGGCAAATTCGTGTTTCAGTACGTAAGGGGTGTATCGATACTACTATTCTATTGCCTGGGCAAGGCTTTCGCGTACTAGTACATAAAGGTTGGAGTACCAGTACGGGTGGGGATCGGTACGTGTGATCCACGTACCGATGTTGGGTACTGATACGGGGGTGTGAGTATTGGTACGGCTTGAGGACACATTTTTTTAGAACCTATTTTGAGTATCGATACTCATAGAGGAGTACCGGTACCTAGAGGGATATACCGATACCCATATAGGAGTATCAGTACTCGCTAGACAATCTGCCCAGGAAATTTGAGTTTGTGTTCGGGGGTTCTATAATTCGAGACAAATGGCCCAAGGGGTCTCTTATGATGTAAAATGAATGGTAAAACTGAAAAAGGGCATCTCTAAATTCTCCTAAATAATAATTGGCCCATAATGTGTTTGAATAAAACATAATTTCTCATTTTAGCAAATCTTAGGGATCCTTGGCTGGTCATTTGTGGTTGTGCCATATGTGGGCACTTGTTTGGTTATGTGTCTTTGTTCGGTGGGATCCAGATACCCCGCGTGTAAGTGTTGCAACACATGAAGGCCACTCGATGTGAGATTTTGAGTGAAGAAATGAAGGCCATCTGATGTGAGATTTTGGGTGATGATATTTGCTCGACGTGAGATTCTTGATGATTATATTTGCTCGATATGAGATTCTAAGCCCCCTCGATATGAGATTCTGAGCAAAGACTCAATGTGAAATTTTGAGTATATTAGCTCTATGCGAGATTCTGAGCAACTCGATGTAAGATTCTGAGCATGAGTGGGTCTTCCAGTGTCGGGTGATATTAGGCCTCACTCTTAGGTTGTTTATTGATGTGTTTATGTTATTTGGGATATTGTAATGTGCATACATGTGTTTAGGCGGTTATGGTAGTGCCATTGCTTTATCTTACCTTGATATTATATCACCTAGCATGCACTTAATTATGATTCACCTGAAGCATGGTCGAGTGGTCGTTTATCCATTGAGCTTTGTTAGCTTAGCGTTTGGAATTGCTGTTTCCGTTCATAGGTAAGTAGGTCATTTGCGTATAGCAGAGCACCATCGAAGCAAGGAATTCAGCATTGGCCATTGTGGTAGAGTACATGTACTTAGATGTAAAGGGCTATGTATTCGTAGGACCCTTGTATTTGTAACTCTATTTTTTGAATTAAATTTATATTGGTCAAATGTTTTAAATGTTGGGTATTGGAGCTCCTTATGAATGTTTAAATGTTGAATATGGTCGAACTTATTATTTTGAGAAATGTCATGGTTTGGACTTGGCGAATCGTGTTTATTGGTTTTACAAATGAAAATTTGATGGGGTGGTTTGGGCTTGTGGCCCAAATGTAGCATCCAGGTTTGGGGTGTTACAAGAAAAAATATTTGATTTCCAAGGAATTAGAAAAGAAAATCAATTTTGGAAAATCAATTTTTTACCAAAGACAATCTAGTGCCCGTAGATTATTTAATGGAAAATGTTTTAGAAGTATTTGGGTTCCAAAAGTACTAATTACTTCAAATAAAAAGGATGAAATTATAAAATGGATTCCTAAGGGGACTAAAGTTTGTGCTACTAATGCCTATGGATCTAAAGCAATTTGGATACCAAAAATCAAATGATTGTCTTATTTTAGGTGTGATGGAGCATTGATCAACAAGTTGAAGATCCAAGAAAGCTCTATACACAAAAGGAAGATCACTTGAAGAAGGAAGGCTTCACATCCTACCTTTGGTTCAAGTGGTAAAATTAGTTGAATTTATTTACTTTAATTAGATTTATTTATTTAAATTCAACTAGTTAATCATATATGTGTTGGACTAACCATTCTTTGATGCATTAAGTAAGGGGGAGCCTTTTCTAAACAAAACTTATTTTTGTCAAAAAAAAATTCTCCCCATTGTTATAGGACTTAAAAGTTTTCAAACCAAGTTTGAATCATTTTTGATAAAACAAAAAGGGGGATAATATTTTGAAAAATTGGTTCTTAATTTGAATAAGGGGGGCTTTAATTAGTTTTGAATTTTATTCTCTTATTCAAAATTTATTTTTATAAAGGCAGAGAATCCCAAACATAATTTTTCAAGTTGGTTTTATTATATCAAAAATGGGGAGATTGTTAGGTTTTTTGTTCTAATATAATAATTGAAAAATAGCTTTAGACTAAATTGAAAAGATTTCAAAAACGATTTTAAGTTCAAACAACTTGAAAATAAGTTTGAGATGTTTTCAAATGGTTTTGGAAGGCTTGAAAACATTTTTACTATCCAAACTCAAGTTTTCTACATGCCAGTACCGATACGGTCTACCCAGTATCGATACCCATTAGAGTTTCAACTACAATATTTTTCCAGAACCAAAAAATCATACCGGTATAGGTTTACACGTACCGATATGGAAAAGGGTCGGTGTATGAACACAACGTACCAATCCAGCATATCGAAATGAACTGTGGCGTACCGATACTCCCTTAGGCGTACCGATACGCGAAGCCTAGAGCGTGAACAATGGTTATTTCCATAAGCAGCAGCGTACCGATACGTACACTCATGTACCGATACCAAAGCGCTCAGAAGTGGAAATTAAGCATAGAAATGTGTCCCTGACGACTCCAATCCAATCCCAACGGTCTCCAATGACTATGACTCAATTGGGAAGTTAAAAGGACCCTTGAAGCACCAGCAATAACTAATGATCTTATTGCCAACATTATTATGATTGAAAAAGTGTCTTAGTTCTTAAATTTCCATTCTTGTATAGACAAACACTTGTGAGCTTAATTGTTAATATTTGCTCAAGTGTATTAGGATTTGGGTGAGTGCTTAAGAGTGCAAACATTTGTCCTTGTGAGGATTTTCAGTTTGCTTTTGTTTTTCTCATTGTTGAGAGGCTTTTTGCTTGGCCTTGGGGTATAGGTCAAGTGGTTGTAAAGGTTATCCCTTGAACCTTGAAAAAGGAAGAAATTCATTTAGTGAATTTGGAAATCCTTAGTGGGAAAGCTAAGGTAGTGGATGTAGGCTTTGGTTAGAAAATTGAAGCACTCTAAATTGTTGTGTTCATTTTCTCATCTTTTTCTTCCACCACCAACACCCAATTTGCAACTTCTCCACCACTTGGCAACACGTTTCAGTTGAATGAATAAAAATTAGAAATAAATTGGGGAAAATTTTGGGTTAAATAAATAGTTTAGGACTAAAATGAACAAAAATATAATTATATTAAAAATATCGAACTAAATTAGAAAGAAATAGGAGTCTATTTTGGGTTAAATAAATATTTTTAGGAAATGTGGCACGTTCTGATTGGTCCATGAGTTTTTAACGACATTTAACGGTATGGGGAAAATAGGGTAACAATTTAAAGTTTAGGGGCCAAAACATTCCGAAAAATTCTTTAAGGGGCACCTCGGTACAAAGAATATACTTTAGGAGTCAATGGTGATATTAAGCCTAATTGTTTTCTAAAATAAACACTCTAACTAAAATTTAGACGTTAGGAGTCAAAACCAATTAAAAATAAAAGGTTTAAAGGTATAAGAAGCTCTTAAACTTTTGAAAACAGTATCAATTGAGTCTCTAAATTTTTTTCCACCCAATTAAGCCCTTAAACCAGGAAATTTAATCAATCAAGACCTTTAACCAAGAAATTAAACCAATTAAGTCATCTCACCAATTTTGACCATTAAATATTGACTAATTTTTTTGGATCTGTTAGTGTAGTGCGTTGTGTCACAGTGTTTCCACTTGACATTTTTAGAATTTACATTTTATATTAAAAAATTAAAAGTTCTAAAAATTTTATAAAAATATATATTTTAAAAAATATGTAAATGCAACATGATAGAACTGTAGTGTATCATATGTATGTAATATATAAACAAAAAAGTATCAAGATTTAATGTCAAAATTGGTCAAAGGGTTTAATTGATTAAATTTCTTGGTTCAAAGGCTTGATTGATTAAATTTCTTGGTTCAAAGACTTGATTAATTAAATTTCTTGATTCAAGGGATTAATTAGGTAAAAATAAAAATAAAAACTTAATGATTTTTTTTAAAGTTCAAGGGCATTTAACCCCTTTCAGCCAAAATAAAAAACAAATTTTAAAAGGGTAAAGTACATAAATGGTCACTAAACGTTATACCTATAAATAGATGATTTGATGAAGGCATTGTACACAAGTCTATATTGACAATAATACAAATCTCCCTCTTTCTTTCATCTCTTTGTTCTTTCATTATTGTTCTTTATTCTTGTTATTGTCCTTCTTTATTTTATTCACAACACGTTATCAGCACGAGACTCTAACCAGTTGAGGTGTTTGTTGTTCGAATCCTAAAGGAGATACTGAAAAGAATTTGATTCTAACATGAATCAAATATAAGTTCTTATCCCTCAATTATATTTTAATTATCGATTATCATTCTCTCTTGATCTTTAACTTGATTTTTAATTTTTAAAAAATTAATGGTTTCTCGGTGTTAGTGTAGTCAGAGAGTGATATCATTTTCTTTAAACTAATACTTTTATTACTATTATTCTATTTTATATTGGTAATGTTGAAAGTTGTATTTTTTATAGGGATATTCATGTACTTTTACTTTGCACGGATTGACTCTCTCAAATTATAGCCCAAGATATTAGATTAAAGGTGAAGTACAAATGTAATGGCCTAAATTTGGGCCTAGATGTTTGATAGGTTGGTTAGACAATTCGGGAGAACAAGATTAGGCAACTCGAGCTAGTTTTGGGAAATAAATCATGATAAATTGTTTTTGGTTTAAATGAAATATGGAAAAATGCTAGAAAATGTTTATTTAATATTCTAAAGATTTTGGTAAACTCAATTTGATGGAATTAAATCAGATTTTGGGACATTTTGGTTCAATGACTAAAATGTAAAGTTTTCATAACTGTTTTGGTGACTAAAACGTAAAAGGGTCAAAACTTAGAATATTTAAGGTGCTAATTTACCAAAGTTTTCCATTAGATTTTTCCCTTAATTTAGGCTATTTTTAAAAGGCTTTTAAATGGTTTCTAATTAAAAATAGAATAGAATCGATAAAAAGGATTTTAATTAACCAACTCCACTTTCTTACGTAACAACTTTTGCTCTCAACTTTCTCAGCAGACAAACTATAAATTTCATTCCAAAATTCTCAAGAACCAATCTCTTTTGATTTCCTACTTTGTTCCTTTGATTCCTACGTCAAAATATACTTGGTTTCTTGAAATTTTCATCCAATCTTTTCCAAATACGGAGAAATCAGCAATTAGGGGTGATTTTCGTTTCTCTCTTTACTGAAATTCCCAAGTTCTTGATCCTTTACAATTGGTTCTGTTATGTGTTAATGATTAAATCAAGATTTTATGGTTTAAATTGAGTTTTGATGAGAAATTGAAAGAATATTGTTATGGATCTGTTTTGCCTTGATTCTAATTGTGTTAGAACATTTAAGATATGTGTTTTAATGTTAAAAGAAGAGATTAAAAAAAGGAATCCCGAAACTAAGTGAATTGCTAATTATCTAGGTTGTAATTAGTTAGATTTTAAGGTGATCTTCGTGTTGTAAGATTGCTGGAGGTATAAGGACGTTATATTGTTGTTTTTGGATGTTAATTGATGATGTTAAGATGTTAAAATCAATAGGTTTTGGCTGGGCTTTGTTTAGATGAAGTTTGATGATGATTTCGGTTGTTTTAAGGTAGCGTTTGATGGTTTTAGTGTGGCGAAGTTGTGTTTGATGGTTGCTGGAAATTTGAGATGCATGGAAGTGCATTAATCCTCTGTTGTTGGTTGGGTAAAGTAGGGGAGATAGATCCTTTAGCTTTTAGAGAGGTTGGGAAAGCTTCAGAAGCTTGATTCTCGCAACAGCAAGAGGGGGTTGTGTTGTTGGTGAGTGGAAAACATGTTTTACAAAAAGGTTTTAAAGTGATTGTGGGAGTTTAGATTGAGCTTGAAACGCGTGTTTAAGCTCGAAAGTAAGTATTATACGAATTCGCTCTTAATTTCGGTTTGTCAAATATTGATTTTCTCATGCCTATGTTTATGATTTGATACCTACTGTTTTATGCATAATTGGGAAATGGAATATGATGCAAATGATCTTATACTGATGATATTTGAGTATGGCAAATGGTTTGTGAAAAGGATTTTGAGATTATGAAAATGCATGTTTTGTTGCATTGTAATTGGTTTGAATGATGCATATGAAAAACAGTGAGGTATCTTGTTTAAAATGAAATATATTGGCTAAGTGATAGTGGTTAATTGTTATTGGATATAGTTGGCATGCCATAGGGTTTAAAGTGATCTATAATAAGTCTCCTCATGTGTGTCGAGGGGTTAATCGTATCGTTTTCTCTACCATAGGAACCACAGCGGTCGAGGGGTTAAATGTGCAATATTCTCTCGCTAGAGGACTGAGTATCACAATGGTTGAGGGGTTAAATGTTTCGTTTGCTCCCATTGTAGATAGTATACATTGTAACCATCGAGGGGTTAAATGTGTTGTTTGCTCCGATTAGATGTATGTTAAGTGGTCGAGGGAACCACTTTGGGAAACTCGTGTATCCGATGTGCTTTTGGTAAAGAAAGATTCTATTTTTGTGTCACTTGAAAGCCAATATATATGAATTAATGTATTATGATGAATTATGTTTTGTATAATGGGATTTATACATGTTTTGCTCTTTAAGCTTTGCTATTGGATGATTAAGCACGTAAAGGCTTAAATTGAGGTTTTGCATATGGGATTATGCATGAGATCCATGATACATATTTTTCTATGGTTTAATATGCATGTTTATAAAGGTAAAAGGGGCATAAGATGTTTAAGCATGATGTACAACAAGTGTTTTGATTAAAGTGATTTTAAATGCATTGATGAAAATGTTTTTAGAGCGACCCTCACTAGGCATTATATTCTTACGCTCTCTTTTCTCATCAATGCAGGAAAGTAAGCTTTTGGGGCAGCAAGCGAGGAGGAATCCGATATTTGAAACATTTCATGTATGGTTTTGATAAGTGAACTTGTAGTAAATAAAAGGCAATGTGACCAAGATGTAATTGAGAGGTTTATTTTGATTACTCTCTGTTTGGACATGTTACGTTTGATGTTTTTGACTTGTATGATGCTTTATATTTTGGTTTTGAGGAGTTGGGATACATTTTGCATGCCTGGGTTGAGATCATGCCTATAGGATCTTTGGTTGGATTAGATAAGTTGTGTATGATCCTTTACCATGCTCTTATGATTGTGGAAATATTGTTTGGGATGTTATATCATGATTGGATGCTGATCGGAGTATGTTAGGTTGAGTCAAAGTGTCATATGTTCGACCAAGAGGTCATTACATGTTTGTCCATGCTAGTACGGGTCCTCAGGGATCGGTACCCCAAAACCTATCTCGGCTTAATCTAGGCAAAATTGTCTAGGCGTACTGATACGCCTGGTAACCGTATCATTACGCATAGGTAAAATTTGGCTTGGTGTTGGTACACGGGCAACCGTACATGTATACACTTTGGCAATTAGAATTCCATGTTTCAAATATTGAATATCCGTATCGATACGCTTGAGGATTGTATCAATACGCCCCTTTGAAATTTTATACCCGTATAGATATAGGGTGCTAGTGTACCGATACGCAGTTAGTTAATTCTGTTAAAATGCTTTCTAAAGTTTGAATTCTTTGCAGTTTAGTCCATATTTCTTAAATGTACAATTAAACGAGTTTGGATAATTATTTCAAGTTGAAATTTAACCTGTATGCATGTAACTTTACTAATTAAGGATTAGTAAATTTAATTTGAAGGAAGTCATCATAATTATCTATAATTGCAATTTGGTCCCTGAAGTGTAATCTCGTGCAATTGAATGTCAATTCGACGCCCGATTGAGTTGTAAATTTCACTGCTGCTAGCATGATCACCTTAGGACTTAATTATGCATTTAAATAAGATAAAATAAAAAATAGACCGTTTCTTAAGTAATTATTTCAGATTTGTTTTGGAAAACCTAATTTAGCTCGCTCGGTTCGGTCTGCGTCTAAGCCAGGTCAAGGGCGTTACATTTGGTGGTATCAGAGCCCGGTTATGATTGTTCGTGGATATGTTGTATGGTTTAAGATGATTTTTATTTTTGTATGATATGCATGGTGATTGATTATATGAATTTATGTCAAAATGTGCCATTTTGGGGTAGAATCTTGGGGACACATTGCCTTATTACTACAAGTGTAAAAGAATTTTGGTTTTGAAGGAGAATGTCTTGGATCCTTGCTTGAAGCTAGCATAACTATGTTTTTGGTTATATTTTCCTTCTATAGATACATATTTTTGAGTTTGCCACCGAGACGAGAGCTTAGGTCAAATTCGGGTAACATTGCAGGAAGGCATGGAGTCGAAGGTGAGATGGTGCACCCTGAGAGGTGCCACCTCCTTCACCTAACCTTCCAGCTGGGGTGGATGTTGGGCAAGAGCTGCCAGTTTAACCTGGGTCAGTCTTTAGGGATATGACGTCTTTGGTACAAGCGATGACTGGAGCTTTTTTAGGTCGCGATGGCTGGAGTACATGTACCTACAATGGCATCGATTGTCGCTGCTAATCTGAGATTACCGTTAGAGCATCTGTGTAGTTTAGAAGGAATTGAGTTCAAAGGGTAGGCACCCAAGGCGTCCGAGGAGTGGTTCGCCAGCATCGAAAGGATTCTCGGTTAGATAGAGTGCACAAATGTGCGTAAGCTGGGCTGTATTGTATCTTTGCTTCATGGTAATGCATATAGCTGGAGGACGACTTTTATCACGAGTATGGCACCTATATATGTGACATGGGAGTTCTTTTGTGCTTCTTTCCATAAGAAGTATCTGGGTTTTCGATATCAAGATCAAAAGAAGCGTAAGTTATGGTGTTGGTTCAGGGTAACATATATGTATTAGAATATTGTAATCAATCATTTTTGTCCGGGTTGTAAAATATTATTTATTAATATTATTATTATTATACGCCGTATGTATGTATCGTATTATTATTCTTACCTTCACTATGCTTTTTTAAAAATGTGTATGTATTGTGTGTATATAGATGTATATACCATTAGTGTTTATTATGTATGCATGTATGTTTAATATTATATATGTATGAATGCATGTTATTAATATTTATGTGTTGTTATTATTATTTATGTGTGACTGTGTATGTGTATGTATTAAAGTTAATGTATTGTATGTATATCGTATATTATATGTGTACATTGCATGTGTTTATTATTATTATTATTATTGTTATTATTATTATTATTATTATTATTATTATTATTATTATTAAAAAATCAATCAGAAATATGAAAATGAAAAACAAAAAAAAGAAAGAAATTGAAAATTAAAAAAAGGAGGGGAGTGGAGCACAAGGCTACACGTCACCCTCCCTAATCCCCAATTGCCTATAAAAGGCGGGGAGGGGCGGGAGCAAAGAATGAAGCGACCGTTACCCAAAAAATTGTGGGAGCCAATGGCCAGCCCGAGCAAGGCTTGCAAGGGGTAGAGGGCAGTGCCCTCGGCCCCAGCTGGTTCGATCCAGCATTCGATCGGGGGTCCCTTTGTGGTCCGATCAAGTTAATTTTTGGGCCATGATAAGATGGCACGAAGATCTTGGTGAGGGTTTGTCAAAGTTCTTCATTCGAGTTTCTAGTGGGGTAAAATCCGTTTCTTACCTTTTTATTTATTTTAATTTAATGTTGGTTTAGAAATAGGGTAATATATAGTTTTGTATTTATTTAATATTGGTATTTTTTATATATTATGTATGTTATGTTAGATTTAGTTTTTAGGGTCTTAGTATTCAGTTATGAGTGGCATCCCGGGACTTTGGGTGTCATATATTTTGGTACCGTAGACCGTGGGTGTTTTCATGCATTCGAATTAGTGTCATGTTCATGCATTTTATTCTGTTGCAGATAGTATTAGGCCTTTATCCCGATATTCTAGTGGGAGTGTCATCCCAGTCTCTAGGCATCATCTCCTTTGGTACTGTAGATATCAAGGCAAATTTAATATTCAAACCATGCATTCTAAGAATTAATTATTAAATGAAATAAATTTTGTATTTTCTTAATAATTATGATACGAACCCTTAGGTACCAATTTTGGGAGTAGCGGGAGTACTAACCCTTCCCCTTACATAATCGACTATCAAACTTAAAGTCTCTGGTTTTGTTTTCGGTGTCTGGTCTACCTAATTCAAGTGACTAGTGACGACTCCATATTTTTAAAAAATACGAGTTTTCTTAAAATTATCTTTTTAAATAATTTTTAATAAAAGCGGGAAACTCCAAAATATATTTTTTTAATTTTTCATAGCTTTCGAAAAAAAATAGTCGCTACAGCATGGCGACTCCGTTGGGGACAATTTTTGTTTTTACAAAAATAAGAGTCTAGTCTTAGTTGGGTTCGTATCATAATTATTAAAGAAAATTTAAATTTGATTTAATTTAATTTGTAATTTCTAAACCTTGTTTGATAAAAATTGTCATCATATATTAGTTTTAGAACCCTTAAGTAGGAGTGATTTCTTCGCTTCCTGGGGTTTTCACCTCCGTATAGTGTTGTAATTCACTTTCGGAATTCGGTCCTTATATTTTATGAGGTTTTTACCTCCGTATGGTATAAGGGCCGTATTCCCTCGAATCAATGTCTGAGCAACAGTTCGAATACCATTTTCTTTAGAACCTAACCACATATAGTGGACCATAAGGGCCCACTTGTTAGAGCCATACCTGTATTCTGTCCGTCTAGCTGTAACCTAATTTAGGCTTTGTTTTTTTTGTATTTTTGTTTGTCTAGGCATGTTTTAATCGTATAATTTAATTGTTTTAATTTATTGCCTTTATTTATTAGTTGGCATTTCATTTGTTTAATTATTTTTCTACACTAACACAATTTTCTTTTGTTTTTATTTTTTCCTTCTATGTTCGTTTTGCAATTGCATTTTCATGGCATAACATAAAGGTATTTATTTTGCAAGTGGTCATCACTGTAGAAGGCAATCATAATAAACAATGGGTCTCGTGATCAGATAGAGTAGATAAATTTCGAGCGTTATTCGAAGAATAGAGAGGGTGAATCATTCGAAGATTTTGAATCAAACAAGGTAACTAATATTTGTGTTGGGGACGAGCGAATTGAAGAACAAAAATTAAAGTAACAGATGCGGCCGACATAGCAATGCAACTAAGTCAGAAAATGAATCCCGCACGGGATCATGAAGGAAAATTGACTCGTTTGCTGGACGAAGTCATAAACTTAGGAGTTAGGTCCCATAAGTATTTGTAAAGCCTAGAAGAATACCTGATGTAACAAGTCTTTTAGTTTAATGAAAGCTTTTCTATGATGATCACTTTGCGACTAATATTTTATTTCATTCATATTTGTATTTTGTTGATTCAAAAACATTTCATATTAGAGTATTTTTTATAAAAGAGAAGATGTTCTGTAATGTACAAAGATTGATAATGCTACGGTTGGAAATAATTTGAACATGAATCAAATAGAGATGAGATAGAGTTGGAACACTGAGTACGCACTTTGCTACGGGAATTCAAGATACTAGGAAGAATGGCTGATAGATACTCGCAGAATGCTGACAATCTTTTGTGAACAGACATCTTCTCTTAATAAGAGTCTCTCTAACAGACTATTCGAGAATCAACACCTCGTTTGCATTTATTCTTGCATCTGTTGATGGTTAATTATTCTTTATACATTTCGTACATTGCATCACCAATATGTTCCTGCATCATGACATCTATTTTTTTTCATAAAACATTCGTAGCAGTTGCATCTTTGCATCGCTTCGAAAGCATGTACATGCATCTCATTTGCATAAAATCACTTACCAAAAAATTCTTTCACATTTTTTAAGGAAAGATAAACTTTATATCCTTTCAACCAAATTTCTAAATTCAATCATTTCGTAAGGGAGATTATAAAAAGTGAACATTTTAATTTGTTTCAACAAGGTTTTTTAGATCCAGTCCTTTCACAAGGACATTTTTTAGCTTTTTTTCCATCGTCCCATGAGAACAAATATTTATTAAGCAAGGTTTTCTCAATCCTTTCACAAATACACTTGTTCAATCCTTTCATAAGGACACTGTTTCAAAAATAATAATAAGAGTTTCCTCTTCGATCCTTTCACAATGACATTTTTTAATATGAGCTTTTTTATTCAGTCCCTTTTCATAGGACATTTTTTAAAGAAAATATTTCTTAATTCAATCCTTTCATAAGGATATTGTTAAAAAAAGAGAAAATGGATTTCTCAATTCTACCCTTTCTTCAGCATGTTTTTTGATATTACCAATTCTTAATGATGTTTTTCAGTTCTTAAGAAGATTTTTCTCAAAACAAAAAGAATTTCTCAATTCTTTCTTTTCTTAAGAATTTTTTCTCTTTTTTCTCAAAAAAAAAAGAATTTCTCAATTGTTTTTCTCAAAAACAAAAATTTTCCAATCTTGTCCTTTCTTAAGGATCGTTTTTTATCTCAAAAATTCCTTAAAGATGTTTTAATCCTACCAGTCTTAAGAATGTTTTTCGTAGTTCTAAAGAAGATTTTTTCTCGCTTCTATCTTTTCTTGAGGATTGTTTTTCTGAAAACAAGAGAATTCCTTAATTCTATCTTTTTTTAAGGATGAAAGTTGAGAAAAGATTTTTTTAATTATTCTTTCCTACATGTCAAATTTCGCATACATCAATCTATAAGGTTGATTGCATATTTTCGTGCTCACGAATCTGGAGAGAGCCCAAGGTGAGAGGGGGTATTAACATCTTGGATGCAAGGGAGCTCTAATTGGTCCTTTACCCATTTTCCACATGGGGCACCGGGGCATGCCACCAAGAGGTATAGGCCGTTATTAGAAGAAATTAAGAGGCTGGTTGGCAATGGAGACCTGACAAGAGTTAATCCAGCGGTGGAAAACAATAGAGATTAGGGCAAGCTTGCATTGCGCCAAGAAGGCCATAATAAGTTGGCGCCCTAACAATGACTTGAAAGTCCCTATGCTTGTTTTTTTTCACCTTTTTGCAAAGAAGTCCGACAGAAATGTTGGCATAACGTGCTTAGACACGGTAAAGTTTAAGACAATGGAGAATTCAAATGTCAATCGAAAATCCATTTTTACGAATAGTCAAAGGAAAATAAATCCTTTGGAAAAATCCAATGTCATGATTGGTATAAACTGATTGTACCCAGGGGAATGGTACAACTAGCCCAGAGCAAACGGCTACCGGTAAAGGCAATTTAAAATCATTGATCCATGTGCATTTGTGAAAAATGCAAAAGAAATCTATAAGCTAAGCTGTAGATTTTTTTAAAATCAAATGTTTGAATGTAGTTATTTTTGTCATAATTTTTTTTCATTTTTTGCATTCTTTGATTCTTTAAACGTTTCATTTATTGTTATGGGATAGTTTTTGTTGTCCCATACATACATACATACATACATACATACATACACATCTTTATGTATACATACCATTTTTAGGTCATTGATTCTCAAATGTAAGAGTACCTTCGATTTAGATTAAACACCGTGGGGATATTGTGAATGCGAGTATCTGCTAGTCCATTTATGTCGACAGAAGAACAAAACAAGTGTTTAGATAATGGGCAGTTCCTATTTTAGGAAATTCCCCTCTCATGCACTTGTCGTTTAAGATCCTTGAATCGAGTGTTGACCCTAAACTTCTATCCCCTGAAGACTTTCTCTCGATGTCTTTGATTGAGACGACGAATGGCATTCTTTCACTTTCCAAGGAGGAAGAAATGAGAGCGGATGTAACACCCCAGTTTTGAGCTTAGCGGTTTTGAGGTTTATTAGATGGTCTGGTGGACCGGGTTAGAGATTTGAGTCTGATTCGGGACCGTATATTTTTAGTAAGATAAAAATATGGAAAAATAGTTTAAATCATCTTTTAATATATATTGATTTTTGGTGGAATCAATTTTAGGAAAAGGAATCTGGAAATATGACATTTTTGGTTAGTGACCAAAATGCGATTTTTGAAAACTATTTTAAAGTGACTAAAATCAAAAGGGTCAAATCCTTATAATACTTAAGGAGCTAATCTACCAAGTGTTTGCTGGTGATTTCTCTCTCTCTTCAATTAAAACATTTTAAACATGTCTTTTAAAAGGGTGTTAATAAGGATTAAATATCTAAGTTAGTTATTAGCTTTTAAAAGAAATTTACGTAACTTTTTCCTAAACCTTTTATCTCAACTTCTTTTCTTCCAAACACACAGAATTTTATCAAAATCCAGAGGTAAAGAACTCTTTTCACTCAGATTATTGACTTTAATTTGATTATTTAACTTTGTTTTGCAAAATCTCATTGAAATCTTATATTTTCATAGCTTTAAACAAGCCAATTGAGGGAGAAATCTCATAACAGGGGTAAGGTATGTGATATCATCTATTAAATGGTTATTTATTGATATTCCCAAGCATTTGATCCTTGATTTATAAGTTGTAATGTGATTTTAATGTTTTATCCATGTTTAATTGAGTTATTTTGGAAATATTGATGAAACATGGTGATTTCCAAAGTGGATCTGATTTCCAGTATTTGAGATTGATTTAATTATGTTTTGGATGTGTTTTGATGTTGATAAGTTGTTTTTATCAATAGAATCCTGAAACTCTTAAATCTCTAATTGTTTAGGTTTCTAGTTTTGAGTTATTGTGGAGATAATCGAGTTTGATCTTTGCTGGAGGTAAAAGGATGTTAGGAAATGGTTTTTGGATGTTATTAGATGTTGGTTGATGGCTTGAATTGTTGTTTTATGGCTGGGTTAAGTTTTGCAAATGTTTGATGTTGATTTCGGTATGTTTCAGATGGTTTTTGAGTGGGCCACTTGGGAGTTGCGGCAGATTGCTATTAGGAAATGGTTTGAATGCATTTATCCTCTGGTTTTATGTGTTGGAAACAGGGGATAGTCAAGGTGACAAAGCTTGACGTTGGCTGGTGGCTTGCCGGGAGCTTGATTCGCGTTGATAAGGAAGATGAGGCGTATTTGTGAGCAGAAACCGGTTTTAAATGCTTTACAAAGGTTTGTAAAGGTTGTTGGGAGTTTAGGGTAAGCGTGAGACACTTACCTAAGCTCGGAAGTAAGGTTCCCTTATTTTGCTCTTGAATGTCGGCTTAGATTTGAGCATGTTGTTTGCATGTTTTAGTGATAAACATGGTATGACTTACTCACTGGTAATTCATGGTTTTGAGTACATATGCAGGGTTTGAAAGTATATTAAATGCTATTGAGCATTGGTTTTCATTCAGGTTGGGAATGGCGTTATTGCATTGGCAATGAGATTTGCGTATGTGGTGTTTTATGAAATGCATTGTAAAACAGTAAGTAAATGGTTTTGTAAATGATATATTGGCTATGTGAAAAGATGAGAAAATAATCAGATATAGTTGGCATGCCATAGGATTAAAAGTGAACTATAAAATATAAACAAAATCGATCGTGGCCATGGGTCCTTGAGGTATGGCGGTGTAACAAGGCCACTCGGACTGTTGGGGACCTCATTTGGGGATTTATGGTTTAACTAGGCAACCCAAATTGGTGGTGATCTTGCGGATTAACTAGGTAAGGTCGGTATACTTGCGGTTTAACTAGGCAAGGGTGAGATCTCACGGTTTAATTAGGCGAGGGTGTCAAATCTTGCGGTTTAACTAGGCAAGGTTTGGGATATCATGCGGTTTAACTAGGCATGGTATGAGATATCCGTGTATCCGATGTGTATAGGATAGAGGTAGTCTATTCGGGTCAATATAAATGCCAATATATGAGAAAGTTCATGAGTTGAACCTTGTTTGTAATGCTTTGGGATTTAAGCATGGATTGCATATGAGGTTAAATGATGATTATTATGTTTTGATTCGGTTGGAATCATAGAAAAATGCTTAGGTTGTAAGCATGTTTTGGGAAAAACAAGCATGTGATTTTTAAATGGTTTTAGTGCATCATTGTTTATGAAAATCCTCACTAAATGCAGAGCATTAAAGTTCGGGGCAGCGAAGGCAAGGTTTGCAAGGATCTAAGAGATAAACTACTTTTGAGTATGAACTTGGTTTATGTTTCCGGTTAATAAGGCAATGTGTTCGCCATGGTTTTGGGAGTTGTAAATCCATTGCATTGTTGTTCTTTAGAATGATTCTATGATGGTTTTTGATGATGGTTATATGTTGTTTAGCTTGATGTTGTTACTTGCCCATGGTTGAGGTTGAATGGATGTGTAGGTATGCATCTAGAGTTTCCTTGTGGATTGTTATGTCGTGCTGGTTTGACCAAGTTTAGTATGCTATGTTGAGTGTGTTGGCATGTTGCTTATGCTGAGAATGGTTTAAATGTGCATTTTGGTATGTTTTGCAAAGTGGTATATGGAGCATGCCTCTAGAGTGGTCCTTTGGAAGCATGATGTTGTTTTGTTTGCCTAATCTTGGTATAAATGTTAGATTGTGTATATTGAAGTGTTGATATGCATGTTTGAAAGTTGATAGGGGCTAATTGCATCTAGAATTGTGTGACAAACCAGCTAATTTTGACATTACAGGCCCACGCGTACCAGTACGCGAGGGACCGTATCGGTACGGCTAGGCAAATAAGGCAAGGGCATTTCAGTACAAGCATGGTCGTTTTGATACGCCTCGAGGCTACTAGAATTATACTTTTTGGGGAAGAGGCCGTGTACCGAAACACTAAGGGACCGTATCGGTACGGTGTAAAATGATTTTTAAATGTATCTTATACTCGAAAGGGGAATACCGGTACGAGTCTTGCTGTATCAAAATAATGAGTTCATAACTGTATCGATACGGGACTCAGCGTATCGATACGGATACCGTTGTTTCAGTTAATGTCCAAAAAAGGCAATTTTGTTTTCTTTCGTTTTAGTCCCTGAATCTTAGTTTGTCAATTATTTGAGCATGGATGATCGTTTGATGCTGATTTTTTACATATAATCATGAAATGAATTTAATTAAAGGTTGGTAACTTAAAAATTAGAAAAGTCCATATATATTGCCAAATTTACATTTTGGTCCCTAGTTCGTGTTTGTGGTCAATTGAGATGAGTGCTCACCTATGAATAGTATGACCATGTAGGGAAGAAATTGTGCATCTAGACAAGATAAAAGAAAAAATTGGACGTGTTTAGGTTTAAATTTTCTCAGTTTACTTCAGTAGACCTAATATAGCTTGCTCGATTCGGTCTTGCGACCAGGCCAGGTTAAGGGGGTTACATTTGTTGGTATTAGAGCCAGGTTTACGAAAAGGTGGGATGTTGTTGTTTGATTATCTGTGGTTGTTTGAACTGCACAGTGATTATGTATACGTTCGTTGTTTGTTTAATGTTCTATTGGGGTATGTTTGGGAACATATTGCCTATTACTGAGGATTTTAAATGCGTTTTAAAGTTAACTTGGATCCTTTTCTTAACGCTAGCCTAACTCTAATGTGTTTTGATTCTTTTGTTAGCATGGCTCGACGTGAGACTCGATCTATGGCTAATATTGTTGGGGTTGGGCAGAATAACGAGACGGAAGAGAATCTCCCTTATGTTTTACCTTCTCCTCCAGTGGTTCCTCCAATTGACTTTGGGGCAGGTGAAGCACCCTAGGTTCATCAAGTACCAGTATATGGTGATTTGAATCCGTTAGTCCAGGCGATAACGGGAGCTTTTCAAGCAGCGATGGCTGGAGTGCAGGCACCGACACCCGCTGTGGTGGCAAATCAAGGTTTACCCTTGGAGCGTCTGAGGAGTTTCAAGGTTTGAGCCTTGAGGCAGCCGAAGGTTGGTTGGAAAAGATGGTTCGCATCATGAATCAGATGGGATGTAACGAGGAATGAAAGTTGGGTTGCACTGTATCTCTGCTACAGGGGGATGCATATCATTGGTGGGTGACCATAATTACTGGCATTCCTGAGGTTAACGTGTCTTGGGAGTTCTTTCAGAGAGCTTTCAAGAATAAGTATCTTGGTACCCAGTATTTGGATATGAAGAAGCGCGAGTTTATGTTGCTATCTCAGGGAGGCATGTCTATTGCTGAATATGAGGTGATGTTTGTCCGGCTGAGTCAGTATGCTCCAGAGTTGGTTCTAGATGACCAGTAGAGATGTGATAGGTTCCAATATGGTCTTGTAAAGGACATTAAGACGTATCTCCTGGCTATAGATTACACAGATTTCAATGTGTTGGTCAATCGGGCCAAGGATATTGAGCAGTCCTTGGGTGCACCAGATCAGGACGTAAGTGTGAACTTAGGCAAAAGGGTGACTGACTCTAGCTATTCTAGGAGGTAGAATAGGAGGCTCAGGGACAAGAGGCATAAGCCATATCACATGCGTGGTGGTGGAGTTGGCCAGGGTGCTCAGGGAGCTCGTGTTACACCAGAGTTGAGAGATGCGGTAGGCGCTACGCGGGTATGTGCTGGGGTAATTCATAAGTATTCAAAAGTACTATTTTTATTACCCTTTTTACTCATATTATTGTTAGACTTAGGCTTATATTAGTTGCATAATTAATCATTCATGCATTAATTCATGTTTCTTTCCAACGTTGAGCTTGATTACATAACTTGGTTATTTTTGTGGAAAAAGATGATGCTTCGGCGTGTTTTTTGTGTGTGTGCAAAATCACTTGCCAAAGCAAGGCTGGAACCAGTTCCCATGGCAATGCATGAAGGAGATGCCGAGCTAGTTGCCAGGGCAATGCTTGAAGGGGATGCCGAGCTAGTTGCCAAGGCAATTTTTGACAAGGAATAAGATGATATGGTAGTCGAAATTGATGACTAGATAAGCCCAAGATGATGTGTAGCAAAGTTAAATTCCAAAGGAGTTTGATTTCCATGAAGAGGTTAAAGAGAAATTAAATCCCAAGAAGATAGGAGAAGTTCTAGAAGGAATTTAAATATAATAAAGAGTTATATTCTTTAAAGATAATTTAATTCCAACTTAACTTCCTCTTCAATAAGGATTTTGACATAGCCATCTTCTATTTAAATGACCAAGCCATCAAAGAGAGGTGAGCAAGAAGAGAGGATTTTCGACAACTCCAAAGGGCAAGAAGGGAGAGATTTCGACAAGAGAGCAAGGGGGAGAGAGTTCGATTTCTTCTTCTTCTTTGCTTCTATTAGATTCATGGTTTGGGGATTATTCTTTGTATATCTTTTGAACCCAACCATGAACTATCTTGATTGGTTGGGGTTCTTGTGTTTTGTTGTTGTGAGAAACAATTGGATTTTGTTTAGGTAATAAGAGTTTTCACTTTCAATTCAAGGTTTACTCATTCTTGGCTTTTATTCTTGTTTGCCAGTGAATTGGGAGAGGATCTCGTAACTTCATCTATTTATCTAATATCTGAAGGGTTAGATTCAAGAAACGAATGAATATGGTCTTTATTCAATCTATTGATGGTGAAGATTAATCCGGCTTAGGAATAAGTTAAGGATTTAAACGGCTAAGAGGATAGCAAGATTGGTTGTTGTTCACCCTTGATTCACGCAGGGATGTATTATCAAGGCATGCACAAGTAGCTAGAGTTTCTACTTAGGGATAAGAAGAAACCATTGAAGAACTCTCCGCCGAACCTTGAAGCTGCTGCCCAGCCACCCAAGTAGTTGCCCAGCTAGTCACCTAGGCAACCATCGATCAGTTGCCAAGGCAACCCCGCTGTGCAAGTTGCCACGACAACTGAGTTGCCCTTGCACTCTTTTACCAAGACGATCCAATCGGCTATCACACCTCAACTTACGATAACCTGGCTTATTCACTCTATTTTAACTTCATCTATTCTTTTAGTTTATTGCTCTTAGTTTTCTCGTTAATTAAAACCTCTATTATCAATTGTATTTTTATTTTCACTGTGCAGTAACTTAAGCAAAGTGACCCAAACCAATCCATGTGGAGACGATACTCGATACTCGTATCACTTTATTACTTGCGACGTGTATACTTGCACATTTGCGTAGCACTTATTACACGCAACAAGTTTTTGGCGCCGTTGCCGGGGATTGGCAATTGGTGTTAGTTGTTTTTGTTATTGCATTTTATTCTCTTTGTTTTACTAACTGTTCTTTTTGTTTTTTTATCAAAAAAAATAGGTGCGCTACAAGTTAAGGGACATCAAAATGTCGGGAAATAAAAGCCGATCTATTCGAGAGTTGATGTTGGAAGATATGAATCAATCCAATCAAGAGTTTCTTACACCCTTTGATGATTACCTATACCAACCGAGAAAAGCCCAAAGAGCCTATACCGTGGAAAACTCTTGTGCTATATGTGGAGAACATCATGTGTTTGAAAATTGCCCTCACATTTTCGGTGCATATGACTACATGGAGGACCATAGAGGGAACCAGCAGCAAAATTCTTCATGGTATGGTCAAAAAGCTCAAATTTTTTTTTACCATAACAATTTTTCCGCATCAACATATATGCCATGGCAATGTAGTCATTTTCAAGAGCATTCCAATTCCTTGGAGGAAACGTTGCTAGCTTCCTTGGCTAGACTTGACAGATCAATTGAAGAGATTCGAGAGCTATCAAAGTCCATGGATACGAGGATAGCTCAGTGGGATGCAACCTTAGGGGATTCAGAAGTTCAATTGAGGAGATCCACATATTCCATAGATAACATGCACCAACAATCCATTCCCGGGGATACTGACGTCCGAAGGCAAGAGGACAAGGAACAATGCAAGGAAAGCTCTCTGATGTGTGAGGAACAACTAAAACCTCAAAGTCAAGAGGATGCCAATGAGAGAGACTGTCCAACACATGATGAGCTTGAGGACGAAATTGCCTCGGCAATTATTGAGGAGCCTAAGCAGAGCAATGCTGCGACAACACTCAATGAAGCTGAGAACAACAATACTATAACAAATTCTGAGCAACCTGATGCCCAAAAGGTTACAACGTTGATCTTGAAGAATGAATCTTTAGACTGCTCTCATCCACAGTTGCCACGACAATTACACGACCACATGCAAGATCAACGAGATGATAATACTTTGCTAATGGAATATGAGCAGGTAATGGTTGAACCTTTTGAATTATTTAAAAACTCACCTCATCCATTGCAGGTATGTCTTGAGAAACCGATGTTGGTAGATTTGAAGCCATTGAAATCTCTACTGATGGAGATGTTTGAGAGGCCAAAGAAAAAAGTGTTTGGATTCATAAAACTTTTCAGAAAATTGGTTATTCCCTTGACTTAAAGCAAATTTTGACAACTGATAGCCATGGCAATTGGCTCGAGCAGCAATTGCCACGACAACGAAGGCTACATCCAACCATGATGGAGCCCGACGAGAATGAGGTAATTAAATGGTTGGGTGTTAATATAACTTTGTCTACTAATATATTCATGCCTTCAGGAATAGTAGCAAGGTGGAGAGTATACATGGACTACAAGCGAACAAAGAAGAAAGACACATTCACCATGGTAACACAAAAGGGAGTAGTGGTAAGCACATTGGCCAAACTCTTTTTGGGCAATATTGTCACCCGATGGAGGGTGCGGATGGACTATAAGAAGTATCGAAAATGACCATCCTCAAGTTTTCTCATATATGCAGTAACATTAGAAGATGCATTATGGCACTATTTTCAGACATGGTCGAAGACTTCCTTGAGATCATCATGGATGATTTTTCTGTTTTTGGTAAAGACTTCGACAGTTGCCTCAGCAATTTAGAGAAGGTGTTGGCAAGATGTGAAGAAACTGATTTAGTCCTTAATTGGGAGAAGTTCCATCTTATGGTAGATGAAGGAATAGTGTTCGGCCACAAGATTTCATCCAAGGGAATTGAAGTAGACAAAGTTAAGGTGGACGTGATCGAGAGACTACCCCCACCAAGATAAAGTCTTTCAATTTTGATGATTCTTGCGCCCAAGCATTCAAAACCCTAAAGGAAAAGCTTGCCTCCGCACCCATTGTCATTCCACCAGATTGGACGCCACCTTTTGAGCTCATGTGTGATGCAAGTGATTTCGTGGTAGGAGCAGTCCTAGGCCCACTCACAGGGAGGAGGACGCAGATTTAGAAATATGCGATGCATTCCCGGATGAACAACTTTTAGTTGCCTCGGCAACCATGGATGTGCACACCTCGGCAACCCTTGACGCCTCAGTAACCATGGATGCGCATGCCTCGGCAACCCTCGACGCTGCAACAGCTCTTGACGTGCACGCCTCGGCAACTCCAGACTTGCACGGCTCGGCAACCTTCGATGCCGCAGCAACCCTTGACGCCTCGGCAACCATGGATGTGCATGCCTCAGCAACCCTCGACGCCGTACCAACTCTTGACGCGCACGCCTCGGAAAACTCCAGACGTGCATGCCTCGGCAACCCTTGATGCCGTAAAAACCCTTGACACCCCGGCAACCATGGATGCGCATGCCTCGACAACCCTTAATGCCGCAGCAACTCTTGATGCGCACGCCTCGGTAACCATGGAACCGCATGCCTCGGCAACCCTCGATGCCACAGTAGCTATTGATGCGCAAGCCTCGGCAACTCCAGAAGCGCAGGCCTCGGTAACCACTGATACACACGCCTCGACAACCATGGACGCGTATGCCTCAGAAATCTTAGGAGCAATCACCATGGCAATACCCTGATCAGGTCATACACCGATGTGTCCCTGAAGAAGAGCAGCAGAATGTACTCTGATAATGCCATTCTTCACCCTATGGAGGACATTTTGGAGGAACTCGTACCGCGGCCAAAGTTTTGTAATCCAGTTTGTATTGGCCAACATTGTACAAAGATGCCCAAGAGTTTTACAAGCAATGTGATTGTTGCCATAGGATGGGCAATATCACCCATAAACCAATGGGCAAGTAGAATTTTCCAACCGGGAATTGAAGGGTATACTCGAGAAAGTTGTAAATCCCTCTAGGAAGGATTAGTCAGCAAGACTAGATGACGCACTTTGGGCATATCGCACTGCATTCAAAACACCCTTAGGTATGTCCCCCTTCTGACTTGCTTATGGCAAAACATGCCATCTACCGGTGGAAATCGAACACAAGGCATATTGGGCAATCAAGACCGTGAATATGGATTGGGAAAGTGTCGGGCAAAAGCGTTTGTTGGACCTCAACGAGATAGAAGAATTTCGTGCACTCACCTATAACAATGCACGAATCTACAAGGAGAAAACAAAGCAATGGCAGGACAATAAACTATTACCGCGGCAATTCATGCCAGGGCAACTAGTTCTCTTATTCAATTCTCGGCTAAAACTTTTCCCGGGAAAGCTGAAATCAAGATGGTCGTAACCATTCAAAGTTGTCAAACCATTCTCTCATGGTGCCGTGATAATCAAGTCCATCACTGACGAACATGAATTCAAAGTTAACGGACAAAGATTGAAGCACTACAACGGTGCCCATGTGGAACGTAACAAAGAAGTGGTCACCTTAGGAGATGCATGAGCATGCTCTCCTTTCAATATTTTATTTTTCTTTTTATTTTTAGAAGATATTTTATTTTATTTTTCTTCATTATCTTTAGTTTCCAGGTTTTCTTTGTTTTCTTTTCCAAAACAAGACTCACAACCACCATGCTAAGGAAATTCACTGCCGACTACTTGCCACGACAACCGCAACAGAGAATGCCCCGACAACTACCTCAGCAGTTGCCACGACAACAGAAATTGGCAATGCCCAGGCAACAACAATGGCTTCGGCAACTGCTGATGCCCAAGCAAGTGAACCTGCCTTGGCAAACATGGATCAAATCAAAGCAATGCTATTCACGCAGTACCAGCCACAAGCATTCAACCACCGACCGAAAAATGAATCAAGCAAATGGCACGAAGGAAACTTATCACCCGAGGTGGCGACCTCTCTGACTAACTCATTTTATTTAGTTTCTTTTAAATTTTGTTTCACTTTTACATGCAGTGAGGACAATGCTTCTCTCGAGTTTGGGGGTGTTGGTTTCTAGTTAGTTTCATGTTTAGTTGCATTCATCTTTAGCAATCACATATAGGTTGCATATGTTACTTGCCATGCCTTTAATTGGATTTAATTGCTTAAGACTTGTTGAATATCCAATGATGAATTGTTGCCACTGCACTTAATTGAAAGAACCTTTAATTTTAAGATTGCATGAAAAGAACTTAGAATTTTACTATGATGCTAAATTATTTTTACACGGTTGTGGCCTGCTGATTGAAAGAGACTTAGTATACTTAGGTTGCTTAAAATTTGGGTAAATTTAAAATTGAAAATTAAAAGTTAATTTCTTGCTAGAGGTGCTTGAAACTGGCTCTAGTAGTAAATGCACTTTCTTGCTAGAGGTGCCCGAAACTGGCTCTAGTAGTTAATGCACAATAAAGAATCGCTATAGGTGCCCAAAATTGGCTCTAGTGAAAATAAAAATAAATGGCCCGATAATTAAATTGATAAAAGCCTATTGTTCACATAGAATCTTGAAAATCAACGTGTACACAACTACGCACACACATTGTCACGAGCATTATAGTTTGGTTTCGGGTAATTTTTGTGCTATCCGAAAAATTAAAAGGTGATCATACTTTGTGCCACGGTTCTGAGGTTTGAATTCAAGTTTGAAGCATGTCTTTGATGATTAAAGTCTTGGCAGGTAATTGTTAGTTTGCATTGCTTGAGGACAAGCAATAGTTCGAGTTTGGGGGTGTGATAAGTGTTCAAAAGTACTCTTTTTATTACCCTTTTTACTCATATTATTGTTAGACTTAGGCTCATATTAGTTGCATAATTAGTCATTCATGCATTAATTCATGTTTATTTCCACCGTTGAGCTTGATTACATAACTTGGTGATTTTTGTGGAAAAAGATGCTGCTTTGGTGTATTTTTTGTGTGTGTGCATAATCACTTGCCAAAGCAAGGCTGGAACCAGTTTCCAGGGCAATGCATGAAGGAGATGCCGAGCTAGTTTCCAGGGCAATGCTTGAAGGAGATGTCGAGCTAGTTGCCAAGGCAATTTTTTACAAGGAATAAGATGATATGGTAGTCGAAATTGATGACTGGATAAGCCCAAGATGACGTGGAGCAAAGTTAAATTCCAAAGGAGTTTGATTTCCATGAAGAGGTTAAAGAGAAATTAAATCCCAAGAAGATAGGAGAAGTTCTAGAAGGAATTTAAATATAATAAAGAATTATATTCTTTAAAGATAATTTAATTCAAACTTAACTTCCTCCTTAAGAAGGATTTTGACCTAGCCATCTCCTATTTAAAGAACCAAGTCGTCAAAGAGAGGTGAGTAAGAAGAGAGGATTTTCGACAACTCCAAAGGGCAAGAAGGGAGAAATTTTGACAAGATAACAAGGGGAGAGAGTTCGATTTCTTCTTCTTCTTCTTTGCTTCCATTAGATTCATGGTTTGGGGGTTATTCTTTGTATATCTTTTGAACCCAACCATGAACTAACTTGATTGGTTGGGGTTATTGTGTTTTGTTGTTGTGAGAAACAATTGGATTTTGTTTAGGTAATAACAGTTTGCACTTTCAATTCAAGGTTTACTCATTCTTGGCTTTTATTCTTGTTTGTGAGTGAATTGGGAGAGGATCTCGTAACTTCATCTATTTATCTAATATTAGAAGAGTTAGATTCAAGAAACGAATGAGTATGGTCTTTATTCAATCTATTGATGGTGAAGATTAATCCGGCTTAGGAATAAGTTAAGGATTTCAACAGCTAAGAGGAGCGCAAGATTGGTTGTTGTTCACCCTTGATTCACGCAGGGATGTATTATCAAGGCATGCAAAAGTAGCTAGAGTTTCGACTTAGGGATAAGAAGAAACCATTGAAGAACTCTCCGTCGAGCCTTGAAGTTGCTGCCCAGCCGCCCAAGTAGTTGCCTAGCTAGTCGCCCAGGCAACCATCGATTAGTTGCCAAGGCAACCCCGCTGTGCAAGTTGCCACGGCAACTGAGTTGCCCTTGCACTCTTTTACCAAGACGATCCAATCGGCTATCACACCTCAATTCAAGATAACCTGGCCTATTCACTCTATTTTAATTTCATCTATTCTTTTAGTTTATTGCTCTTAGTTTTCTCGTTAATTAAAACCTCTATTATCAATTGTGTTTTTATTTTCACAGTGTAGTAACTTAAGCAAAGTGGCCCAAACCAATCCATGTGGAGATGATACTCGATACTCGTATCACTTTATTACTTGTGACGTGTATACTTGCACATTTGCATAGCACTTATTACATGCAACAGTATTGCTGGAGCTTGTTGGATTTGTGGCTCATCTGATCACTTGATGCGTGATTGTCCTCAGGCTGCGAGAGTTGTACCAACATAGGTTGCTGCACCTGCTAGGGGCTGAGGCCGTGCAGGGGTAAATTTTAAAGACATGAGGATGGACAGAGGGGTATGGCTCATGCTGCAGTAGTGAGACCTGAAGGTGGTGGACCAGCTTGAGTCTTTGCTTACCGTGAGGGTCATAATGACACGAATGTAATCTCATGTACTTTCACTTTGCAATCCTTGTCATTGTTATGTTTGAATGATTGGGGGTCTACGCATTCATATATATTGAGTGAACATGCATTTTTGTTGAATGTTCCTGTTGAGATCTTAGATGCTGGTATGTTAGTTACAAGTTCTTTTTGGGGAGACAGTTATAACAAGAAGGTTGTATCGACGTTGTCCTTTGGTAGTGTAAGGTCATGAGTTTGTTGCAGATCTGATGGAATTGCCATTTCATGGTTTTGATATTATTTTGGGTACAGATTGGTTGAGTGAGCACAGAGTAGTTGTGGATTGTGAATCCAAGAGGATTTTCTTGAGGTTGGCCGATGACTATGAGGTTGTGATGGTTGACGAGAATGTTAAGTTCCTATCCATTGTGGTTTTGGTTGTTAGAGCGGTGATGATGTTGTTTGATGGCTGCCAAGCTTATTTGGCTATTGTTATGAATCCGAAAGCCAATGGTGTTCAAGTGCAGTACATTCAGACTATTTGCGACTTCCTGAGGTTTTTCCTGAGGAGTTGCCGAGTTTACCTCCGGATAGAGAGGTGGAATTTCGTATTGAGACATACGAGGGTACAACACCGGTGTCCATTGCTCCTTATAGGATGGCACCGAAAGAATTGAAAAAGTTGAAGTCTTAACTTCAGGAGTTGTTGGACCATGGGTTCATTCGAAAAGTGTTTCTCTGTGGGGTACTCCTATTCTCTTTGTGAAAAAGAATGATGGTACGATGCGTATGTGTATTGATTATCGTAAGTTGAACAAGTTGATGGTAAAGAACAGGTACCCGTTGTCGTGAATTGATGACTTGTTCGATTTGTTTTGTGGAGCAACAGTGCTTTTCAAAATAGGTTTAAGATCGAGGTACTACCAGTTGAGAGTTAAGGATGTGGATGTGCATAAAACCACGTTCCGTATGAGGTACGGGCATTATGAGTTTCTGGTCATGCCTTTCGGTTTGACAAATGCCCCGGCTGCATTTATGGACATGATGAATATAGTGTTTCATGAGTATCTTGATCAGTTTGTGGTGGTGCTCATAGATGATATTCTCGTGTACTCCTGTACCAAGGAAGAGCGCGTTCGGCATTTGCGGATAGTGTTGCAAGTGTTGAAGGATAATCATTTATACGCTAAGTTGAGCAAGTGAAAGTTTTGGATAAGGGAAGCGACATTCCTTGGTCATGTGGTTTTTGCGGGGGTATTCACGTTGATCCACAGAGGATTGAGGCTATTCTTAATTAGAAGCTACCTAAGTCTGTATCGGAGGTGCGTGGTTTTCTTGGGTTGGTTGTTATTATGCCGTTTCGATGAGGGGTTCTCGAGTATTGCAGCACCATTGACCAAGTTGTTACAAAAGAATGTTTCGTATGTGTGGACGGAGAAACAGTAGCATAATTTTGAGAAGTTGAAGGAAGTTCTGACACATGCTCATGTGTTGATTCAGTCTAGTATGTAAATTGTGGTTTATAGTGATGCGTCGTATGTTGGCTTAAGTTGTGTGCTGATGCAGGATGGGAAGGTCGTGGCCTTTGCATCGAGGCAATTGAAAGTTCATAAGCGCAATTATCCAACTCATGATTTCGAGCTTGCGGCTGTGGTTTTCACTTTGAAAATTTGGCGACATTACCTCTATAGTGAGAAGTGCGTGATCTTTACGGATCATAAGAGCTTGAAGTATTTGATGTCCTAAAAAGATTTGAATCTTAGGCAACCTAGGTGGTTGGAGTTGCTTAAGGATTACGACTTGACAATTGAGTATCATCCTGGTAGAGCCAATGTAGTGGTGGATGCATTAAGTCGTAAGGTTGCGGTTGAGCTTCGAGCTATGTTTGCAAGGTTGAGTGTGATGTGGGAGGGCTTTTTGTTGGCTGAATTGCAAGTTAGGCCTACGTTATCATAGTTGATTAAAGCTAAGCAGCCATACGATGATTCGTTGGCTGAGCATGTTAAGGATATAGCATATGGTAATCCGACATAATTTCATTTTGTGTTTCAAGGGTCGAATAGTGGTGCCGGATGATCCAGAGTTGAGGCACACTATCTTAACGAAGGCACACTCTAGTCCTTTTGCTATGCATCTTGGTAGTGTTAAGATGTATCATGATTTGAAGGAGGCGTACTACTGGGTTTGGTTGAAAAAGGATGTGGCTGAGTTTGTTTCCAAATGCATGGTATGTCAGCGGGTTAAGGCTGAACTTCAATTTCCATCTGGGTTGTTGTAACCGTTGAAAATTTTGGAGTGGAAAATGGGAGAGAATCACTATGTATTTTGTAACAGGGTTGCATGGTGTACCTAAATCCATCATTTTGGATAGCGGAGGATGTGCGTGGTGTACCTAAATCCATCATTTTGGATAGGGATCCGAGAGTTTACACCAGGCCTTGGGTTCGAGATTGTGTTTTAGCACTGTGTACCATCCTCAGTCGAATAGGCAGTCTCAGCAGGTTAACCAGGAATTAGAGGATATGCTAAGGTCCTGTGTTATCGAGTTTCAAGGAACCTGGGAGAAGCACTTGTCTTTAGTTGAGTTTGCTTACAACAACAGTTATCAGGCGGGTATACAGATGGCACCTTATGAGGCGTTATATGGCCAGAGATGTCGTACGCCCTTATGTTGGGCTGAGGTGAGGTTAAGATTGTATGTGACCGGTTAAAAGCAGCTGCGGATCGGCAAAAATCTTATGCGAATTTGAAGCGTAAGGAGGTTGAATATGCGGAGCGCGATCGCGTATTCTTGAAAGTGTCACCATTGAAAAAGGTGATGAGATTCGGACGTAAGGGTAAGCTTAGTCCGAGGTTTATTGGACCATACGAGGTTATTGAGCGTGTCGGTCCTGTGGCATACCGGTTGAGGTTGCCTTCCGAGTTGGAGAAAATTTATAATGTGTTCCATGTTTTGATGTTGAGGAGATATCAATCAAATCCATCATATGTTATGCCGGTGGATGATGTGCATTTGAGGCCAGATCTATCCTTTGAAGAGGAACCCGTAGAGATCCTTGATACCAGCAAGAAAGTTCTACGTGGTAAGACGATAGAGCACGTAAAGGTCTTGTGGCGACACCGAGGTGTTGAGGAAGCTACTTGGGAAAGCAAGGAGGATATGAAGGAGCAATTTCCGCATCTGTTTCCTCCAGGTAATTTCGTAGACGGAATTTCTTAAGTGGGGGAGAGTTGTAACACCCAAGTTTTGGGCTTAGCGATTTTGAGGATTATTAGACGGTCTAGTAGACTAGGTTAGAGATTCGAGTTGTATTCAGGACCGTATATTTTTTCGTAAGATAAAAATATGGAAAATAGTTACAAATTATCTTTTAATATGTATTGATTTTTGGTGGAATCAATTTTAAGAAAAGGAATTTGGAAATATGACAATTTTGGTGAGTGACCAAAATGTGATTTTTGAAAACTACTTTAAAGTGACTAAAATCAAAAGGGTCAAATCCTTAGAATCCTTAAGGAGCTAATCTATCAAGTGTTTACTGGTGATTTCTCTCTATCTTCAATTAAAACAATTTAAACATGTGTTTTAAAAGGGTGTTAATAAGGATTAAATATCTAAGTTAGTTATTAGCTTTTAAAAGAAATTTACGTAACTTCTTGCTAAACCTTTTCTCTCAACTTCTTTTCTTCCAAACACTTAGAATTTCATCAAAATCCAAAGGTAAGGAACTCTTTTCACTCAGATTATTAACTTTAATTTGATTCTTTAACTTTGTTTTGCAAAATCTCATTGAAATCTTATATTTTCTTAGGTTCAAACAAGCCAATTGAGGGAGAAATCACATAACAGGGGTAAGGTCCATGATCTCCTCTGTTAAATGGTTCTTCATTGATATTCCCAAGAATTTGAATCTTGATTTATAAGTTGTAATGTGATTTTAATGTTTTATCCATGTTTAATTGAGTAATTTTGGAAATATTGATGAAACATCATGATTTTCGAAGTGGATCTGATTTCCAGTATTTGAGATTGATTTAATATATGTTTTGGATGTGTTTTGATGTTGATAAGTTGTTTTATCAATAGTATCCCGAAACTCTTGAATCTCTAATTATTTAGGTTGGTAGTTTTGAGCTATTGTGGAGATAATCGAATTTGATCTTTGCTGGAGGTAAAAGGATGTTAGAAAAGGTGTTTTGGATGTTATTAGATGTTGGTTGATGGCTTGAATTGTTGTTTTATGGCTGGTTTAAGTTTCGAAAAAGTTTGATGATGATTTCGTTATGTTTCAGATGGTTTTTGAGTGGGCAACTAGGGAGTTGCGGGAGATTTCTATTAGGAAATGGTTGGAATGCATTTATCCTCTGGTTTTATGTGTTGGAAACCGAGGATAGTCAAGGTGACGAAGCTTGACATTGGTTGATGGCTTGCTGGGAGCTTGATTCGCGTTGGAAAGGAAGGCAAGGCGTATCGGTGAGTGGAGACTGGTTTTAAATGCTTTACAAAGGTTTGTAAAGGTTTTGGGAGTTTAGGGTAAGCGTGAGACGCTTACCTAAGCTCGTAAGTAAGTTTCCCTTATTTTGCTCTTGAATATCAACTTAGATTTGAGCATGTTGTTTGCACGTTTTAGTGATAAACATGGTATGACTTACTCACTGTTAATACATGGTTTTGAGTACATATGCAGTGGTTTGAAAGTATATTAAATGCTATTGAGTATTGGTTTCATTCTAGTTGGGAATGGCGTTATTGCATTGGCAATGAGATTTGCATATGTGGTGTTTTATGAAATGCATTGTAAAACAGTAAGTAAATGGTTTTGTAAATGATATATTGACTGTGTGACAAGATGAGAAAACAATTGGATATAGTTGGCATGCCATAGGATTAAAGTGCACTATAAAATATAAACAAAATCGATCGTGGCCATGGGTCCTTGAGGTATGGCAGTGTAACAAGGCCACTCGGACTGTTGGGGACCTCATTTGGGGATTTGCGGTTTAACTAGGCAACCCAAAATGATTGTGATCATACGGATTAACTAGGCAAGGTCGGTATACTTGTGGTTTAACTAGGCAAGGGTGAGATCTCGTGTTTTAACTAGGCGAGGGTGTCAAATCTTGCGGTTTTACTAGGCAAGGTTTGGGATATCATGTGGTTTAACTAGGCATGGTATGAGATATCCGTGTATCCGATATGTGTATAGGATAGAGGTAGTCTATCCAGGTCACTATAAATGCCAATATATGAGAAAGTTCATGTGTTGAACCTTGTTTGTAATGCTTTGGGATTTAAGCATGGATTGCATATGATGTTAAATGATGATTATTATGTTTTGATTCGGTTAGAATCATAGAAAAATGCTTAGGTTGTAAGCATGTTTTGGGAAAAGCAAGCATGTGGTTTTTAAATGGTTTTAGTGCTTCATTGTTTATGGGCATCCTCACTAAGCATGTGTGCTTACGCTCTCTTTTTCCTAATGATGCATAGCATTAAAGTTCGGGGCAGCGAAGGAAAGGTTTGCAAGGATCCAAGAGATAAACTACTTTTAAGTATGAACTCGGTTTATGTTTCTGGTTAATAAGGCAATGTGTTGGCCATGGTTTTGGGAGTTGTATATCCGTTGCATTGTGGTTCTTTAGAATGATTCTATTCTAGTTTTTGATGATGGTTATATGTTGTTTAACTTGATGTTATTACTTGCCCATGGTTGAGGTTGAATGGATGTGTAGGTATGCATCTATAGTTTCCCTGTGGATTGTTATGTCATGCTGGTTTGACCAAGTTTAGTATGCTATGTTGAGTGTGTTGGCATGTTGCTTATGCTGAGAATGTTTTAAATGTGCATTTTGGTATGTTTGGCAAAGTGGTATAGGGAGCATGCCTCTAGACTGGTCCTTTGGAAGCACGATGTTGTTTTTTTGCCTAATCTTGGTATAAATGTTGGATTATGTATATTGAAGTGTTGATATGCATGTTTGAAAGTTGATAGGGGCCAATTGCATCTAGAATTGTGTTAAAAACCAGCTAATTTTGACATTATAGGCCCAGGCGTACGATACGCGAGGGACCGTATCGGTACAGCTAGGCAAATAAGGCTAGGGTGTGTCGGTATACGCAGGGGTGTTTTGATACGCCCCAAGGCTACTAGAATTATACTTTTTGGGGAAGAGGCCGTGTACCGAATGACCGTATCAATACGGTGTGAAATGATTTTTAAACGTATCTTATACTCGAAGGGGTGTTCCGGTACGGGTCTTGCTGTATCAAAATGATGAGTTCATAACCGTATCGATATGGAACTCAGCGTATCGATACAGATATCGTTGTTTCAGTTAATGTCTAGGAAAGGCAGTTATATTTTCTTTGGTTTTAGTCCCTGAATCTTGTTTTGTCAATTATTTTAGCATGGATGATCGTTTGAAGATAATTTTTGACATATAAGCATGAAATGAATTTAATTAAAGGTTAGTAACTTAAAAATTAGAAAAGTCCATATATATTGTCGAATTTGCGTTTTGGTCCCTAGTTCGTGTTTGTGGCCAATTGGATATCATTACGATGCCCGATTGAGATGAGTGCTCACCTGTGAACAGTATGACTATATAGGGAAGCACTAGTGCATCTAGACAAGATAAAAGAAAAAAATGGACGTGTTTAGGTTTTTAATTTTTACCGGTTTACTTTGGTAAACCTAATGTTTCTTGCTTGATCGGTCTTGCAACCAGGCCGGGTCAAGGGGGTTACACCGGATACATCAGATACGAAGGCTATAGAATCACTAAAGGTAAACGATTGAAGACAGTATTAGGTTCAACGAGCAAACCAAGCAAAGAAGAAAAATGCCAAGCAGAGAATTGAAGCAATAAAGAGTGAGCATAGTAAATTTAACAGTGCAATAAAAAGAATACATATAAAAAAGTCACTAGCCAATAAGCATAAATTTAGAGAATTGTGGAGAATTGACTACTTCCAGGTAGAAATAAACATCAAAGTTTAATACAGATACAATAAAAGAAAAGAGATTCGAGATTGAAAACCCCCAAATAGTTAGTCAAAAGAAAGAGAGAGAATAAAGGAAAAGAAAGAATAAAAGAAAAAAAAGAAAGGAAAAGAAAGAATAAAAGTAAAAAAGAAACTAGAAAGGGAGAAAAGAAATAATAAAAGAAAAGAAAAGAATAAAAGAAGGAGAGAAAGAAAAGAATACATTACGAGTACAAGAATGCAAGAATGAAGCTTAGCTGGAAGAAATAAGATACTTCACGAAATCTCAATTATGAATAACCTTGGAAGATTAATTACCTTTAGATAGAAAGCAAGTCGGTTCGAAGTTACAGAAAAAAGGAAATGACCACTAGGGTGAAAACCCAAAAAATAGGTAGTCTAGACTGATCCTGAAAATAAAGAGAAAAAAAAAGTTAGTTTGAGCAAGTAAAGCACAAGGTCGAGGCTTTGATCAGAAGAAAATCCCAGAGGATTTATATGAAATCCTCCATTCAAGTAAATGTCAATTTTGAAGAGTCATAGAGGATCAATTACCTTGAATAGAAAGTGAGCACCAGTGCCGACCAGAATACAAGTCGGTCTAAAGTTACGAAAGAATGGAAATGAACTTTAGGGTGAAAACCCAAAAACGGGCAGTCTAGAGTGATCCGTGGAATGAAAGAGAAGAGATTACTTCATATGAGCATATTAAAATTAAACAAGTTTGGGAGCACGATCTTCGCTCAATCATGGCACATGGTCTACAGTAAAAGCTTCCAAAGACCATTTTGATCATTCGTATATACCTAAATTGAATGTGATTGTCTTCATATTACATTCTGCCTATAAGAGTTACCATTCTTCAAGGAACGTCAAACTTCAAAGTGCCTGATCGAGACCTAAATGAGGGAAGGATAGGGCATGGTGAGTTAGTGAGGTCAAGAGAGCCACTTAAATGGGTTAGAAATTAGGTATGGGAAGTGTTCCTCTCGAAAGCCTAAATAGACTAAAAGAGACCATACATATGCATATATCTCCACAACACTCAAGATATTCTAAGCGTATGCTTCATTTGAGTTGATCTTTGATAATTTGAAGCAAATATGCTATTGCATTTGATATTTTGGGGCCAAACATTGGTTTTAAAAATATTTGTCATGTTCTCTAAATTTTGATTTTAAAAATATTTGTCATTTTTTTTGAAATTCAATTATTTTCTTATTTTGAAATATACATAAGCAAATTGCTTTTTTACATTACTTTATAATGAGAATTAAAGCATAGAGACCTAGAGTTGGTTTTGTCGAGATGCTTTGATGGGTTCAATGAGGAAGATTGAACTTTTGATTGAGTTATGGGAGAGAAGGCATGTTGCTCACCCCAATGTTGAGATAGATGAAGACTGCATATTGGGTCTAAAGACAAGAAGGGTAGTTGAGCCTAGGATTGAATGAGGCAATGCTGAACAAAAAGAATGATGAGTGTCCCTACATAATAATAGTATAGGGACTAGAAGAAGGCTTTACAAAGATAGGTGGAAACCCTGAAGATAAAAAAGAATGCCCGCGCAAGAAGATTAGAAGATGTAAGACAATTATTCGATTGATAACTATGAAGATTGAAGAGCATACTGCAAAGAAATAAAGTGAAGAAATTTGAGAATGACCTTTCAGAAACTTGGAGCATTTGAAGACGAGCAAAGATTATGATCTGTAGCTTCATTTTGAAGAGATGGATCCTATTGAAGATTTCCAATTAGTAGCCATTTTGGCGTGAATTCAGTTCTTAATTCCTACGGGCCATCAGTAAGATGTTCAGGCATGGTGTTAAGTCTTCTGTTGATGTCAAGACGGTTAGAAACTGGGGCATCCTTCAAGGTTTTCCAGTCTTCAGCTTTCAAGGAAGTAGTAAAAATTATATGGTAATCTCAAAGCGAGACGCCCTTTGATGTCAACACAGTCAGAAACTGGGGAATCTTTCAAGGTTTTCCAGTCTCCAACTTTCAAGGGAGTAGTAAAAATTATATGGTAGTCTCGAAGTGAGATACCCTTTGATGTCAAGACGGTCATAAATCGGGGCATCCTTTAAGATTTTTCCAGTCTTCAGCTTTTAGGGAAGTAGTGAAAATTTCTTGGTAGTCTCAAAGTGAGATACCCTTTGATGCCAAGACGATCAGAAATCGAGGCATTCTTCAAAGATTTCCAGTCTTCAACCTTTTGGAAAGTAGTGGAAATTTTTCGGTATTCACACCATAGGAAACATGGTGTCATTTCTGAAGATAAAGGTTCTATAGAAGAAGAACCCGTATTTTCAGGACTTTAAAGTGAAAGGTTCTATATAGGAAGAACCTATAACTTCAAGATTGCGGAGCAAATGGTCCTATACAAGAAGAACCTGTCAAGTTCTATATAGGAAGAACTTTTAGCTCAAAAAATTCGAAGTGAAATGTTCTATATAGGAAGAGCTCGCAACTTCAGGATTTTAGAGCAAAAGGTTCTATATAGGAAGAACCCGCCGCTCTACCATTTCAGAGTGAACTATTCTATATAGGAAGAACCAGTTACTCTAAGAATGGGACATTTTATATAGGGAGAACCCATAGCTCTAACACTTCGAGGCGAAAGGTTCTATATAGGAAGAACTTGTAGCTCAAAGACTTCAAAATGGGGAGTTTTATATAGGAAAAACTCATCGCTCTAGATGTTAGGAAAGAAGAAGAAGAAAAAAGAAAAAGAAAAAAAAGAAAAAGAAGAAGAAAAAGAAGAAAAAGAAGAAGAAGAAAGGAGAAAAGAAGATAAGAAAAAGAAGAAAATGAGAAAAAAGAGAAATAAAAAGAAAAAAGAAAAGAAAAAAGAAGGAAAAAAAGAGAAGAAAGAGAAGAAAGAGAAAAGGAAAAAGAAAAAAGAAAAAGAGAGAGAATCAAAGTGAGAATCCAAAAAGGCACTTAAAAAAGAAGCACTGAGATGATCAAAGTCGATCGACCAGAAATATGTATGCAAAGACCAACAAAGATTTTGATCTACAACCTCGCATTTTGGAGAACTAGATCTCATCAAAGATTTCAATTTGCGACTTTGCCTGTGAAGAGGTGGACCTTAGCAAAGAATCAAGATTCTTTTGTACTCGCCCAATTATGATATTTCATTGTTGTTGATGCCAAGACGATCAGAAATCGGGGTATCATCTCAAGAACTTCCATTTCTTCAGCCTTTTGGAAAGGATCAAGAATTCTTGGTGCTCACGCCATCAGAAAATGGGGAGCCGTGTTTGAAGACAAAGGTTCTATATAGGAAGAACCCACGTCTTCAAAATTCCAAGATAAAAGTTCTACATAGGAAGAGCTAGTAGTCCTAAGATTTGAGAGTAAGAGGTTCCATATAGGAAGAACTCATGACTCTAAGCGAAAGGTCCTATATAGGAAGAACATGTAGCTCAAAAGACTTTGAAGCAAAGCGTTTTATATAGGAGAACTAATGCTTCAGGATTTCTAAAAAAAGAGTTCTATATAGGGAGAACTCTTAGTTTGAAGAATCCAAGACGAAAAAGGTTCTATATAGGAAGAACCCGTAGCGTTAATAGATAAAGGTGAAAAGTTCTAATAGAGAGGACTTGCAGCCAAAGATTTTACAAAGGATGAGCTAAAATTATATATAGGGAGAATTTGCTAGTAGATGTTGAGATGAGTATAAATCGGAGCATTGAAGATTGAAGCTGCTTGAAGAGTTGGCCGAGGAAGAGCAGAAAGTTTCAGAAGAACTCATGATTCCATGGCTAAAGACAGGGAAGTAGGAAAATGAGTGCATTTGGTCTTTGCTTTGTTCTCGTTTCACAAGAAAAGCAAAGAGGGGCAGTTATAATCACTCATTTTTGTATGGGTTATATAATGTTATTTATTTATTATTATACGCCATATGCTTATATTGTATTATTGTTGTTACCTGTAATATGATTTTTTTAAAAATGTGTATATATTGTGTGTATATAGATGTATATACCATTAGTGTTTATTATGTATGCATGTATGTTTAATATTATATATGTATGAATGCATGCCATTAATATTTATGTGTTGTTATTATTATTATTTATGTATGAGTGTGTATGTGTATGTATTAAAGTTAATATATTGTATGTATACCGTATATTATATGCGTACATTGCATGTGTTTATTATTATTATTAAAAATCAATCAAAAAATGAAAAACGAAAAAAAGAAAGAAATTGAAAATTAAAAATGGGAGGGGAGTGGAGCACAAGGCTCCATGTCACCCTCCTCAATCCCCAATTGCCTATAAAAGGCAGAGAGGGGCGGGAGCAAAGAATGAAGCGACCGGCACCCAAAAAATTGTGGGAGCCAATGGCCAGCCTGAGCAAGGCTTGCCAGGGGTAGAGGGCAGTGCCCTTAGCCCCAGCTAGTTCGATCGAGGTTTCTTTTATGGTCCGGTCAAGTTTATGTTTGGGCCATGACAAGATGGCACAGAGATCTCGGTAGGGGTCGGGCAAATTTCTTCATTCGAGCTTCTAGTGGGGTAAAATTCGATTCTTACCTTTGTATTTATTTTAATTTAATGTTGGTTAGAAATAGGGTAATATATAGTTTTTTATTTATTTAATATTGGTATATCTTTTATATATTTTGTATTTTATGTTAGATTTAGTTTTTAGGGTCTCGGTATTCAGTTAGGAGTGGCATCCCGGGTCTATGGGTGTCATCTCTTTTGGTACCGTAGACCATGAGTTTTTTCATGCATTCGAATGAATGCCATGGTCATGCATTTTATTCTGTTGCATATAGTATTATCCCTTTATCCCAGTATTCTAGTGGGAGTGACATCCCGGTCTTCGGGTGTCATCTCCTTTGGTATCATAGATATCGTGGCAAATTTAATATTCAAACCATGCATTCTAAGAATTAATTATTAAAATAAATCAAATTTTGTATTTTATTAATAATTACGATACAAACCCTTAGGTACCAATTTTGGGAGTAGCGGGGGTGCTAACCTTTCTCTGTACGTAATCGACTCTAGAACTTAGAGTCTCTGGTTTTGTTTTAAATGTTCGGTCTGCCTAATTCAAGTGACCGGTGGCGACTCTATATTTTATAAAAATACGATTTTTCTTAAAATTCCCTTTTTTAAATAATTTTTTAATAAAAGTGGGAAACCCCCAAATATGATTTTTTTTATTTTTTGTAACTTTTCGAAAAAATAGACGCTACAAATATGAGGTTTGATTTGTTCAATTGAGTCAGTATGCTCTTGAGCTGGTTCCTAAAGAGCGTTAGGAATGTGACTGTTTCCGCTATGGGTTGGTCAAAGAAATGAAGACCTATATGCTGGCTTCATAATATATAGAGTTTGATGTTTTGGTTTTACGAGCTAAGGATTTAGAGCAGAATTTGGGTTTGTCTTCATGTTCGGGGAGTTATAGTGTTGGGAAGAGGATTGATGAGTCGGATGTGGGTAGAGATTGGTACAATAAGTATTGGGATAAGAGGTATTGTCTGGATCAGAGGCATAGTAGAAGTTACGCTGGACGTGGACAGCAAGGTCAGAACACCTATGTTGGAGTGCCCGAGTGTAGGTGCTGTAGGAAGCGTCATTTGGAAGAGTGTTGGGCTGCGCTTGGTACATGCTGGAGTTGTGGTTCGCGGGATCATTTGAGACATGACTGTACATAGTTGGCTAGGGAAGGTCAGGCTCCTGCACCTATTGTTGCACCGCAGAGAAGCCGTGGGCACAATAGAGGTAATTTTCAGTATAAGAAGAATGGTCTAAGGACAATTTCTCAGACCGTGGTAGTTCAACCTGAGGGTGGTATACCGGAAAGGATCTACGCATACCGTAAGGGAAAGAATGATACTAATGTGATTGCAGGTACATTTACTTTGCAATCTATGCTGTTACTTTCTTTTCTAGATTCTGGTTCTATATATCCATGAATATTGCGCGAACATGCTCGCTTGCTTGATATACCTGTAGAAGTGTTAGATGTTGGTATGCGAGTAACTAGTTCTTTTGGTGAGACAGTAGTTGCTAGGAGGTTGTTTAGGAGATGTCCTTTGATTGTTCAAGTTCATGTGTTTGTGGCTGATTTGATGGAGCTATCGTTTCATGGTTTTGATGTAATTTTGGGGATGGATTGGTTGTCTGAGCATAGGTCTGTGGTTATTTTAAGATTAAACGGGTTTCATTAAAACTTGCTGACGATTATGAAATACTGGTGGTGGGCGAGAATGTTAAATTATTGTCCAATATTGTTTCAACTATGAAAGCGCAAAATTTGTTGGAGTCAAGGAGTTAGGCATGTCTAGCTTATGTCATGAATCTAAATATGAAGGAGGTGCATGTCCAGGATATCTGCACCGTTTGTGATTTTTTAAGAGTGTTACTAGAGGAGTTGCCTAGTTTGCCACTAGATAGGGAGGTAGAGTTTTGCATTGAGATGTATGCAGATACGGCTCTGGTGTTGATAGCACCATATCGCATGGCACCGAAAGAGTTAAAGGATTTGAAGATACAGCTTCATGAGTTGTTGGACCGTGGTTTCATTCGACCTAGTGTGTCACCGTAGGGAGCACTGGTGTTGTTTGTGAAAAAAAATATTGCACGATAAGAATGTGCATTGATTATCGGCAACTAAACAAGTTGACGATTAAGAATAAGTATCCTTTGCCGAGGATTGATGATTTATGATCAATTTTAGGGTGCTACGGTGTTTTCTAAGATCGACCTAAGATTGAGATCTTATCAGTTGAAGGTGAAGGATAGAGATGTGCCAAAGACAACTTTTTGCACGCGTTACGAGCATTATGAGTTCTTAGTGATGCCGTTTAGGTTGACAAATGCGTCCGTAACTTTTATGGTTATGATGAATCGGGTATTCAATGAATTCTTAGATCAATTTGTGGTTGTGTTCATTGATTACATTCTCTTGTACTCTCATACTGAGGAAGATCATGATCGACATCTACGGATTGTGTTGCAAGTTATGTTGGACAATAAGCTTTATGCCAAGTTGAGCAAGTGTGAGTTTTGGACCAGGCAAGTGGTTTTTCTTGGTCATGTTGTTTTAGCGAAAGGTATCCGGGTGGATCTGCAGAAGATTGAGGAGGCTCTGAATTAGAAAAAATCTAAGTCAGTGTTTGAGGTTCGTAGTTTCTTGGGGTTAGTAGGGTATTATCATTGTTTCATGGATAGTTTCTGAAAGATTGTTGCTCATTTGACAAAGTTTTTGCAAAAAGATGTAAGTTTTGAGTGGACGAAGAGTAGACAACAAGCTTTTGATAAGTTGAAAGAAGCTTTGACGCAATCTCCGATCTTGATTCAACCTAAATCAGGGAAAGAGTTGTGGTTTATAGTGATGCATCCTATGTTGGTTTGGGGTGTATGTTGATGCAAGAAGAAAAGGTTGTGGCTTATGAATCTAGGCAGTTGAAGGTGCACGAGCGCAATTATCCTAAGCATGATCTAGAGCTTGCTACGGTGGTGTTTACATTGAAGATCTGAAGGCATTATCTTTATGGTGAGAAGTGTATTATATACATAGATCACAAGAGTTTGAAATATTTGATGTCACAAAAGGAGTTGAATCTTAGGCAACAAATATGGTTGGAGCTACTCAAGGATTATGATTTGATGATTAAGTATCATTCAGAAAAGGTTAATGTTGTAGCTGATGCCTTGAGTAGGAAGGTTGCAATTGAGTTAAGGGTGATGTTTGCTCGGTTGACTATGACACGAGATGGTGGTTTGTTGGCTAAGTTACTAGTGAAGACGTCATTTTTGTAGTTGATCAAGGAGAAGCAACCGTATGATAGTTCTTTGGTACCGCATGTTAAGGATATCACGGATGATAATCAGACGAATTTTTGTTTTGATGATGATGGTGTTTTGTGTTTCAAGATTTGAGTGGTTGTGCCGAAGGATGAGGAGTTAAGACACACTATCTTGGCTAAGGCTCATTTGAGTCCTTTTGCCATGCATTTGGAAAGTACAAAGATGTATCAGGATTTTAAAAATGAATATTTTTTGTGTTGGTTTAAAGAAGGATGTGTCAGATTTTGTTGGTCGATGTATGGTATGTCATCGAGTTAAGGCTGAGCATCAGTTTCTTTCTGGGTTGTTGCAATCATTGAAAATTCTAAAATGGAAGTGAGAGAGAATTACCATGAATTTTGTGTCTGGTCTGCCTTTAACGTCAAAAAAGAAGAATTCTGTATGGGTGATTATGGATAGTTTTACGAAGTGTGCGCATTTCTTGGTTGTGCATGCAATATATACTTTCGATAAGTTGGCGGTGTTGTATATTGCTGAGATTGTGAGGTTACATGGGGTGCCAAAGTCTATAGTATCGGATAGGGATCCACGCATTATAGCAAGGTTTTGGGAGTGTTTACACAGGGCTTTGGGTATGCGGTTGAATTTCAGTACTTCGTATCATCATTGACCGGATGGTTAGCCTGAACACATTATCCAGGTGTTGTAAGATATGTTGCGGTGTTGCATATTGATTTTCAAGGAACGTAAGAGAAGCAACTAACTTTGGTAGAGTTTGCCTATAACAAAAGTTATCAGGCTAGTATCCAAATGGCACTGTACTAAGCTTTGTATGGTAGAAGGTGTCGCACGCCACTTTTTTGGGTTGAGGCGGGTGAGAAGTTTATTTCCTTGCCTGATGTGCTGAAGGACACCAACGAAAAGGTGAAGCTTATTAGTGATCGCTTGAAGATGACTTAGGATTGGCAAAAGGCTTATGATGACTTGAAGCGTCGGGAGATAGAGTTTGCAATTGGAGATAAAGTGGTTCTCAAAGTTTCACCTTGGAAGAAGGTGATGAGGTTTGGACGTAAGGGCAAGCCAAGTCCAAGGTTTATTGGGCCTTATGAGGTGTTAGAGCGTGTTGGTCCAGTTTCTTATAGGTTGAGGTTGCCTACAGAGTTGGAAAAGATACATGATGTTTTCCTTGTGTCTATGTTACAGAGGTATAAATCAGATCCTTCGCATGTGATGCCTGTTGAGGAAATTGAGTTGAATTCGGATTTCACCTACGATGAGAAACTTGTGGAAATTCTAGATTCTAGTAGCAAGGTTCTTCATGGAAAGACCATAAAGCTGGTAAATGTGTTATGGCGGCATCGTGGTGTTGAGGAAGCTACATGGGAAAGTAAGGATAACATGAAGAAGAAGTTTCCTTACCTTTTTTCGCCAGTTAAATTTTGAGGACAAAATTTCCTAAGAGGGGGAGAGTTGTAATGCCCTGAATTTGGGTCTAGATGTTTGATAGGTTGATTAGACGGTTCAGGAGAACCATATTAGGCAATTTGAGCTACTTTCAGGAAATAATCATGATAAATTGTTTTTGATTAAACTAAAATATGGAAAAATGCTAGAAAATATTTATTTAACATTCCAAGGTCTTTGGTAAACTCAATTTGAAGGAATTAAATTGGATTTTGGGACATTTTGGCCTTGTGACTAAAATGTAAAGTTTTCAAACTATTTTGCTGACTAAAACGTAAAAGGGTCAAAACTTAAAATCTATAAGAGCTAATTTACCAAAGTTTTCCCTTAATTTAGACTTGTAATGTCTCAATTTTTGGCTAGTGACCAAAATGTAAATTTTGAAAGTTTTGTGGCTAAAGTATAAACTTTGGAAAAGTTTAGGGATCAAAGTGTAATTTTCAAAAGTTATGTATTTTAACCCCGTAAATGAATAGTTTACCCCCAAGAATGACATTTTTGTGTTACCCAAATTTTTTGTATGGAGTTTGTATTAATAGCTATAAAGCGATAAAGTTTAGAAAAATATTCGGATAATCGGATCGAGCTAAAATTTTAGAGATGGTTCCATGGATCTTAGAAGAGTCATAAAATATCATTTTATTGATATTTGGATGTTAAAAAGATCGGGAAAAATTTAAATCAATCAAAATGACATGTAATGGCAATTTTGTGAGTAAGTTGAATAGTAAAGGGCATTTTGGTCATTTTGCCCAAATGGGACATGGAGGGAATTTTGAGATCTATTTATATGTATAAATATTGGTTGATTAGAATCCAACTAATTCTAGTTGAAATGTTACAAAATGGCAAATTAGAAATATAAATCTAGTTGATTGGTATTTTTGGAAAGTGGAATTTATTGAATTAAAAATTCACTTTTAATCATATAAGTGTCTTAAATATATGAAATATGAAGGAATTATCAGAAAAAATACTCCCCAAAACGTTGGGGAAGAGAAAAAGATGAGAAAAATTTTACAAGCTCGATTTAAGCCCCGAATCTCAGTTTTCAGGTAATCTTTCGAACTACAAAGTTGATCTGCTCTTCGAGCTATATCTTTTGATGTAAATAATTCATAGAATACTTGCTTGGTTGATGTGATTTGATATGAGGAAGAAATTAGGGTTGATTTGATTTGATATGAGGAAAAAATTAGGGTTTATGAACAAATTGGGGCTTTTATGATTTTATGAATCCATGGTTGATTTTAAGTTAGAACCATGCTTGTATGATGTTAGAATCATGTTATTGAGTTGGGATTTAAACCCTACTTAATTCGGTTTGCATGGAGAAGATTAGCGTTTATGGATTCAAGTCTAACTTAGGGTTTGTGATGTTGGATTAATGATCTAGTAAGCTTGATTTGTTGTTTGGAAGCAAAACCCAAAGCTAAATAAATAGGGACCATTTTGGCAAGGTTCAAAATTAAGGGACCAGATCTGTTTTTTTTATGAATTTGATGTGTAATTATATTATTAATGATGTTAGAGACCTGAAAATGAAGTTAGAATGCTAAACCGACGATTAATCACATTAGGGACCATTTTTACAAATTGTCAAACTTGAATAGTCTATTCGGCAAAGAGGATATGTAAAAGGAGTAAATCTGATTTTTAGTTAAAATGATGGAATTAAGGTAGTAATGTTGATTGGAGGACTAATTTACAAAGTTAAGAAGCTTGAATCCTTATATTTAAAATTTTGGTGACCATCTCGACAAATCAAGAGAAATTAGAGAAGTAAAGGTTTAAGCCTATTTTGATGAAGGATGAAAGAGAACATATGAATACAAGCTTTATTCTAGTCATTTGAAGTAAAGTGATGGGATTAAATTGACAAGTAGAGAAATAAGGAGCAGTTGGTGTAAATTAGATGTTATTTATGGAAAGTTGGGTTGGAACTTGAATTATGGCAGTAAGTTTAAAAATTTGCCATAAATTCTACAAAAATGGTTGGATGATGAATTTTATACCATTGTAAAGATTTATTAGTATAGCTTCGTTTCCAACAAATGGAAACTAATTTTGATTTCGTGTTAAAAGATAAGGATTTTATTCGAAAGAAGGTCAGAAAAATTACACAGCAATTTTCGCCTGGATAGCTCTGTGACGTGAATGTAAAGAATTTTTATAATTTTGGTAGATTTTGCTAATTCGTGTGGCTTATACCATTAGAACCGTTGTAGAATCTAGTTTATGTAGTTAAAAGGAAATTAGGACCCAGTATGCATTATGCCCTGTATAAGTAAATCTTTGAAGATAGCGCAAATTTTCAAAAAAATGAATTTGAAACATTTTGTATTTAAATATTAGTTAGCAAGGTCGGAATAATTATTGGAAGTTCAAATTGGTCACTAAGGACCATAATGAGTTTTTGAACAGTACAAGGAAGAAAGGAAAAATATTTGGAAATTTTATATTTAAATGATTATATTAGACAACATGTTTAAGGTATTGATAGATTTGAATCTAACAAATATTTTATAGTATTCATGTGATTACTGAAGTCAAGTCCGAATCAAAGAAGGTTCAAGGTACTATGAAAGAAAGGATTGAACTAGGACTTAGTGAGGCATTGTGTTAAAGTGGCCAAGGTGAGTGCATTTTATGCATGTATGGCATGTTACAAATAGGACGACTTGCGACAAGTCGACCTTGATATTAATTAAAATGCATGTTAATTAATAATTGTATGAATGTTATGAATTAATAATGTGACATGTATGATACATTGTCATAGTTTATAGATTTATCTAAGATAAATCAAACTTTTAGATTTTGGATATGAACTGCCCATTATCGACTTATGGATGATTGGATTGATGGATTGGATATTGAATGTTAAACTATTATATTGTTATGCCCGAGTACGAGTGTGAGCGTCATTGGTATAATTGGATAGAGTCTTAGCAACTGCTTTCCAGCACAACGGTGCGTTCTAGACACTTCGGTGTTGACTTCAGACACTACGGAGTTGTTTAGACACTTCAGTGTCAACTTGCACAAAAGGTGCGATAATGAGGAGCAAAGGGTGTCCTCGAGTACATACTCATCATCACACGCTACAACATTGTAGACACTATGGTGTAGTTATGATGACTCATATACCATAGGTTCACATGAAATTGTACTTTGGGCTATAATTCATGAAATGCTTTTATGCAGGTGGATAGGCCAATAAGTTTATCGTATTTACTACTGATAAAGTATGAATGATATTATGACTTTGGATATATACATGCAATTATGATTCATTGAAATAAGTTAGTTTCTCATTTACTATGAGTTTTTAATTTACTATGATAAATGATGAAATGTTATAAACTGCACGGGAATCGCTTGCCATTTTTCAGGAATTGCATTGCACTGTTACATGACAGGGGAATGACTTGATAAGTAAGTTTTATGTGATTCTATATTTTTATATGATATACATAGTAATTTGTTTATTTATGTTATTTCGATACATTGAAATACTTTAATTTATAGTTGCCTCACTAAGTGAATACTTAGCGTGTGCTGTTTCACAAGTAGATTATTGTGAACTTACCGAAAGAGGAGTCAAGCATGTTGATCAAGCTGCAATCCGCCAAACATTAGTAAGACATTCTAATTTATGATATTTTCTAGTGGGCATGTATCAATTTACTTGTTCGTTGTTTTAAAGTTATAAGTTTGATTAATAGTCAGATAAAAATATAAATTATTTGTATGGTTAAAGAATTACTGGTAATGATATTTAATCGGGTAAAATTTTATTTATCGTTTATCGCGTAACAATTTTAAATTTACGAAAGGGCCTAGGCAGTCTACCTAGATTTCACGCTGAGTTACATACTTATTTTAATAACTAACTAACATGTTTTATAACTTATTTCAAAACAAGCAATCTGCAAATAGGCTACGAATACTTCAAAAGTCCAGAAATGGTTATTTTATAACTAGTTTTATGTCAAATGTTTACAAAAAAATCTACAAGCCTAGAACTTTGTTATATAATATTGTGACATCCTTAATGTGTATTCGTACTACGTGTATACGTTAAGGGTGTTACATTTATTGGTATCAGAGCTACATGTTTAGTCAGTTCTGGATGCTAAACCGAGTTTGTTATAAGTTTGTCAGTAAATACATGCCCCTAGAATGTCATATTACTGATGTGTTGATTGTATGACTTGAAGCTGCTCCTTATTAGCATAAGATAGAAAAAGATTATAGTAAGGAAAGTAAGACACTACCGGATTTTGTCAATCGACGAATCTCAGAGGTCAAGAAATGACTCGTTGCGAGTACAATGAAGTGAAATAAGTATTGTAAATCAACTTCAGTTTGAGTTGAGTTACCTGCATTGTAAGGAGCAGATGCAATAATTATAAAATGTTAGTCCTTAACATCTATATATGCACTTATGTTTATAACAACATAGGTTACAAGGAAATTTAAATAGTAAGGGCTCACATTTCAAGAAAAAAGGTAGTCGTAAGACTGTAAGTTTGTGATCAAATGATATTAAGATATTCAGATATGAAGCAGTAAGAATAAGAAGAAGAAATATCTTTACTTGGGAAATATATATGCCTGAGGGTCGAATATGGCACTCCATAAGAAAACATTGATTAAGTTATGAAAAAGAAAGGTGGAAAACTTAGTAGTAGGAAATTATTAGATGGGAATTATACTTAACCCTATAAAGAAAGAATGTTTGATGAAAAGCAAATTTTCTCTAAATGGATAGCAAACTTGGTTAATACAGACCAAGAATTAAGAAATCTGAAGATTTAATTAATAGTGGTTTTCTCAAGGAAATGTAAGATAAAAGAAGTCATTAGAAGGTCAAGGCAAAATTGAAAAAGTAGTAACAAGGTTAGGCATTAACCACTTTCTACTCAATATGATGTTAAAGTGCTGGTGAAGTTGGAAATGCCTAGTTAAACCGAGGTTTATTATTTCGAACCCTGGATATGATTTTAGAGAAAATTCAACCCCAAGTTCCTTAGACTTTTATTACTAGAGAGCTGAGAAATCTTGAAGTGTTGGACTTCAGGTAGGATATTGAAGGAAAACCAATGTCGATAGACTATTGATTTAACAAATATAAGATGATGATAGAAGGGCTTCGTTGTGGTGATCGAAAAAAAAGATGGATCCATGCGATTATGAATAGATTATCGTCAGTTAAATAAGGTGACAGTAAAGAATAAGTATCCACTTTCGAAGATTGATGATCTTTCTGATCAGTTAAAAGGTGTAACTGTATTTTTTTAGATTGATCTTCGATTGAGATATCATCAGTTAAAGATCAAGGAAGAAGATATTTCGAAGACAGCTTTTTGAACTCGGTGTACACACTATGAGGTTGTAGTGATGTCATTTTGTTTGACAAATGCTCCATCGGCATTCATAGACTTGATGAACCGAGTATTTCAACCTTACTTGGATCATTTTTGGTGGTTTTCATCAATGATATTCTAGCTTATTCAAAGACAAAAGAAGAACATTATGCCTACCTTCGCATTGTTCTTCAGACCCTTCGAGAAAAGTTGTATGCTAAGCTATCAAAGTATGAATTTTGGTTGCCAGAAGTTGCTTTTCTGGGCCATGTGGTTTCGGCAAAGGGGAGAAAAGTAGATCCCAAGAAAGTAAAAGCTACATTTACACATATCATAAAAGTTTAAAGTATCTGCTAACTCAAAAGGAGTAGAACATGAGGCAAAGAAGGTGGATCGAACTTCTTAAGGATTATGATGTTGTGATTGACTACTATCTTGAAAAAAAGCCAATATAGTAACCAATGCACTTTGTTGGAAGATATTCTTTACTTTAAGAGCAATGAATGTGCAAATATATTGGAAAAAGATTGGTATGTTAATTACAAAACTTTAGTTTAGACCTATTCATTTAGGCCGGATTAAAGATTTTCAGTTGAAAGATGAAAAATGTTGCCAAGATTAGAAAAATGTTGCCAATATTAGAACAAATTGAAAACGGTGAAAATAAAGACTTCAAAGTTAAGTATGTTGGATGTTTGAGAAAAATATAATGTTTTTGACGATGCATCCAGAAAGGAATAGGAGTTATTTAGGTCTGAAGAGCAAATATTGATGTCCAAAAATAAAGAAAAAAGACAGTAACTAAATTTATGGCTTCATGTTTGACAGGCTAGCAACTAGAAGTGAAACATCAAGTACCTTAAGAAATGTGGTAACATATTTCCATTCCCTAGTAGAAGTGGAAAAGAATTATGATGGATTTCATAACTAGGTTACCAATGATACCGATTAAAGAGGATTCGATATGGGTAATTGTGGACAGATTGAATCATTTGGTAATGAATAAATATGCTAAGCGTTAAATCTGAAATACTGTAAAGTGACGTGATGTACCTATTTTCATTGTGTGATTAAGATCCAAGATTATCTCTAGATTTTGGAGTTCCTTGCATAAGACTTTAGAGACTTGACATAATTTCAACATTACTTTGCACCCATAGAAGGACGAACAATCTAAAAGATTAATTCAGATTTTGAATGATATGTATAGTTTCTTTTTGATTGAGTTTGAAGGCTTTTGGGAAAAGTATGAGCCACTAGATGAAATTCCTTACAGTTAACAGCTATCAATCGAGTATAAAGATGGCTTTATCAAAAGTGTTGTATGAAAGAAGATTGTGATAAACATTTACGAATAGTGATATAAGCCTTGTAGGAAAGGTAGTTGTATGCAAAGTTACTCAAATGTGAATTTGATTAATTCAAGTTGCATTTCCATATCACATTGTCTCAACAATGAAGATCTAAGTAGATCCTAAGAAAGTTAAGATGATTACATTAGTATTAATACAGCCTGAAGTTAATAAGGATTCCATGTTATTTAATGATACATCCCATAATAGGTTGGGATGTGTATCGATGTAATAAGGCTAAAGTAGTAGTTGATGTATCTTAGTGAAAGTCATTGTTAGCCTTATAAGCATTGAATGCCCAATTATCTTTGGAAGAAGATAGTTTATTGATTACACAGCTTCAGCTCAAGTTTACAATGACAAATCGGATCAAAGATTTACAGATGAAAGATAAGATATGCCTGAAAAGAATTCAGTAAGGTGAAAAGGGAAAACTAAAGATTTTGATGTTAAGTCTAAAGGATGTTCATATTATCAATGAGTAATTTATATCCCCGATGATAATGAGCTAAAAAGAGAACTAAAAGGTTATTGGATCTAATTTATTTCAGGAAGTGGAGAATAAAATAAAAATGGTTCGAAGCAATCTTAGAATTGCTTTAGAATGATTAAAATTATATGTTGATCTTGAAATAAATGATATTTAATATGAAGTTAAGGATGAAGTATTTTTAAAAGTTTCACCTTGGAAGAAGGTGCTATGAATTGGACGAAAAGGGAAGCTGAGTCAGAGAATTATTGGACCATATAAGATTTTGAAAAGAGGTGGTCTGATAGCTTATCAACTAGCTTTACCTCCGAAAATGGACAAGATTCACAATGTATTCCATGTATAGATGATCAGGAAGTATCGATCAGATTCTTTACATGTCATTATCCCGAAGGAAATAGAGATTCAGCCAGATTTAACATGCGAGGAAGAACCAGTAAAGGTATTAGCACATGGAATAAAAAAAAACTAAGGAATAAGTCGATTCTGTTTGTTAAAGCTCTTTGGCGAAATCATAAAATTGAGGAAACGACTTGGGAGAGAAAAGAAGATATAGGAAAGCAGTTTCCTCACCTTTTTGAACCAAGTACATGTTGAAAATTCAAGGATGAATTTTCTTAAGGGGGAAGAATTGTAATATACCAATTTTTCGCTAGTGACCAAAACGTAAATTTTGAAAGTTTTGTGGCTAAAGTATAAACTTTGGAAAAGTTTAGGGATCAACGTGTAATTGTCAAAATCTATGTATTTTAATCCCGTAAATGAATAGTTTACCGCAAAGAATGACGTTTTTGTGTTACTTGAATTTTTCGTATGGAGTTTGTATTAATGGCTATAAAGCGATAAAGTTCAGAAAAATATTCAGATAATCGGATTGAGCTAAAATTTCAAAGATAGTTCCATGGATCTTAGATGAGTCATAAAATATCATTTTATGAGTATTTGGATGTTAAAAAGATCAGGAAAAATTTAAATCGATCAAAATGTCATGGAATGGCAATTTTGTAGTAAGTTGATCAATAAAGGGCATTTTGGTCATTTTGACCAAAAGGGACATGGAGATAATTTTGAGATTTATTTTATGGATAAATAGCAGCTGATTAGAATCCTACTAAGTCTAGTTGGAATGTTACAAAATGGCAAATTAGAAATATAAATCTAGTTAGAGGGTATTTTTGGAAAAGGGAATTTATTGAATTAAAAATTCACTTTTAATGATACAAGTGTCTTAAATATATGAAATATGAAGGAGCTATTAGCACAAATACTCTCCAAAACGTTGGTGAAGAGAAAAAGAAGAGAAAATTTTTACATGCTCGATTTAAGCCCTAAATCTCGAATTTCAGGTAATCTTTCGAGCTACAAAGTTGTTCTACTCTTCGATCTCTATCTTTTGATGTAAATAAATCATAGAATACTTGCTTGGTTGATGTGATTTGATATGAGGAAGAAATTAGGGTTTATGAACAAATTGGGGCTTTTATGATTTTAAGAATCCAAGGTTGATTTTAATTTAGAATAATGCTTGTATGATGTTAGAATCATGTTATTGAGTTGGGATTTAAACCCTACATAATTCGGTTTGTATAGAGAAAATTAGGGTTTATGGGCTCAATTCTAACTTAGGGTTTGTGATGTTGGATTAATGATCTAGTAAGCTTGATTTGTTGTTTGGAAGCAAAACCCTAAGTTAAATACATATGGATCATTTCGGCAAGCTTCAAAATTAAGGGACCAGATCTGATTTTTTATGAATTTGATGTGTATTTATATTATTAATGATGTTAGAGACATGAAAATGAAGTTAGAATGCTAAACCGGCGATTAATTACATTAGTGACCATTTTAACAAATTGTCAAACTTAAATGGTTTATTCGGCAAAGAGGATATGTAGAAGGAGTAAATCTGATTTTTAGTTAAAATGATGGAATTAAGGAAGTAATGTTTATTGGAGGACTAATTTGCAAAGTTAAGAAGCATGAATTCTTATATTTAAAATTTTGGTGACCATCTCGATAAATCAAGAGAAATTGGAGAAGTAAAGGTACGTTTAAAAATTAACCATAAATTCTACAAAAATGGTTAGATGATGAACTTTATACCATTGTAAAGATTTACTAGCCTAGTTTCGTTTCCACCAAACAGACACTGATTTTGAGTTCGGTGTTAAAAGATAAGGATTTTATTCGAAAGAAGGTCAAAAAAATTACACAGCAATTTCTGTCTGGATATCTCTGTGACGTGAATGTAAAGAATTTTTTATAACTTTGGTAGATTTTGCTAATTTATGTGGCTTATACCGTTAAGACCATTATCGAATCTAGTTTCTACAATATAAAGGAAACTAAGATCCAGCATGTATTATGCCCTATATAGGTAAATCCTTGAAGGTAGAGCAATTTGTCAGAAAAATGGAATTTGAAACATTTTGTATTTAACTGATAGTTAGCAAGCTCGGAAGAATTATTGGAAGTTCAAATTGGTCACTAAGGACCATAATGAGTTTTTGAATAGTACAAGGAAGAAAGGAAAAATATTTGGAAATTTTATATTCATTTAATTATATTAGACATCATGTTTAAGGTATTGATAGATTTGAATCTAACAAATATTTTATTGTATTCATTTGATTAATGAAGTCAAGTCCGAATCAAAGAAGGTTCAAGGTATTATGAAAGAAAGGATCAAACTTGGACTTAGTGAGGCATTGTGTTAAAGTGGCCAAGGTGAGTGCATTATATGCATGTATGGCATGTTACAAATAGGAAGACTTGCGACAAGTCGACCTTAATATTAATTAAAATGCATGTTACTTAATAATTGTATGATTGTTATGAATTAATAATGTGACATGTATGATACATTGTCATAGTTCATAGATTTATCTAAGATAAATCAAACTTTTAGATTTTGGGTATAAACTGCCCATTATGAAATTATGGAAGATATTATTGATGGATTGGATATTGAATGTGAAAATATTATATTGTTCTGCCCGAGTACTAGTGTGAGAGTCTTTGTTATAATTGGATAGAGTCTTAGCAGTTGCGTTCCAAACACTTCAATGTTAACTTCAGACACTACGTTATTGTTTAGACACTTTAGTGTCAACTAGCATAAAAGGTGCGGTAATGAAGAGCAAAGGGCGTCCTCGAGTACATACTCATCATCAGACGCTACGGCGTTGCAGACACTACGATGTCGTTATGATGACTCATATACCATAGGTTCACATGAAATTGTACTTTGGGCTATAATTCATGAAATGCTTTTATGCAGGTGGATAGGCCAGTAAGTTTATCGTATTTACTATTGAGAAAGTAAGAATGATATTATGACTTTGGATATATACATAAAATAAATATTCATTGAAATAAGTTAGTTTCTCATTTACTGTGATAAATGATGAAATGTTATAAACTGCACGGAAATCACTTGCCATTTTACAGGAATTGTATTGCACTGTTACATGACAGAGGAATGACTTGATAAGTTAGTTTTATATGATTCTATATTTTTATATGATATACACAATAATTTGTTTTTTCTTTTATTTCTATACATTGAAATGCTTTACATTAATTTATAGTTACCTCACTACGTGAATACTTAGCATGTGCTATTTCACACGTAGGTTATTGTGAACTTATCGGAAACGGAGTCAAGCATGTTGATCAAGCTGCAATCTGCCGAACAACAGTAAGACATTCTAATTTATGATATTTTCTAGTGGGCATGTATCAATATATTTGTTAGTTGTTTGAAAGTTATAAGTTTGATTAATAGGCAGATAAAAAAATAAATTATTCGTATGGTTAAAGAATTACTGTAATGATATTTAATCGAGTAAAATTTTATTTATCGTTTATCGCACAACGATTTTAAATTTAATAAAAGGCCTAGGCAATGTATCTAGTTTTCACCCTGAGTTACATACTTATTTCAATAACTGACTAACATGTTTTATAAACCAATTTAAGGTCAAAAGTAGCAATCTGCAAATAGGCTATGAATACTTCAAAGTCGAGAAATGGTTATTTTATAAACTAGCTTTATGTCAGATATTTACAAAAAAAATCTACAAGTCTAGAACTTTGTTAAATAATATTGTGACATCCTTAATGTGTATTCTTACTACGTATATACGTTAAGGGTGTTACATTTATTGGTATTAGAGTTATATGTTTAGTCAGTTATGGATGCTAAACCGAATTTGTTATAAGTTTTTCAGTAAATACATGCCCCTAGAATGTCATATTACTGATGTGTTGATTGTACGACTTGAAGCTGCTCCTCATTAGCATAAGATAGAATAAGATTATAGTAAGGAAAGTAAGACGCTACCGGATTTCGTCAATCGACGAATCTCAGAGGTTAAGAAATGACTCATTGCGAGTACAATAAAGTGAAATAAGTATTGTAATCAACTTCAGTTTGAGTTGAGTTACCTGTGTTGTAAGGAGCAGATGCAGTAATTATAAGATGTTAGTCCTTAACATTTATATATGCACTTCTATTTATAACAACATAGGTTACAAGGAAATTTAGATAGTAAGGGCTCACATTTCAAGATAAAAAGGCAGTCGTAAGACTATAAGTTTGTGATTAAATGATATTAAGATATTCAGATATGAAGTAGTAAGAAGAAGAAGAAGTATCTTTACTTGGGAAATATATATGCTTGAGGGTCAAATATGGCACTCCATAAGACAACATTGATTAAGTTATGAGAAAGAAAAGTGGAAAACCTAGTAGTAGGAAATTATTAGACGGGAATTATACTTAACCCGATAAAGAAAGAATGTTTGATGAAATGCAAATTTTCTCTGAATGGATAGAAAACTTGGTTAATAGAGACGAAGAATTAAGAAATCTGAAGATTTCATTAACAGTGGTTTTCTCAAGGAAATGCAAGATAAAAGAAGTCATTAGAAGGATCAAGGCAAAATTGAAAAAGTAGTAACAAGGTTAGACATTAACAACTTTCCGCTCAATATGATGTTAAAGTGCTGGTGAAGTTGGAAATGCCTAGTTAAATCGAGGTTTATTATTTCGAACCCTAGATATGATTTTAGAGAAAATTCAATCCCAAGTTCCTTATACTTTTATTACTAGAGAGCTGGGAAGTCTTGAAGTGTTGGACTTCAGTGTCAATAGACTATTGGTTTAACAAATATAAGTTGATGATAGTAGAGCTTCGTTGTGATGATCGAAAAAAAATAGATGGATCCAAGCGATTATGCATAGATTACCGTCAATTAAATAAGGTGACATCAAAGAATAAGTATCCTTTTTCGAAGATTGATGATCTTTATTGTCAGTTAAAAGGCGCAACTATATTTTTTTAGATTGATCTCCGATAGGGGTATAGACACTATGAGGTTGTAGTGATGTCATTTGGTTTGACAAATGCTCCTGCAACATTCATAGACCTCATAAACCGAGTATTTCAACCTTACTTGGATAAATTTTTGGTGGTATTCATCGATGATATTTTAGTTTATTCAAAGACAAAAGAAAAACATGATGCCAACCTTCGCATTGTTCTTCAGACCTTTCGAGAAAAGTTGTATGCTAAGCTGTTAAATTGTGAATTTTGGTTGCCGAAAGTTGCTTTTCTTGGCCATGTGGTTTCGGCAGAGGGGATAAGAGTTGATCCCAAGAAAGTATAAGCTATAGTTGAATGAAAAACTCTGAAGAATGTTTCCGAGGTTCAAAGTTTCCTAGGTCTTAATAGTTATTATCGAAGGTTTGTAAAGAAATTCTTAATAATTGCCTCCCCACTGACCAAGCTACTGAGGAAAGTTGTACTATTTATTTGGACAGATAAGTGCAAAAAAAGTTTTGAGACATTAAAAATTATCTTAACAGAAGCCCTAGTGCTAGTACAACCTGAATTGGGCAGAGATTATGTGGTTTATAGCGATGCTTCTCATAATGGTTTGAGATGCGTACTTATGCAAGAAGGAAAATTGGTGGTCTACGCTTCAAGGCGACTTAAGACACATGAGAGGAATTATCCTACTCATGATTTAGAGTTAGTAGCAGTTGTATTTGCTTAAAAGATATGGCGCCATTGTCTATATGGTGAGAGATACTACATTTACACAGATCGTAAAAGTTTAAAGTATCTACTAACTCAAAAGGAGTTGAACATGAGACAAAGAAGGTGGATTGAACCTCTTAAGGATTATGATTTTGTGATTGACTACTATCTTGAAAAAAAAGTAAATATAGTAACCAATGCACTTAGTTGGAAGATATTCTTTACATTAAGAGCAATGAATGCGCAACTGTATTGGAAAAAGATTGGTATGTTAATTACAAAACTTTAGTTTAGACCTTTTCATTTAGGTCAAATTAAAGATTTTCAGTTGAAAGATGAAAAATGTTTCCAAGATTAGAACAAATTGAAAATCATGAAAAATAAAGACTTTAAAGTTAAGTTTGTTGGATGTTTGAGAAAAAAATATAATGTTTTTGACGATGCATCCATAAAGGAATAGGAGGTATTTAGGTCTGAAGAGCAAATATTGATGTCAAAAAAAAAAAAAAAGATAGTAACTAAATTTATGGCTACATGCTTGACAGGCTAGCAACTAGAAGTGAATCATCAAGTGCCTTCAGAAATGTGGTAACATATTTCCATTCCCCTTGTGGAAGTGGAAAAGAATTATGATAGATTTCATAACTAGGTTACCAATGATATCGATTAAAGATGATTCGATCTGGGTAATTGAGGACAGATTGAATCATTTGGTAATGAATAAATATGTTGAGCGATAAATCTAAAGTACTATAAAGTGACGTGATGTACCTATTTTCATTGTGTGTGATTATGATCCAAGATTATCTCTAGATGTTGGAGTTCCTTGCATAAGACTTTAGAGACTCGACATAATTCCAACATTACTTTGCATCCATAGAAGGATGAACAATCTGAAAGATTAATTCAGATTTTGAATGATATGTATAATTTCTTTTTGATTGAGTTTGAAGGCTTTTGGGAAAAGTATGTGCCACTAGATGAAATTTCTTACAGTTAACATTTATCAATCGAGTATAAAGATGGCTTTATCAAAAGTGTAGTATGAAAGAAGATTGTGATAAACATTTATGAATAGTGATATAAGCCTTGTGGGAAACGTAGTTGTATGCAAAGTTACTCAAATGTGAATTTGACTAATTCAAGTTGCATTTCCAGGTCACATTGTCTCAACATAGAAGATCTAAGTAGATCCTAAGAATGTTAAGATGATGACACTAGTATTAATACAGTCTGAAGTTAATAAGGATTCAATGTTATTTAATGATATATCCCATAATAGGTTGGGATGTATATTGCTGTAATAAGGCTAAAGTAGTAGTTGATGTATGTTGCTGAAAGTCATTCTTTGCCTTATAAGCATTGAATGCCCAATTATCTTTGGAAGAAGATAGTGTATTGATTACACAGCTTCAGCTCAAGTATACATTGACAAATCGGATCAAAGATTTACAGATGAGAGATATATATACATGAAAAGAATTAAGTAAGGTGAAAAGGGAAAACTAAAGATTTTGATGGTAAGTCTAAAGCATGTTCATATTATCAAGGGGTAATTTATATCCCCGATGATAATGAGATAAAAAGAGAAGTAAAAGGTGATTGGATCTAATTTATTTCGGGAAGTAAAGAATAAAATAAAAATTGTTCGAAGCAATCTTAGAATTGCTTTAGAATGATTAAAATTATATGCTAATTTTGAAAGAAAAGATATTTAATATGAAGTTAAGGATAAAGTATTTCTTAAAAGTTTCACCTTGGAAGAAGGTGCTATGATTTGGACGAAAAGGGAAGCTGAGTCAGAGAATTATTGGACCATATAATATTTTGAAAAAGAGTTGGTCTGGTAGCTTATCAGCTAGCTTTACCTCCAGAAATGGACAAGATTCACAATGTATTCCATGTATCGATGCTCAGGAAGTATCGATCAGATTCCTTACATATCATTATTCTAAAGGAAATAGAGATTCAGCCAGATTTTACTTACGAGGAAGAACCGGTAAAGATAATAGCACATGGAATCAATAAAGCCTAAGGAATAAGTCAATTTCGCTTGTTAAAGCTCTTTGTTGAAATCATAAAATTGAGGAAATGACTTGGGAAAGAAAAGAAAATATAAGAAAGAAGTTACCTCACCTTTTTGAACCAGGTACGTGTTGAAAATTCGAGGATGAATTTTCTTAAGGGGAAGAGAATTGTAATATCCCAATTTTTGGCTAGTGACCAAAATGTAAATTTTGAAAGCTTTGTGGCTAAAGTATAAACTTTGGAAAAGTTTAGGGATCAAAGTGTAATTTTCAAAAGCTATGTATTTTAACCCCGTAAATGAATAGTTTACCCCCAATAATGATGTTTATGTGCTGCCTAATTTTTTCGTACAGAGTTTGTATTAATGACTATAAAGTGATAAAGCTCGAAAAAATATTCGGATAATCGGATCGAGCTAAAATTTTAGAGATAGTTCCATGGATCTTAGAAGAGTCATAAAATATCATTTTATGGGTATTTGGATGTTAAAAAGATCAGGAAAAATTTAAATCGATCGACATGACATGGAATGGCAATTTTGTGAGTAAGTTGGTTAGTAAAGGGCATTTTGGTCATTTTTCCCGAAAAGGGCATGGAGGGAATTTGGAGATTTCTTTTATGGATAAATAGTGGCTGATTAGAATCCAACTAATTCTAGTTCGAATGTTTCAAAATGGAAAATTCGAAATATAAATCTAGTTGGAGTGTATTTTTAGAAAGTGGAATTTGTTGAATTAAAAATTCACTTTTAATGATACAAGTGTCTTAAATATGTGAAATTTGAAGGAATTATTAGCAAAAATACTCTCCAAAACGTTGGTGAAGTTAAAAACAAGAGAAAATTTCACAAGCTCGAATTAAGCCTCAAATCTCAGTTTTCAGGTAATCTTTCGAACTACAAAGTTGTTCTACTCTTCGACATCTCTCTTTTGATGTAAATAATTCTTAGAATACTTGATTGGTTGATGTGATTTGTTATGAGGAAAAAATTAGGGTTTATGAACAAATTGGGGCTTTTATGATTTTATGAATCCATGGTTGATTTTAAGTTAGAATCATGCTTGTATGATGTTAGAATCATGTTATTGAGTTGGGATTTAAACCCTACGTAATTCGGTTTGTATAGAGAAGATTAGGGTTTATGGATTCAAGTCTAACTTAGGGTTTGTGATGTTGGATTAATGATCTAGTAAGCTTGATTTGTTTTTTGGAAGCAAAACCCTAAGTTAAATACATTGGGACCATTTTGGCAAGCTTCAAAATGAAGGGACTAGATCTGATTTTTTATGAATTTGATGTGTACTTATATTATTAATGATGTTAGAGACATGATAATGAAGTTAGAATGCTAAACCGATGATTAATCACATTATTGACCATTTTGACAAATTGTCAAACTTGAATGGTCTATTCGGCAAAGAGGATATGTCGAAGGAGTAAATCTAATTTTTAGTTAAAATGATGGAATTGAGGTAGTAATGTTGACTGCAGGACTAATTTGCAAAGTTAAGAAGCTTGAGTCCTTATATTTAAAATTTTGGTGACCATCTCGACAAATCAAGAGAAATTAGAGAAGTAAATGTTTAAGCCTATTTTGATGAAGGATGAAAGAGAACATATGAATACAAGCTTTATTCTAGTCATTTGAAGTAAAGTGATGGGAATAAATTGACAAGTAGAGAAATAAGGAGCAGTTGGTGTAAATTAGAAGTTATTTATGGAAAGTTATGTTGGAATTTGAATTATGGCAGTAAGTTTAAAATTTTGCCATAAATTCTACGAAAATGGTTAGATGATGAATTTTATACCGTTGTAAAGATTTGTTAGTCTAGTTTCGTTTCCGACAAATGAAAACTGATTTCGAGTTCGGTGTTAAAAGATAAGGATTTTATTCAAAAGAAGGTTAGAAAAATTACATAGCAATTTCTGCCTGGATAGCTCTGTGACGTGAATGTAAAGAATTTTTATAATTTTCGTAGATTTTGCTAATTCATGTGGCTTATACCGTTAGAATCGTTCTCGAATCTAGTTTCTACAGTATAAAGAAAATTAAGATCTAGTATGTATTCTGCCCTATATAAGTAAACTTTGAAGGTAGCGCAATTTTTCAGAAAATGGAATTTGAAACTTTTTGTATTTAAATGTTAGTTAGCAAGCTCGGAAGAATTATTGGAAGTTCAAATTGGTCACTAAGGACCATAATGAGTTTTTGAACAGTATAAGGAAGAAAGGAAAAATATTTGGAAATTTTATATTCGAATGATTATATTAGACAGCATGTTTAAGGTATTGATAGATTTGAATCTAACAAATATTTTATTTTATTCATGTGATTAATGAAGTCAAGTCCGAATCAAAGAAGGTTCAAGGTACTATGAAAGAAAGGATCGAACTAGGACTTAGTGAGGCATTGTGTTAAAGTGGCCAATGTGAGTGCATTATATGCATGTATGGCATGTTACAAATAGGACGACTTGCGACAAGTTGACCCTAATATTAATTAAAATGCATGATAATTAATAATTGTATGAATTTTATGAATTAATAATGTGACATGTATGATAGATTGTCATAGTTTATAGATTTATTTAAGAAAAATCAAACTTTAGATTTTGGGTATGAACTGCCCATTATCGAATTATGGATGATAGTATTGATGGATTGGATATTGAATGTGAAAATATTATATTGTTATGCTGGAGTACTAGTGTAAGAGTCTTTGGTATAATTGGATATAGTCTAAGCAGCTGCGTTCTAGACACTTTGGTGTTGACATCAGACACTAGGTGGTGTTTAGACACTTCAGTGTCAACTCGCACAAAAGGTACGATAATGAGGAGCAAAGGGTATCCTCGTGTACATACTCATCATCAGACGCTACGGCGTTGCAGACACTATGGTGTCGTTATGATGACTCATATACCATAGGTTCACATGAAATTGTACTTTGGGCTATAATTCATGAAATGCTTTTATGTAGGTGGATAGGTCAGAAGTTTATCGTATTTACCATTGATAAAGTAAGAATGATATTATGACTTTTGATATATATATATATATGCAATTATGATTCATTGAAATAAGTTAGTTTCTCATTTACTATGATAAATGATGAAATGTTATAAACTGCACGGAAATTGCTTGCCATTTTGCAGGAATTGTATTGCGCTGTTACATGACATAGGAATGACATGATAAGTCAGTTTTATATGATTCTATAGTTTTTATGTGATATAAACAGTAATTTATTTATTTATGTTATTTCTATACATTGAAATGCTTTAGTTTAATTTATAGTTTCCTCACTAAGTGAATACTTAGCGTGTGCTGTTTCACACATAGGTTATTGTGAACTTACATGAAAAGGAGTCAAGCATGACATCAGTAAGACATTCTAATTTATGATATTTTCTAGTGGGCATGCATCAATTTATTCGTTAGTTGTTTTAAAACTATAAGTTTGATTAGTACTTAGATAAAAAAATAAACTATTTGTATGGTTAAAGAATTTCTGGTAATGATATTTTATCGAGAAAAATTTTATATATCATTTATCGCGTAACAATTTTAAATTTAATAAAGGGCCTAGGCAATGTACCTAGTTTTCACCCTGAGTTACATACTTATTTTAATAACTGACTAACATGTTTTATAACTTATTTCAAAACTAGCAATCTGCGAATAGGCTACGAATACTTCAAAAGTCGAGAAATGGTTATTTTATAAACTAGTTTTGTGTCAGATGTTTAAAAAAATTTACTACTCTAGAACTCTATTAAATAATATTGTGACATCCTTAATGTGTATTCGTACTACGAGTATACGTTAAGGGTGTTACATTTTTAAAATGCTTTTAAATGGTTTCTAATTAAAAATAAAATAGAATTGATAAAAAGGATTTTAATTAACCAACTTCACTTTCTTACGTAACTACTTTTGCTCTCAACTTTCTCAGTAGCCAAACTATCAATTTTATTCCAAAATTCTCAGTAATCAATCTCTTTTGACTTCCTTTTTGATTTCCTACTTGATTCCTACATCAAAATCTACTTGGTTTCTTGAAGTTTTCATCCAATCTTTGCCAATTAAGGGAGAAATCAACAATTAGAGATGATTTTCATTTTTCTCCTCTAATTAAAGGTTCTTTACCGAAATTCCCAAGTTCTTGATCCTTTACAATTGGTTTTGTTATGTGTTAATGATTACATCAAGATTTTATGGTTTAAATTGAGTTTTGATGAGAAATTGGAAGAATATTGTTATGGATCTGTTTTTCGTTAATTCTAATTGTTTTAGAACATTTAAGATATGTGTTTTAATTTTAAAAGAAGAGATTAATAAAAGGAATCTCAAAACTAAGTGAATTGCTAATTATCTAGGTTGTAAATAGTTAGATTTTGAGGTGATCTTGGTGTTGTAAGGTTTCTGGAAGTATAGGGACGTTATATTGTTGTTTTTGGATGTTAATTGATGATGTTAAGATGTTAAAATCAATATGATTTTGCTGGGATTTGTTTAGATGAAGTTTGATGATGAATTCGGTTGTTTTAAGGTAGCGTTTGATGGTTTTAGTGAGGCAAAGTTGTATTTGATGGTTGCTGGAAATTTGAGATGCATGGAAGTGCATTAATCTTCTGTTTTTGGTTAGTTAAAGCAGGGGAGATAGATCCTTTAGCATTTGGAGTGTAACCCCCTCGACCCGGCCTAGTCACAAGACCGAACTGAGCAAGCTACATTAGGTTTACCGAAGTAAACCAGGAAGATTAAACCTAAAACACATCCATTTTTTTCTTTTATCTTGTCTAGATGCATTAATACTTTCCTACATGATCATACTATTCACATGGGAGCACTCATGTCAATCGGGCATCGTAACGATATCCAATTGACCCCAAACACGAATTAGGGACCAAAACATAATTTTAGCACAATTAAAGGACTTTTCTAATTTTTAAGTTACCAATCTATAATTAAATTCATTTCATGCTTATATGACAAAAATCAGCTTCAAACGTTCATCCATGCTCAAATAATTGGCAAAACAAGATTCAGGGACTAAAACGAAATAAACTAGAACTGCCTTTCTAGGACATTAACAGAAATAACGATATCCGTATCGATACACTGAGTATCACATCGATACGATTGTGAACACATCATTTTGATACGGCAAGACCCGTACTGGTACGCCACTTCGAGTATAAAATACGTTTTAAAATCATTTCACACCGTACCGAGACGGTCCCTTCGTGTTTCAGTATGCGGCCTCTTATTTAAAAAGTAAAATTCTAATAAACAATTGGCGTATCGAAATGCCCCTACCTGTACCGAAACACCTTGGCCTTATTTGCCTAGCCGTATCGATACGGTCCCCCGCATATCGGTACGCCTAGGCCTGTAATGTCAAAATTAGCTGGTTTTTCACACAATTTTAGATGCAATTGGCCCCTAGCAACTTGCATACATGCTGATCAACACTTGAATATACATAACTACCATTTACATCAAGATTAGGCAACCAAAACAACCTCATATTTCCAAATGACCACTCTAGAGGCATGCTTCCTAGACCACTTTGCCAAATATACCACAATGCACATTTAAACGATTCTCAGCATATGCAACATGCCAACACACACAACATAGCATATTAAACCTGGTCAAACCAGCACAACATAGAAACCCACAAGGAAACTCTAGATGCCTACCTAATCAACCATTCAACCTCAACTATAGGCAAATAATAACATCAAGCTGAGCATCATCTAACCATCACCAAAAACTAGCATAGAATCATTCTAAAAACTACAATGCAACAGATTTAAACTCAAAAAAACCATGGCGAACACATTTCCTTACAAATCGGACACATAAACCGATTTCGTACTCAAAAGTAGCTTATCTCTTGGATCCTTTCAAACCTTGCCTTCGTTGTCCCAAACTTTAATGCTCTGCATCATTAGGATAAAGAGAGCGCAAGCACACATGCTTGCTGAAGATGCTCATAAAACATTGATGCATTAAAAACCAATTGAAAACCACATGCTTGCTTCCCCCAAAACATGATTACAACCTAAGCATTTTTCCATGATTCCAACCGAATCAAAACATAATAACCTTTATATAACTTTATATATAATCCATTCTTTAATCCCAAAGCATTTTAAACAAATCATGCTTAAATCCCAAAGCATTATAAACAAACCATGCTTAAATCCCAAAGCATTTTAAACAAAGTTCAACACATGAACTTTTCACATATGCTGCATTTGTAGTGACCAGGATAGACTACCTCTATCCTATACACATATCGAATACACGGATCTCTCATACCATGCCTAGCTAAACTGCATGATATCCCAAACCTTGCCTAGTTAAATGCAAGATTTGACACCCTCGCCTAGTTATACCGCGAGCTTAAGACCCTTGCCTAGTTACACCACAAGTTTTCCATCTTTGCCTTGCTAAACCGCAAGATTTGACAATCCTTGCTTAGTTAAACAACGAGATGTTATTTCCTCGCCTAGTTAAACCGCTTGTTTTACTTCCTTGCCTAGTTAAACCTCAAGATGTTATTCCCCACCTAGTCAAACCACGAGTTGTACTTCATTGCCTAGTTAAACCACAAGATTGCCATCAATTTGGGTTGCCTAGTTAAACCGCATGCCCCAAATGAAGTCCCAACAGTCCGAGTGGCCTTGTTAAACCGCCATACCTCAAGGACCCATGGCCACGATCGATTTTGTTCATATTTTATAGTGCACTTTTAATCCTATGGCATGCCAACTATATCTGATTGTTTTCTCACCTTGTCACATAGCCAATATATCATTTATCAAACCATTTACTTACTGTTTTACAATGCATTCAACAACACGTCACATATACAAATCTCATTGCCAATGCAATAACATACCATTCCCAACCGGATTGAAAATCAATGCACAATAGCATTTAAAATACTTTCAAACCCCTTCATATGTGCTTAGAATCATGCATTACCAGTAAGTAAATCATACCATGTTTATCACCAAAACATGCAAACAACATGCTCATATCCAAGCCGAAATTCAAGACCAAAATAAGGGGAACTTATTAGGTAAGCGTCTCACTCTTACCCTAAACTCCCACAACCTTTACAAACCTTTGTAAAGCATTAAAACCAGTTTCCACTCACCGATACGCCTCGCCTTCCTTGCTAACGCGAAACAAGCTCCCGGCAAGCAACAAAACAACGTCAAGCTTTGTCACCTTGATTGTCCCCTATTTTTAACACATAAAACCAGAGGATAAATGCATTCAAACCATTGCCTAACAGCAATCTCCCATAACTCCCAAGTTGCCCACTTGAAAACCATATGAAACATACCGAAATCATCACCAAATGTTTTCGAAACTTAACCCAGCCATAAAACAACAATTCAACCCATCAACCAACATCTAACAACATCCCAAAACCCTTTCCTAACAACCTTTTACCTCCAGCAAAGATTAAACTCGACTATCTCCATTATAACTCAAAACTAGCAACCTAAACAATTCGAGATTCAAGAGTTTCAGGATTCTATTGATAAAAACAGCTTATTAACATCAAAACACATCCAAAACATATATAAAATCAATCTCAAACACTGGAAATCATATCCACTTCAGAAATTACCATGTTTCACTAATGTTTCTAAAATAACTCAATTAAGCATTGATAAAACATTAAAATCACATTACAACTTATAAATCAAGGATCGAATACTTGTGAATATCAATAAAGAACCATTTAACAGAGGAGATCATGGACCTTGTCCCTGTTATGTGATTTCTCCCTCAATTGGCTTGTTTAAAGCTAAGAAAACTTGAAATTTTAATGAGATTTTGCAAAACAAAGTTAAAGAATCAAGTTAAAATCAATAATCTGAGTGAAAAGAATCCCTCACCTCTGTATTTTGATGAAATTCTGAGTGTTTGGAAGAAAAGAGGTTGAGAGAAAAGGTTTAGGAAAAAGTCGTGAATTTCTTTTAAAAGCTAATAACTAACTTTAGATATTTAATCCTTATTAACACCCTTTTAAAACAGATGTTTAAAATGATTTAATTAAAGGTAGAAACCACCAGCAAACACTTGGTAGATTAGCTCCTTAAGGATTCTAAGGATTTGACCCTTTTGATTTTAGTCACTTTAAAGCAATTTTCAAAAATCGCATTTTGGTCACTAACGCAAAATGTAATATTTCCAAATTCCCTTTTCTAAAATTGATTCCACCAAAATTCAATATATATTAAAATATGATTTTTAAATATTTTTCCATATTTTTATCCTACCGAAAAATATATGGTCCCGAATTCGACTCGAATCTTTAACTTGGTCCACCAGACCGTCTAATAAACCTCAAATCCGCTAGGCCCAAAACATGGGTGTTACAACTCTCCCCCACTTAAGAAATTTCATCCCTAAAATTACATGGAGGAAACAGATGTGGAAATTGCTCCTTCATATCCGCTTTGTTTTCCCAAGTAGCTTCCTCAACACCTCGGTGTCGCCACAAGGCCTTCACAAGCTCTATCGTCTTACCACGTAGGACCTTCTTGCTGGTTTCGAGGACCTCTACGGGTTCCTCATCAAAGGATAGATCCACCTCAACTCCACATCCTCCATCGGCATAACATGCGATTGATCTGCTCGATATCTCCTCAACATCGAAGCATGGAACACATTATGAATTTTCTCCAACTCGAGAGGCAACCTCAACTGGTATGCCACAGGACCCACATGCTCAATAACCTCGTATAGTCCAATAAACCTCGAACTAAGCTTACCCTTATGTCCGAATCTCATCACCTTTTTCCATAGTGACACCTTCAAGAATACGCAATCGCCCACCGCATATTTAACCTTCTTACGCTTTAAATCTACGTAAGATTTCTGTCGATCCGCCTCCGCTTTCAACCGATCGCATTAAAAATTAACCTTCTCATCTGTGTCTTTCAACAAATATGGTAGAATAACATGCTTTTCCCCCCACCTCAGCCCAATATAAGGGCGTACGACACCTCCAGCCACATAACGCCTCATAAGGTGCCATCTGTATACTCGCCTGATAACTGTTGTTGTAAGCAAACTCAACTAAAGGCAAATTCTTCTCCTAGGTACCCTGGAACTCAATAATACAGCACCTCAGCATATCCTCCAAAACTTGGATAACCCGCTCAGACTGCCCATCCAACTGAGGATGATACGCAGTGCAAAAACTCAACCTCAAACCCAAGGTCTGGTGCAAACTCCTCCAAAACTTTACCTTAAACCTTGGATCCCCTCAGGAAAAATGGATTTAGGTACACCATGCAAGCGCACAATCTCAGCTATATACAAATCTTGCAAGTTGTCCAAGCTGTACGTTGTATGCACTGGCAGGAAATGTGCACACTTTGTGAACCGATCAACAATCACCCAAACGAAATCCTTCTTAGCTGGTGTCAACGGTAAACTTGTTACAAAATCTATGGTGATTCTCTCCTATTTTCACTCAGGAATTTTCAACAGTTGCAACAACCCGGATGGAAATTGATGTTCAGCCTTGACCCGCTGACATACCATGCACTTGGAAACAAATTCAGCCACATCCTTTTTCAACCCAACCCATTAGTATGCCTCTTTCAAATCACGATACATCTTAACACTGCCAGGATGCATAGCAAAAGGACTAGAGTGTGCCTCCGTCAAGATAGTGTGCCTCAACTTCGGATCATACGGCACCACTATTCGACCCTTGAAACACAAAACTCCATCATCATCAAAATGAGATTCCCTCGGATTACCATCCGCTATGTTCTTAACATGCTCAACCAACGAATCATCGTACGGTTGCTTAGCTTTCAACAACTGTGATAACTAGGCTTGACTTGCAATTCAGCCAGCAAAATGCCCTCCCATGTCACACTCAACCTTGCAAACATAGCTCGAAGCTCAATCGCAACCTTACGACTTAATGCATTCACCACTACATTGGCTTCACCAGGATGATACTCAATTGTCAAGTCGTAATCCTTAAGCAACTCCAACCATCTACGTTGTCTAAGATTCAAATCTTTCTGGGACATCAAATACTTCAAGCTCTTGTTATCCGTAAATATTGCACACTTCTCACCATAGAGGTAATGTCGCCAAAGTTTTAAAGCAAAAACCACAGGTGCAAGCTCCAAATCATGAGTTAGATAATTGCACTCACGAACTTTCAACTGCCTCGATGCGAAGACCACAACCTTTCCATCCCGCATCAGCACACAACCCAAGCCAACATACGACGCTTCACTGTAAACCATAAACTCTTTCTCAGATTCAGGCTGAATCAGTATAGGAGCATGCGTCAGAGCTTCTTTCAGCTTCTCAAAACTGTGATGCTGCTTCTCTGTCCATACAAGGAACATTCTACTATAACAACTTAGTCAATGGTGTAGCAATACTCGAGAACCCCTCAACAAAATGGCAATAATAACCAACCAACCCAAGAAAACTACGCACCTCTGATACAGACTTAGGTGGCTCCCAATTGAGAATAGCATCAATCTTCTGTGGATCAACGCGAATACCCTCTGAAGAAACCACATGACCAAGGAATGTCACTTCTTTAAGCTAAAACTCGCACTTTCTCAACTCGACGTACAACTGATTACCCTTCAACACTTGCAACACAACCTGCAATTATTGATCATGATCTTCCTCGGTATGAGAGCACATGAGAATATCATATATAAACACCACCATGAACTGATTAAGATATTCTTAGAACACCCTTAACCTCAAGACTCAACACAACATCTAAATAAGCTTGCAACCTCCTTGCGACATCCTTTTCGCTTGAGCAGCCGCCACAACATTGGACATGAATTCCATATTCTTCCCAATTACCACAACTTCATACTCACCAACTAATCTCAAAGAAACCCCTTTTTGGATCCACATCCACAACCGTCTTGTGGTCACTCAACCATCCCATACCCAAAACATATTAAAACCATGGAATGGCAACTCCATCATCTCTTAGGCAACTCATAACCTTGCACCACCCAAGGACACCGCCTATGCAACCTTCTAAACGTAACCAACACACCAGAAGAACTAGCTATTATCACTACTTCTGCCTCCAAAATGTTATCCGTAAGTGTGGACATATATATGCATGATTACTTATATGTCACCCTAGATGCCTATGCATATGGATGCAATACCTCTATGTCATACCCAAAGATGTATGCATGTACTGACATAATTAAATATATGTATATAAGTGTTTTTGCATAGTGCATGATCAATGTCCACACTCACTTATAACATTCCCGGTACCACAGTACACGAGAACACCACTACCACTCTCTTACCCGAGCTCACACTCAACACGACATCATCTCGAATGTTATTAGCACATTCGATGCCCCACAAATAGCCACAACAACTAATGGTCTAAAACCCAACTAGCTCTAATCACACTAGAACCTTGGAAAAAACTCTCAGATGAACAACCCTCACCTCATACATGGTAATTAACATGTCAACTCCTACCAACACTTCAGGAGAATTCTTCAAACATATGCTCACTTGACATATATGAAAACTTAGACCACAAATTAACCTAAGATAACAATGACAAGGATTGCAAAGCGAAAGTACTTGCGGTCACATCCACGTCATTGCGACCTTCTTGATGAACAAAGCTCTGCGCCGGTCCATCATTCTTCGGTCGCCCAAACAACCTCCTAAACTAGTGTAGCTCTTGCAACACGAGGACAATCACGCTTCAGGTGATCAGAAGATCCATATTTCCAGAAACTCATGCTATTTCCCCAATAAGCACCCGTGTGACGTCTACCACAACGTTCACACTCAGCCCTGATATGAACTCCCTAGTTACCCTGACCAACATTGTCACCACGCTTGTGACCTAACTTACGCCTCTTATCATGAGACTTTCTATTTTGCTTCCCAGAATAGCCAAAATCTACCACTCTCTTACCCGAGCTCACACTCTCTGCCTGCTAGAAGCAGCTAAGGATAAACCTTGTTCGACCACCACAGCAGGTGCTGGTGCTTGAACTTGCATTGTAGCCACCGCTACTCAAAAAGCTATCATCACCGTTTGCACCAACAAGGTCAGATCACCAAAAACTGGCACTGGAAGAGCTTGTGGTACACCACCTGCCCCAACATCAACAGGAGAAACCACTGGAGGAGGAGGTAAAACATCAGAGAGATTCCCTTCCACATCACTATTTTGCCCAACTTCGGCACTACCAGCCATTACACGAAACTCATGTCGAACCACGCTAACAAGAACATCAAAACACGTTAAAGTTAGGCTAGCATTAGGCAAAAGGATCCAAGACAACTTTATAAAACTTTTTTTAAACCTCGGCAATAGGCAATGTGTTCCCAAACCATACCCCAACATGACATTAAAAAATCACCGTTCATATACACAACCACCGTGCAACTCAAACAACAACAACTAATCAAACAACAACATCCCAACTTTTCGTAAACCTGGCTCTGATACCAACAAATGTAACCCCCTTGACCTGGCCTAGTCGTAAGACCGAACCAAGCAAGTTACATTATGTTTACCGAAGTAAACCGAGAAGATTAAACCTAAAAACGTCCTTTTTTTCTTCTATCTTGTCTAGATACATTAATGCTTTCCTACATGATCATACTATTCACAGGGGAGCACTCATCTCAATCGGGCATCGTAACGATATCCAATTGACCCCAAACACGAATAGGGGACCAAAACGTAATTTCAGCATAATTAAAGGACTTTTCTAATTTTTAAGTTACCAATCTTTAATTAAATATGTTTCATGCTTATCTGTCAGAAATCAGCTTGAAACGATCATCCATGCTCAATTAATTGGCAAAATAAGATTTAGGGACTAAAACGAAAGAAATCAAAATTGCCTTTCTAGGACATTAACAAAAATAGCGATATCTGTATCGATACGCTGAGTCTCGTATCGATACGGTTGTGAACACATAGTTTTAATACGGCAAGACCTGTCGGTACGCCACTTTGAGTATAAAATATGTTTTAAAATCAATTCACACAGTACCGATACGGTCCCTTGGTGTTTCAGTACGCGGCCTGTTCTTCAAAAAGTAAAATTCTAGTAACCATTTAGCGTATCGAAACGCCCGTACCGATACGGTCCTCCGCATCTCGGTATGCCTAGGCTTGTAATGTCAAAATTAACTGGTTTTCACACAATTTTAGATGTATTGGCCCCTAGCAACTTTCATACATGCTGATCAACACTTGAATATACATAACTACCATTTATATCAAGATTAGGCAACCAAAACAACCTCATACTTCCAAAGGACCACTCTAGAGGCATGCTTCCTATACCACTTTTCCAAACATACCAAAATGGACATTTAAACCATTCTTAGCATAAGCAACATGCCAACACACACAACATGACATATTAAACCTGGTCAAACCAGCACAACATAGCAACCCACAAAGAAACTCTATATGCATACCTAATCAACCATTCAACCTCAACTATAGGCAAATAATAGCATCAAGCTGAGCATCATTTAACCATCATCAAAAGCCGGTATAGAATTATTCAAAAAACCACAATGCAACATATTTACAACTCTCAAAAACCATGGCGAACACATTGCCTTACTAACCGAAAACATAAATCGAGTTCATACTCAAAAGTAGTTTATCTCTTGGATCCTTGCAAACCTTACCTTCGCTGCCCCGAACTTTAATACTCTACATCATTAGAAAAAGAGAGCGTAAGCACACATGCTTAATGAAGATGCTCATAAAAAATGATGCATTAAAATACAATTGAAAACCACATGCTTGCTTCCCCCAAAACATGCTTACAACCTAAGCATTTTTCCATATTCCAGCCTAATAAAACATAATAACCTTTATATAACATTATATACAATCCATGCTTAAATTCTAAAGCATTTTAAACAAACCATGCTTGAATACCAAAGCATTATAAACAAACCATGCTTAAATCCCAAAGCATTATAAACAAACCATGCTTAAATCCCAAAGCATTATAAACAAACCATGCTTAAATCCCAAAGCATTATAAACAAACCATGCTTGAATCCCAAAGCATTTTAAACAAAGTTCAACACATGAACTTTTCACATGCATTGGCATTTATAGTGACCCGAATTAACTACCTCTATCCTATACACATATCGGATACACGGATCTCTCATACCATGCTTAGCTAAACCGCATGATATCCCAAACGTAGCCTAGTTAGGCTGCAAGATTTGACACCCTCGCCTAGTATACCTCGAGCTTAAGACCCTTGCCTTGTTACACCGCAAGTTTTCCATCTTTACCTTGCTAAACCGCAAGATTTGACAATCCTCGCCTAGTTAAACCGCGATATGTTATTTCCTCGCCTAGTTAAACCGCGAGTTGTACTTCCTTACCTAGTTAAACCGCAAGATTACCATTAATTTGGGTTGCCTAGTTAAACCGCATGCCCTAAATGATGTCCCAACAGTCTGAGTGGCCTTGTTAAACCGCAATAACTCAAGGACCCATGGCCACGATCAATTTTGTTCATATTTTATAGTGCACTTTTAATCCTATGGCATGCCAACTATATCTGATTGTTTTCTCACCTTGTCACATAGCCAATATATCATTTACCAAACCATTTACTTACTATTTTACAATGCATTCAACAACACGTCACATATGTAAATCTCATTGCCAATGCAATAACACTATTCTCAACCGTAATGAAACCAATGCTCAATAGCATTTAAAATACTTTCAAATCCCTGCATATGTACTCAGAATCATGCATTACCAGTAAGTAAATCATACCATGTTTATCACCAAAACATGCAAACAACATGCTCATATCCAAGCCGATATTCAAGAGCAAAATAAGGGAAACTTCTTAGGTAAGTGTATCACGCTTACCCTAAACTCCCCACAACCTTTACAAACATTTATAAAGCATTAAAACCAGTTTCCACTCACCGATATGTCTCGTCTTCCTTGCCAACGCAAAACAAGCTCCCGGTAAGCAACAAAACAACGTCAAGCTTCGTCGCCTTGATTGTCCCCTACTTTTAACACATAAAACTAGAGGATAAATCCGTTAAAATTCATTCAAACTATTGTCTAACAACAATCTTCCACAACTCCCAAGTTGCCCACTCGAAAACCATCTGAAACATACCAAAATCATCCCCAAACATTTCTGAAACTTAACCCAGCCATAAAACAACAATTCAACCCATCAACCAACATCTAATAACATCCAAAAACCCTTTCCTAACATCCTTTTACCTTCAGCAAAGATTAAACCCGACTATCTCCATAATAACTCAAAACTAGCAACTTAAACAATTAGAGATCAATAGTTTTGGGATTCTATTGATAAAAACAACTTATTAACATCAAAACACATCCAAAACATATAATAATTCAATCTCAAACACTGGAAATCAGATCCACTTCAGAAATTACCATGTTTCATCAATATTTCCAAAATAACTCAATTAAACATTGATAAAACATTAAAATCACATTACAACTTATAAATCAAGGATCAAATACTTGGGAATATCAATAAAGAACCATTTCACAGAGGAGAACATGGACCTTACCCCTTTTATGTGATTTCTCCCTCAATTGGCTTGTTTAAAGCTAAGAAAACATGAAATTTCAATGAGATTTTGCAAAACAAAGTTAAAGAATCAAGTTAAAATCAATAATCTGAGTGAAAAGAATCCCTCACCTCTAAATTTTGATGAAATTCTGAGTGTTTGGAAAAAAAAAAGTTGAGAGAAAAGGTTTAGGAAAAAGTTACGTGAATTTCTTTTGAAAGCTAATAACTAACTTTAGATATTTAATCCTTATTAACACCATTTTAAAACACATGTTTAAAATGATTTAATTAAAGGGACAAACCACCAGTAAACACTTGGTAGATTAGCTCCTTAAGGATTCGAAGGATTTGACCATTTTGATTTTAGTCACTTTAAAACAAGTTTCAAAAATTGTATTTTGGTCACTAACCCAAAATGTCATATTTCCAAATTCCCTTTTCTAAAATTGATTCCACCAAAAATCAATATATATTAAAAGATGATTTTTAACTATTTTCCCATATTTTAATCCTACCGAAAAGTATACGGTCCCAAATTTGACTCAAATCTCTAACTCGATCCATTAAACTGTCTAATAAACCTCAAATTTGTTAGGCCCAAAACTGGGGTGTTACGTGGAGAGGTTGCAGAAGCTTCAAAAGCTTGATTCTTGCAACGGCAAGAGGGCGTTGTGTTGTTAGTGAGTGGGAAACGTGTTTTACAGTTTTAAAAAGGTTTGAAAGTGATTTAGGGAGTTTAGATTGAGCTTGTCTAAGCTCGAAAGTAAGTATTATACGAATTTGCTCTCAATTTCGGTTTGGCAAATGTTGATTTTCTCATGCCTATGTTCATGATTTGATACCTATTGTTTAATGCATAATTGTGAAATGGAATATGATGCAAATGATCTTATACTGATGATATTTGAGTATGAAAAATGGTTTGTGAAAAGGATTTTGAGATTATGTAAATGCATGTTTTGTTGCATTGAAATTGGTTTGAATGATACATATGAAAAACGGTGAGGTATCTTGTTTAAAATGGAATATATTGGCTAAGTGACAATGGTTAAATGTTATTGGATATAGTTGGCATGCCATAGGGTTTAAAGTGCACTATAATAAATTGCTTCATGTGTGTCGAGGGGTTAAATGTGTCGTATTCTCCATCTGGAGGATTGAGTATCACAATGGTTGAGGGGTTAAATTAGTCATTTGCTCCCATTGTAGATAGTATACATCGTAACCGTTGAGGGGTTAAATGTGTCGTTTGCTCTAGTTAGATGTATGTTAAGTGGTCGAAGGAACTTCTTGGGAAATTCGTGTATCCGATGTGCTTTTGGTAAAGAAAGTTTCTTTTTGGGTCACTTGAAAGCCAATATATGTAAATTAATGTATAATGATGAATTATGTTTTGTATAATGAGATTTATACATGTTTTGCTCTTTAAGATTTGCTATTGGATGAATAAGCATGTGAAGGCTTAAATTGAGGTTTTGCATATGGGATTATGCATGAGATCCATAATACATGTTTTGCATATGGTTTAATATGCATATTTATAAAGGTAAAAAAGGGCATGAAATGGTTTAGTATGCCCATATTAGATAAGTTGTGTATGATCCTTTACCATGCTCTTATGGTTATGGAAATATTGTTTGGGAGGTTATATGATGATTGGATGTTGATTGGAGTATGTTAGATTGAGCCAAAGTGTCATATGTTCGACCAAGAGGTCATTACAGGTCTGTTCGTACCAGTACGGGTCTTCAGGGATCGGTACGCGGGGACCTGTCTCAGCTCAATCTGGGAAAAATTGTCTAGGCATACCGATATGCCTGGTAACCGTATCGGCACGCATAGGTAAAATTTGGCTTGGTGTTGGTACACGGGCAACCATACCGGTATACCCTTTGGCTATTGGAATTCTCTATTTTGAATGTTAAATATCTGTATCGATATGCTTGAGGATCATACCAATATGCCCCTTTGAAATTTTATACCTGCATCGATATGGGGTGTTAGTGTACCGATATGCAATTAGTTAATTCTGTTAAAATGCTTTCTAAAGTTTGAATTCTTTGCAGTTTAGTCCATGTTTCTTGAATGTGCAATTAAATTATTTGGATGATTATTTCAAGACAAAATTTAACCTGTATGCATGTAACCTGACTAATTAAGGATTGATAACTTTAATTTCAAGGAAGTTCTCATAATTATCTATAATTGCAATTTGGTCCCTGAAGTACAATCTTGTGCAATTGGATGTCAATTCGACGCCCGATTGAGTTGTAAATTTCACTGCTTGTAGCATGATCACCTTAGGACTTAATCATGCATTTAGATAAGATAAAATGAAAAAATGTATCATTTCCCAATTAATTATTTTGGGTTTGTTTTGGCAAAACTAATGTAGCTCACTCGGTTCGATTTGGAGTCTAGGCCGAGTCAAGGGGGTTACAACAACACACTCGACTTCATTATCTTGGATGCTGATTGCACTTCTCAATGTTTTTATAATAATTTGAATGATAAGACATGACATAAAGAGATTATGAGAAGTTTTCTTAGTCGTTTGCTATTGCTCTATTGTCCTCGAGAGAAAAATCAATATCAGTTGAAATAACTGTTACAAAGCCTATTGATTATGAAAAAAATGGTTTAGCAAAATTTTGATTGGATGTCTCCTCTTTAATAGCTAAACTATGAGAACAAAGCATTTTATTATCTATATGATATTTCACATATAGCAACATTTAACGAGTTATAATAAACTCCCATTATGATTGACTTTTGGTCAAAAGCTATATATTTCCCACTTTAAATTTTTTAATGTGTGATATATAATTAAATTGCTCGACCACAACGCACAAAATGGGTACATAAAAAGGGTTGAGAATATATATTGAGTATGAGTCTCCTCTTATGTTTAAATTCTTAAACATTAATTGGAGAATCATTTATGAGATGATTTTTCTCAACATCAGGGGGAGAGAATAATCAGCTGGATAAAGAAGAAGAATGAACTATCATTATCTAGATCCTCATATTGAACCAAAAGTTCATAAGATAATTCTTGTTATTATATGTCAATTGCCAAACATATTTATTTACCTAATAAGAGTAATCAAGTCTCATATATCAGCAGTCCAAACACCTAAAGGTGTAATGCAAGTGGGGCACAAATAAATAGTCGTGAGATATAAATACTACTTGAATTATGATTTATGAAGAATTTCAATTACTTCATGGTGGATGCAATTACTTTGACAGATATGAAATATTTTATATTTGTCTAACTATTTTGTGGATCCATGTTTATCCTTGAGGGATTTAAAATGCTAGAAGCATTTAGAAATTTTTTAGGAAATTTATTTAGATATGTCCCTTTAAATATGTACATTTTGGTGCATTTGATAAAATCGTCTTAGTGAGTACTTATATAATATCCCAAATTTTGGCCAGTGACCAAAATGTAAATTTTGAAAGTTCTGAGGTTAAAGTATAAACTTTGGAAAAGTTTGAGGAATAAAGTGTAAATTTCCCCGATAAGTAATTTTATTCAATATAAGAGAGAATTGGATCGAAATAAGTACATTGGTATCGGATTTAAGAATTAAGATGCAGAAAAATGTACTGAATTTGGATCGAATAATATTATTAAACGTGCTTAGGCTAGGGAAATGTTAGGATGGGTGACCTCCGAGAAGGTTCCATAAAAGTGTTTCTGATCGATATTTTGGACTCAGTAAGAGTAAAGAATATTTGAATGAATTATCAATAAAGGATTTCTAAGAGAAATTTTATTCTATGGAGATTTTCGATAATTATTGGAATAATAGAATGAATTACGAAAATTCAGTCTAAGTCCTTGGAAAAGGAAGTTTTGTGGGATAATAAAGTTTATTTCCTGAATATGGAAATATATAATTTTCGGAATAAATCCAATAGCTTGGTAAAGGTAAAATCGCAGTAGAGATATTTTATGAATATCGGGATATCGGATTAAACTGAAATTTCAAAGGCTGTTCCATAAGCCATGGAAAAGTCATAAACTAATATTTATGGAATAGTGGCTAGTTGGAAATGAACAAATTTAGTTGGATTATAATGGGATGGCAATTTTGAAACAATCTAGTAAATAAAAACTAGTTTGAGGGCAAATTGGTCATTTCGCCCCAATGGCATTTTTGAAATATTTAAAAAGTTACAAGGGAATTTTTGGAAAAAAGAAATGGGAGATTTAATCTTGGCCCTTGATTGATGATAAGATCAATCTCAAATGTTGGATAAAAAGGGCAATTTAGTAATTTTCCTATTTAAATGAATTTAAAATTCATTTATAATACACATGTGGCCTAATTGAGTATTATTAAAAGAAAAGAATCAAAAGATGAAGACTCTTTCATCTTCTTCATTTTGAAATTTAGAGGAAAAAGGGGAGAAAATTTTTCAAGTTCGATTCAAGCTCTGAACTTGATTTTTAGGTAATATTTTCAACTACAAAGTTGTTCTACTCTTCAAGCTCTATCTTTTGGTGTAAATAATTCATGGAAAACATGCTTGATTGATGAGAATTTTGCATGAGAAGAAATTAGGGTTTACGGAAAAAGTTTGGGGCTTTTGGAATATTATGATTTCATGATGAAATTCAAGTTGAAATCAAGCTAGTATAATGTTAAAATCGTGTTATTAAGTTGGGATTTAAACCCTGCATATTTTAGTTTGTATGAAGATGATTAGGGTTTATGGATTCAAGTTTGATTTAGGGTTTTTGATATTGGATAAACGATTTAATAAGCTTGATCTGTTGTTTGGAAGCAAAACCCTAAGTTAAATTGTGTAGGGACCATGTCGGCAAATTGAAAAGTTAAAGGATTAATCTAAATTTTTATGATTTTGAAGTGTAATTATGTTATTAATGATATTGGAGATGAGAAATTGAAGTTGAATCAAAGTAGTGACCATTTTGACAAATTGTCAAAATTAAGTGACCATTTCGGCAAGGAGGTTTTTGATAAGGATTAAATCTAACTTTTAGTTGAAATAATAGAATTCAAGTAGTAATGATGATTTGAGGACTAAATTGCAATGTTAAGAAGTTTGAATCCTTATCTTTGCATTTTAGTGACTAATTCAGAAAGAAGAAAAAATTAGGGGTGATCAATGTTGAATAATTATTTGATGAAAAAGGGTTATAAGTTGATGGTTTGAATCAAGTATTGGGACTAAATTGAAAAGTATAGAAGTAAGGAAAAGTTAGTATAAAGTTTGAAGTTATTTATAGAAGTTGTATAAAAAACTGGATTTGGCAGTAAGTTTGAAAATTCACCATAAAATCTACAAAAATGGTTAGAAGGTGAATTTTATATCAATGTAAATATTTGTTCACCTAGTTTTGTTTCCAATAAACGGAAACTGCTTTTGAGTTCCAAGTAAAAAGATATGAACTTTTAAGTGGTGAAAGGTCATAAAACAGTATGGCAGTCTGTTACGAAATCAGCACTGGAAATTGATTTTAAAAATTTGCCATAAATCATAGAAGTTGAATTTTGGCATTTAATTTATATGGTTGAAAAGCTTATTGAACCTAGTTTCTTTTAGAACAAACGGAATCAAATTCCGAGCTGTAAATTATTTTATAGAAATATTTCTTTGATGGTAGTGCAAGTTGACAGAAATGGAAATTGAGACAATTTGTGTCTAATGTTTGTTAGCAAGCTTGGAGGAATTATTTGAAGATCAAAATGGTCATTAGGGACCAAAAATGAGTTTGTGAACAGTATAAGGAAGGAAAGAAATTTATGGAGAATTTTTATGTTGAATGATTAGATAGCTTAAGTGAAATTTTGTTAGAAGTGAATCTAACAAATGTTTATTTATATTCTTGTGATAAATGAAGTTGGATTCGAATCAAGAGAAGGTTCGAGGTACTATAAAGTAAAGGATCAAAGAGGACTTAGTGAGGCATACTAATAAATGGTCCAGGTGAGTGCAATTGCATGCATATCATAATACATTGATATTTATGTCATTGAATATAAGATTGATACAATATGAATATGTCAAGATTTGAGAAATAAAATGCTTTGATCATTTGATTACTTACATTGATGAAATTAAAATATTATTTCGGGTATGAACTGCCCAATGTTGATATATATATATATATATATATATATATATATATATATTGATATATGTTGCCATTGATGAAATAGATTGATGATATAAAGCCCAATGTATGATATAGAGATTTGAAGGTATAGTTGGATATCCATAGAGTCATAAACAAAATGTATAAATATTCTAAGCACTTCGTAAAGTGCAAATTTATTATAAGCACTAAGCAAATTTATTCTAAGCACTTCAGTAAAGTAAAAATTATTCATTAATGGTATACAAATTTCATTAATGGTATACTCATGTTTAGCACTTCGGTGCTAAGCACTCCTGGTGGAGTGCAATAATACACTATACTCAAGTAAGTATAATGGGATGACTCGTGTACATAGACATTAATTCGATACCTTGGGCTAAGTAAATTGAAATGAATCAAAGAAAGAGAATGATAAAGTTTGAAAGCTTGCAGATAGAAATAAAAAAGGTATCGGTAAGCATTAAAAGCTTATGGATGGAAATGGCAACGGTAATTGGTAAGATCTAATCTTATCACTTTGATATTCATATATGCTGTTACATATTTATTTATGTTAACGAGCATGACATGGTACAAAGATCATATGCATTATTATTTATTTACATTGATATTTATGTCAAATTGCATTTGACTATGAATTATTGCCTCACTAAGTAATTACTTAGCGTGTGTTTTATTTCACACGTAGGTTCTCCGAAAATAGACTAACAAGGTGAAGCTGTTAATTGGGAAGATCAAGTTACTATCTGTAAGTACAATACATACGTCTTTAACGTAATTTGATAGACTAGTGGGCATGTAATATTTTAAGTGGGTAAATTGTTTTATAATTCTAAGTTTATAACGTATTTATACATTGTCATGGAAGCATGGACTTAGAGAAATAGTTTCCTATTAATAATTATGAATTTTGATGTGGTTAAATGTTGTTTAACCCTAATAGCATAAAAAATTGAAAATCAAGAAAAGGGTTTAGGCAATGTATATAGTTTTCACCGTGAATTATATTTTTTATTTCAATAACTCAATTATGAATTTTACAAATCAATTTATGGTCAAAACTAGCTGTAATAGACTGACATAATTTTTAATTCAAAAACAAGAAAGGATTAAACTGCAAGATGAATTTTGGTATAAAAAATAAAATTTACAAGTCAAGATTTCTTTCAATGAATCCATAACATCTTTAATGTATATTCGGCTTATGAGTATACGTTAAGGGTGTTACATTTATTGGTATCAGAGCTACAGGTTTAGCCGATTCTGGAGGCTAAACCAAGTTTAATATGATTTGATATTAAATACATGCCCCTAGGATGTCATGTTACTGACGTACTGTTGTGTAACTTGATTATGCTCCTCAATAACATGAATAAGTTATAGTAGAAGTAAGTAATGTCAATTATTACTGGACTATGTTAGAAATTTGATAATTGAGACCAAAAGGAGGTCCAAAGTAGAAATAATGAAATACAGAATGTTCCATCTCTAGCTTTTACCTCAGTAGAATCACTTGTATAGCAGAGAACTCTAGCACAAAAATATGAAACCTTAGTATGAGTATTAAAGGTTGTGGTTAATAGAATTAAGACCCTTGTGCCTGCACCAGTAAAGATGTCGATTGTTAAAGAGCCTAAAAGTTAGGAGCTCTTAAATTTAATGGAGAAAATGGTCCGATAATTGCCAATTTGTGGAATAAAGATGTTAAAGTCATGCTATAGAGGAATTAAACTACATATATACTAAGAAGTTAGAAGCTGTATCCTGCTAAGGGAACACATTCGTATTTAGTGGTCTAATGCCACTGAGTTAGTACCTGTTAAGGAAGTGATTTGGAAATTCTTTTAAAAAGTGTTTAAAACCAAATATATGGGTGACCAGTTTAAGAAAGAGATGTTACAGTAGTTTCAAAGTTTGAAACAAAGTACTCGTACTGTCTACGAGTATGAGTTGGATTTCAATGGATTAATCGGTATACAACTGATTTGATACCGACTGAGAAGTCCCTATGAGAATGGTTTATCGAGAGGATTAACCTGAGGCCTAAAGAGTAATTCTCAGGTATGAGTTTGTCGATTTACTAGGATGCTATAATGAGAGCAAAGGCTATAGAGAAAGCCTGTAATTACTTTAATTGATCCAGGTTTGACTCACTCGTATATTGGCACTAAGATAGTAGTACAAATAAAGATTCTTAAGGAAAACTATTTTTAGTATTGTGATTCCTAGTAACCCATTTGGATATAGTGTATGGGTGACTAGAATATGTAAGAAATGTCTGTTAATGATTTAAGGAATTGAGTTCCTGGAAAGCTTATTGGAGCTTTTATTTCGCAAATTTGAGATTATTTTTGGAATAAACTGGTTGTATGCATATGAGGTAGAGGTGAAATGTAAAAAGAAAATGTTGGTACTTCAAGGACCCGATGGTTCTGAAGTAATCATTATGGAAGAAAGAACTGACTGTTTAGAGTCAGTGATTTCTTTAATAACAGTCTAAAGATTGTAATGCAATGGATGTGAGGTATGTTTCATTTATATGGTGGGTATACAAATATCACCCAATAAAATTGAAGGCGTCCCGACTATAGAGGTAAATTGTACAAGAAAGAGTATTTCTTTAAGGAGAAACTAGTGTTACTAGATGTCAACTATAAGGTTTAAAAGATCAGGAAGACAAGAAATCTGGAATAAAAGTATGATGAAAGTGATATTTGAGTACACACTGAACAAGATTGGAAGTCTAATACCGATAAAGAGTATTGAACTCTTAACCAAAGAGTATTTAGAGAAGTCAACTAAGAGGTTAATTCTGCCCGGATAGTTGTTAGCAGAGCCTTATAAAGGTAGGGCTGAAGTGTAATGGAAAAGCTAAGATATCTTTTTAGAAAGGTTTTGATAAAGACAATCAATAATATAAGATGATGAGTATGACAAGCATTAAAATAATATGGATTGCCAGAAAGAGGGTTTTCTAATGATCTAAGTGATCAAATACTAGAAGGTAATATGAAGGTATCATCTCGAGAATCTAAAGTGTAATTTAGATAAGTTGGTTATCTGTGTACAAGGTAGAAGTGATTATAAGAAGAAATGTTTAATTTTTTTAAGGAATTAGTTCCTTAATGAAGTCAAAGGAAGTGTGTTTAGTTGAGGATTGTTCTGACTAATTGAAATTTCCCTAGAAATGTTTCTAGATAAGAACAAGAGTCTCGAATTACAAGGGTTATAAAGATACCCATGGCAGTAAAAAATGAAATGAAGTATGAACTTGTTTCGATTTCTATCTTGATTGAGCTACTGGTGCAGTAGGGAGCTCAAGTACAAGAACAAGAAGTACCTAAGAGGTTGTAACCTTTGGCATATGTATATAATAAAACATTGGTCGTTTAAACGTTTAAATTGATGAGAGCCTTAAATGTCAGAGCAAAAGAGAAGTTACGATTGTTTATTTGAAGATGAAGGATGATAAAACTCTTATAGAAGAAGTAATATTGATGTAGAGGAAGTAGTTTGGAAAACTTCCTAGAAAGGTGTTAGAAGTTGGAGTCAGTGATTAGTTCATAAGGAAATGATTTCACTGATTTCTGAGGCTTTGATAAAGTACTCACATTGTTTATGAGAAATAGTGTGAGATCAGTGGGTTAAGCCGGTATGACAAGGAATAATTTTATTTGGAGAATTATAGTATGATTGCTAATAAATGATTTGAAGCATAGCACGAGAATTATAAGAAATTTTAAGAACCTGTCTGTTAGTAAAGTTGAAAATAAAGCTAATAATCTAAGAATTCTAAGACCAATTTTAAGATAAAATGGCTATCTATATGAAATGTAGAAGTAAGATGTAAAAAGAAAGTTGATATCTGGACAAGATGTTATTAGTTAAAGGTAAAAGAAGAGAAAGGAATAAAAATATCAATTCGAGGAAGGATGATTTGTATAGGTTAAAAAGGGAAAAACTTGGTTCCAGAACTGTTATACCTCAAGGAATCGTGAAAGAGATGGACCAAGACTATACTAATGGATCTTATCCCTAGGAGTGAGCAAAAGTCTATAGTATATGTACTTATGTTTTGGGGGCATTGGTTGAATTATCTATATGTCATCACCCTTGAATAAATTGAGATGTAATTAGATTTGATACACGAAGGAGTTACTAGAAATGTTAGTTTATGGAATTAAAGAATTAAGGAATAAGAAAATTTACATTTGTCCAGGCCCTAAAAAGAATTACAAGATTGAAGAAGCCAATTGGGAGGCTGAGAAGAAAATAGTGAAGTAATATTCGTAAATGTTTGGAATAGGTAAGCATTGAAAATTTGAGGATGAATTTTATTAAGGGGAGGAATTGTAATATCCCAAATTTTGGCCAGTGACCAAAATGTAAATTTTGAAAGTTTTGAGGTTAAAGTATAAAGTTTGGAAACGTTTGGGGGACTAAAGTGTAAATTTCCCCAATATGTAATTTTATTCAGTATAAGAGAGAATCAGATCGAAATAAGTACCTTGGTATCAGTTTTTAAGAATTAAAATGCAGAAAAAGGTACTGAATTTGGATCAAATAGAATTGTTAAGCGTGCTCAGGCCAGGAAAATGTTAGGATGGGTGACCTCTGGGAAGGTTCCATAAAAGTGTTTCTGATCGATATTTGAATGGATTATCGATAAAGGATTTCTAAGAGAAATTTTATTCTATGGAGATTTTCGATAATTATTGGAATAATAGACTGAGTTACGAAAATTCAGTCTAAGTCCTTGGAAAATGAAGTTTTTATGGGATAATAAAGTTTATTTCCTGAATATGGAAATATAGAATTTTAGGAATAAATCCGATAGCTTGGTAAAATCGCAGTAGAGATATTTTATGAATATCAGGATATCAGATCGAACTAAAATTTCAGAGGTTGTTCCATAAGCCATGAAAAAGTCATAAAATAATATTTATGGAGTAGTGGCTAGTTGGAAATGAACTAATTTAGTTGGATTGTAATGGGATAGCAATTTTGAAACAAGCTAGTAAATAAAAACTAGTTGGAGGGCAAATTGGTCATTTGGCCCCAATGACACTTTTGAAATATTTAAAAAGTTACAAGTTCAAAAAGAAATGGGAGATTTAATCTTGGCCCTTGATTGATGATAAGATCAATATCAACCGTTGGATAAAAAGGGCAATTTAGTAATTTCCTATTTAAATGAATTTAAAATTCATTTATAATACACATGTGGCTTAATTGAGTATTATTAAAAGAAAAGAATCAAAAGATGAAGACGCTTTCATCTTCTTCATTTCGAAATTTAGAGCAAAAAGGGGAGAAAATTGTTCAAGTTCGATTCAAGCTCCGAAACTCGATTTTCAGGTAATATTTTCAACTACAAGGTTGTTCTACTCTTAAAGCTCTATCTTTTGGTGTAAATAATTCATGGAAAACATGCTTGATTGATGAGAATTTTGCATGAGAAGAAATTAGGGTTTATGGAAAAGTTTGGGGCTTTTGGAATATTATGATTTCATGATGAAATTCAAGTTGAAATCAAGCTAGTATAATGTTAAAATCATGTTATTAAGTTGGGATTTAAACCCTACATATTTTAGTTTGTATGAAGATGATTAGGATTTATGGATTTAAGTTTGATTTAGGGTTTGTGATATTGGATAAATGATTTAGTAAGCTTGATCCATTGTTTGGAAGCAAAACCCTCAGTTAAATTGTGTAAGGACCATTTTGGAAAATTGAAAAGTTAAAGGATTAATCTGAATTTTTATGATTTTGAAGTGTAATTATGTTATTAATGATATTGGAGATGATAAATTGAAGTTAGAATGTTAAATTGAAGTTGAATCAAAGTAAAGACCATTTTGACAAATTGTCAAAATTAAGTGACCATTTTGGCAAGGAGGTTTTTGATAAGGATTAAATCTGAATTTTAGTTGAAGTAATAGAATTCAAGTAGTAATGATGATTTGAGGACTAAATTGCAAAGTTAAGAAGTTTGAATCCTTATCTTTGCATTTTAGTGACTAATTCGGAAAGAAGGAGAAATTAGGTGGGATCAATGTTGAATAATCATTTGATGAAAAATGGTGATAAGTTGATGGTTTGAATCAAGTATTGTGACTAAATTGAAAAGTAGAGAAGTAAGTATAAAGTTTGAAGTTATTTATTGAAGTTGTGTAGAAAACTGGATTTGGCAGTAAGTTTGAAAATTCACCATAAATTCTACAAAAATGGTTAGATGGTGAATTTTATACCGATGTAAATATTTGTTCGTCTAGTTTTGTTTCCAACAAACAGAAACTGATTTCGAGTTCTGAGTAAAAAGATATGAATTTTTAAGTGGTGAAAGGTTAGAAAATAGTATGGCAGTTTGTTCCGAAATCAGCACTGAAAATTGATTTTGAAAATTCACCATAAATGGTTAGGGAAAATTTTAAGTTTGAAAACTGCTTCTACGCTGGTAAAAATGTCGTTGTTTCAAGTGTTTCTATAAACACATGAGATTTATGGTTTTGCCCTTTTATTTATGGCCTGCCTTATAAAGAAGAGAAAAAAGAGTTTTGGGAGAGACTTGCTCAATGTAGAGTAAATTCAAATAACCCATGGTGCATTATGAGAGATTCTGTAACGACCCAAAAATTTCGAGTCAACAAATAGGCGTTGATCCAGGTTATGGACTTTCGTGTTGGTTTGGGTAATATGACCCATTAAGCCAAATTTAGGTCTAATTGGATGAGAATTAGTTTGTTTGGGCTTGGGAAGTGATCATTTTGTAATAAGGGAGAAACATGTAGGTTTTATGGAGCAATTTTACCCTTGGGAGAAATGCGGGCTGATTTTCCCTTTATTTCTTTGTCCTATACATGAGATGGGGGGAAGGAATACCACTTTTTTTCTCTTCATCTTTCTTCTCCCACACACCTCCATTTTCAGCCTCAGTTTTAAGAAACTAAAAATGCCATCTTTTTATATCATTTTTTGTAACACCTAGACCGGCCTATGCATAAAGTCCAAATCTAGGAGATCACATTATTTACCAAGACTTTTCATGAAATGTTTAAAAGTTTAATGATTTAAAATATTTTAAAAATAACAGGCAATTCGAACATAAGTTGATTTATTTATCCAAAATAAACCATATTAAGTGATGTTACATCATGTACCCCATAGGGCAACAAAATAAGACATATAGTAAGAAAATATAGACTCATGTCACCTTAATTGAGACAATCTGGAAGATAGAAATATTACAACGAAAGTCGTGTATAGAATAGTCGATCCTCTAAGTGCCAGATCCGAATAGCCTATCCAAAAGTATCTGAAAGGAAAAGTTTAAGGGTGTGAGCTAGGGAGCACAGTGTGTCTCGAATAAGTGCAGATAAACATATAATATTTTAGATAAGCACAAATCATTTCAGTAAATCATATTATTATTTTCCATTCAAGTTTTTATTTTAAACCTAGCTACCCTCCAACCGAGCACCGATGTGCAGTCCCTCATGAACTGCACCCAGAAGGTCTTACCCTAAGCTCGCAGGTGTAGGAGCCTACCTAAGGATATGCCTTAGGCCCAGAAAGTCTTACCCTAAGCCATTGGGCATAGGAGCTTAACAAAAGGATTTACTAGCTGGATCAGGGTTGTATATGTAAACACTTCAAATCACATCCCAATAATGTACCTCATGTAAAAGTGTGCAGAGTCATCAGAAATTAGTTGGCAGGCGGATATATAGCTTAATGAAATATAAATCAGATATCTCAAGTTCATATCAGGCATAAGGTATACTTTCATAGATAAAATAACATGCTTTTATAATAGAAAATTTGTTCATGTTCAGATTAGAAAGTAATCCAGCATTTATATATATATATATATATATATATATATATATATTCAGAGAAATCATTTAAACAATTATTTAAAACAATAATATAGCACATATAGTACACACCTCAAAAAGCTGGCTTGAAGGGTCTACTGGGCATCTGCCTCGCCACGCTCTGCAGCGGTGCTAGATCCTAAAATATTACTGTACAAGGTTACAAAAAAAGAATTAAATTCTACTTAATCTAATTCACTGAGTTCAAGGTCATACGAGTAACTATGGGGGCGTGCTGATGAGCGGATCGGGAGGAACTAGGCTGAGCAGATGAACAATCGAACGAGTCTCGGGAACCTTTAACAAAATCCTTAATCTGAAACTTTTCTCTTAAAATGAATAATTTAAAAACTTATTCATGGGCGGGTTTAAGGTCAAATTAGAAAGGCTTTCAGGTTAAAATTTTACGAAACGAGCTTCATAAACTGACTCAGGACGTCGAAAAACGTAAAATAGGGATTATCGTAAAAGTTGACTTTTTGGGTCAAAGTCAATACGGATGTCAACAGTCAAAGTTAATGCTAACACCATGCTGATGTCATCAGTTAACGGTCAATGCTGACATCAATAGTCAACGCTGATGTTAGCGATTAATGGTCAATGCTGACGTCAGTGGTCAACGGTTTGATTCAGGCGAGTTGACTAACTGAGTTGACTTGGTCGAGTCGACTCATTGAGTTGACTCGGTTAGGTCGACCCACTCGGTCAACGGGTCGGGTCGGATAGGGTCAAATCGGTTCAGAACCGATTCAAAAATAGAACTGGTTTAAGGCGAGTTTGACCGGGCCACCGTCCTAGGCTGCCAAAAACAGCCTGGACGACATGTGTTCACCACGCGTGGCCTTGCACGGCCGAAAAAATGCCCAAAATGCATATTTCGGACAGATTTTAACACTCGCTGTAATACACACTTCAAAAATCAAGCATAAACCCATCGAAATTCAGCCTAAACTTACCGAACTTACCTATTCGACCAAAAGCCAACAGAGGCTTAAACAGTGCCGATAGGATGATCGGACGGTAGAGTTAATATCATCTCGACGTGAGGAAGGCAACCGTGGCGGTGGAACTTCGAACGGAGGTCAATGGCGGCCAGAATCGAAGACGGACCAAAGGGATTTAACCGTAGGTTCGTCGAACCTACAAACAAAGATTCCCGGCGAACGGCTTAGCGTACCGATGTGTTGCTTTAGGGGTTTTGGTTGGAGTTGAGAGGCGATCCGGATGGACGGGGCAATGACGGTCACGACGCGGCGATTAGGAAGGTCGGGCGATGGCCGGTTAAGGGTTTAATTGAGAGAATAAATTTTGGGAATTTGGGTATTTCTTATTCGAATGGGGGAGATGAGGGGTCAAAACTCAGTTTTATCCTATGCAGGCTATCCGAACCAGTTTAAGGTTTTTATTTAATTTAGGTAAACCATAACAAGTATGAGCCTTGGCTCAACTGGTTACACCCCTAGGTGTTTGCACCTAAGGTCACGGGTTCAAATCCCCTTGGCTGCAAACTCCCTTTATTATTTGCTTTTCATTCAACCTTTTTTTAACAGGGTGTTACAACTCTCCCCCTAAAAGAAATTTTGTCCTTGAAATTTACCTGACTTGAACAGATGTGGAAACTATTCCCTCATTGATTCTTCAGTCTCCCTAGTAGCTTCTACAGGACTACGATTACTCCACTGGATCTTAACCATAGGGATGTGCCAGTTCCTCAAAACTCTGTCATCAAAATCCAAGATCTATACAAGCTCTTCCTCATAGGATAAGTCTGGCCTCAGCTCAACGTCTTGAATTTGAATAACATGACTCGGATTCAGGTGGTATTTCCTCAACATAGATACGTTAAATACGTCATGTATAAGGTTAAGCTGGGGAGGCAACTCAAGCTTATAGGCAACTGGTCCAACTCTTTTCACAATATGATATGGCCTGATCAATCTCGGACTCAGCTTTCCTTTGCACCCAAATCTCAGAACTTTCTTCAACAATGATACTTTTAAAAAACCTGATCACCAGCCTCAAACTCGATATCTTTCCTCCTCCGATCAGCATACGACTTTTGTCTATCAAAAGCCTCTCTCAGGCGATCACGAATCAATCTGACGGACTCCTCAGTCTCTTGGACCAACTCTGGACCCAAAGTCTTCCTATCATATAACTCAGTCCAGCAGATAGGAGTGCGACATTTACGACCATATAAAGCCTCATACGGCACGATACGGATACTAGCTTGACAGCTATTATTATAAGTGAACTCGGATAAGGGCAAGAAATCTTCCCAACTACCACGAAAATCAATCACACATCTCCGCAACATATCCTCCAGAATCTAAATCACCCTCATATATTGACCATCTGTTTTGTGGATGAAATGATGTATTGAAATTCAGACGTGTACCTAAAGCTTCATGCAAAGCCTGCCAAAATCGAGAGGTAAACCTTGGGTCTCAATCAGAGATGATGGATAAAGGTACACCATGCAGTCTGGCAATCTCAGAGATATACAATCTAGCCAATTTGTCCATAGAGTAGTTAACCTGGACATGAATGAAATGAGCAGACTTGGTGAGTCGGTCAATAATTACCCAGACAAAATCCTTTTTAGAAGGAGTCAAGGGTAAATAGGTAACAAAGTCTATCGTGATACGTTTCTATTTCCACTCAGGATCTTAATGGGCTGCAAAAGACCAGACAAATGTTGATGTTCTCCCTTAACTTGCTGGCAAGTTAGACACCTAGATACATAATCAGAAATATCCTTCTTTATGACCTGCCAACGATACCTCTATTTCAAGTTCTAGTATATCTTATCTCCACCGGGATGAATAGTATAAGGGCTACTATAAGCCTCACTAAGAATAGCTCGCTTCAAATTGGTATCGTCGGGCACACAATAACGACCCTTGAAGCACATAACCCCATCTTGATCAAAAGTATAAACTGATGTAGATCCCTGCTCAACCTGTTGTATGACAAGAAGTAAGGAACTGTTCAGAAGCTGTTTGGCCTTGATCTCTTCAGCCAAGGTCGGCTTAACCTGTAATTCAGCCAGTAAACTACCATCCTCATAGATACTCATCCTGGCAAACAGAGATCTCAAGTCTGAAATGGCCTTACGACTTAAAGCATCAGCAACCATATTAGTTTTCTCGGATGATATTAAATCTCACAATCATAGTCCTCAAGAAGCTCAAGCCAACGACGCTGCCTCAAACTTAAATCTTTTTGGGTAAGGAGATACTTCAAGCTCTTGTGATCAATATAGATATAGCACTTCTCCACGGTGCCATTTACCACAATGCTCACATAAGGGCGCATGAGAGAAATCAGATGATCCACCTCGACTAGCAGCTGGGGTTGGAGAGGCTGCAGGCCTAAAACTGGTATTACTCTTCTGAGGAACGGTAAAATGAGCCTTCTTACCAGCACGTGCAAAAGAATCTGTGCCAGAAGGTCTCTTAGGTCGATCTCAATCATCTCTATCACCACTAGTGCCTAAAAGCTCAACCTCTTCTAGATCTTTTGCCTTCTCAACCACCTTATCAAAATCCCCATCAAGATGGCCAATAACTCGCACACACAAATTGTACCAAAGACCAAGGGCAAACTTACGACACTTTTGTCTCTCAGTGGGTACCAGACTAGATCCAAATCTCAGCTTATCCAAGAACTTTGTCTCATATTCTGATACGGTCATATCCCCCTATGTTAGAAACCTAAACTGTTCTCTCATCTGCCTCAGATAACGCTCCCCGATGAAATAACTCCTGAAGCATTCTTTGAAGAACTCCTAGGTCAACCGAGTGGCAAGAACACTACTCACTATAGACTCCCACCATGTGCGTGCATTACCATACAGTAGAGAAATGGCTCCTAAATATCTATTGGGTGGCTTGAAACCTAACTCATCCATACGTCTCTCGATATTTTGAAGCCACTCCTCAGCTTCAGTCGGGGCTCCATCAGAAGGGCCTTCAAAATTCCTTACCCCACTAGAGATCAGGGTCTGAGAGACGGGGACCTCAGGTATTACAAGCTACTCTGGCTACACCCTAGATCAGCTGTAAAAATTGCCTGCTGAGATTCTCATCTGTCACCACTGTTTCTGGCTCAGAACTGGATGCAGGTGCTCCTCTAACTGGAGTCATCATCTTTATACCCGAGAAAGGCGGCGAATCTAAAGGAGCTGTAGAACCTCTAGGGGTGGGAGTATTCACAGGGGTTGGAGAATTTACAAGAACCGGAGGATCACTAGGCATATCCTCAATCGAGTCAAAAATATAGCAGAGCGGCATGTTGACGCCCTCACCCAGGGGCAGGTCGACACCCTCTTCTAGTGCTCATCGGATGATCATAGCTCACTATACAGAAAGTAAGAAAATCTAAGATCAGAATCGGCACTGGAGTACCGCATATAATTGAACATATAAAACTTGGTGACATGGCCCCTTACAAAAATACTTCTAAAACATTGTATATAAAATTACTTTATTTAGGACCTGTTCACAGTCTGAGGTTTATAAACCAAATGATCTGATACCAACTAAATGTAACCCTCTAGACTGGCCTATGCGTAAAGTCCAAATCTAGGAGATCACATTATTTACCAAGACTTTTCACAAAATGTTTAAACGTTTAAAGATTTAAAATATTTAAAAAAATAACTGGCAATTCGAACATAAGTTGATTTAGTTATCCAAAATAAACCATATTAAGTGATTTTACATCATGTACCCCATAGGGCAACAAAATATAGGCTCATGCCACCGTAATTGAGACAGTCTGGAAGATAGAAATATTACAACGAAAGTCGTGTGTAGAATATGTCGATCCTCCAAGTGCCAAATCCGGATAGCCTATCCAAAAGTATCTGAAAGGAAAAGTTTAAGGGTGTGAACTAGGGAGCTCAGTGTGTCCCAAATAAGTGCAGATAAACATATAATATTTCAGATAAGCACAAATCGTTTCAGTAAATCATATTATTATTTTCCATTCAAGTTTTTATTTTAAACCTAGCTATCCTCCAACCGAGCACCGATGTGTAGTCCCTCATGAACTGCACCTAGAAGGTCTTACCCTAGGCCCACATTCGTAGGAGCCTAGCTAAGGGTATGCCTTAGGCCCAGAAAGTCTTACCTTAAGCCCATTGGGCATAGGAGCTTAATAGAAGGATTTACCAGCTGAATCAGGGTTGTACATGTAGACACTTCAAATCACATCCCAATAATGTACCCCATGTAAAAGTGTGCAAAGTCATCATAAATTAGTTGGCAAACAGATATATAACTCAAAGAAATATAAATCAGATATCTCAAGTTTAGATCAGGCATAGGGTATACTTTAACAGACAAAATAACATGCTTTTGTAACAAAAAATTGTTCATGTTCAGATTAGAAAGTAATCCAGCATTTATATATATATATATATTTAGAGAAATCATTTAAACAGTTATTTAAAATGGTAATATAGCACATACGGTACACACGTCAAAAAGTTGGCTTGAAGGGTCTACTGGGCACCTGCCCCGCCACGCTCTACAACGGTGCTAGATCCTAAAATATTATGGTAGAAGGTTACAACAAAAGAATTAAATTCTACTTAATTTAATTCACTGAGTTCAAGGTCATACGAGTAACTATGGGGGCGTGCTGATGAGCAGATCAGGAGGAACTAGGCTGAGCAAATGAATGATCGAACAAGTCTCGGGTATCTTTAACAAATTAATATATCAAGTCAGAATCCTTAATCCAAAACTTTGCTCTTAAAATGAATAATTTAAAAACTTATGAATGATCGGTTAGCAGTCAAAGTTAACGCTGATGTCATCGGTTAGCGGTCAATGGTCAATGCTGACGTCAGTAGTCAATGCTGATGTCAGCAGTCAAAGGTTTGATACGGGCGAGTTAACTCACTGAGTTGACTCGATCGGGTCGACTCATTGAGTTGACTCAGTCAACGGGTAAGGGTTGGATGGGACGGTTCGGGTCGTATCAGGTCAAATCGGTTTAGAACCAGGTCAAAAGCAGAACTGATTTAAGGCTGATTTAGGCCCAGTTTGACCGGGCCACTATCCTAGGCGGCCGAAAATTGCTTGGACGGCGCGTGTTCACCACACGCGGCCTTACACGGTTGGAAAAATGCCTATAATGCATATTTCAACCAAATTTTAACACCCACTGTAATACACACTTCAAAAATCAAGTATAAACCCATCAAAATTCAACCCAAACTTACCGAACTTACCTATTCAGCCAAGCACCGACGGACAGAAGGGATTTAACCCTAGGTTCGTTAAACCTGCAAACACGGATTCCTGGTGAATGCCTTAGCGTACGTGACCTTAGGGGTTTTGGTCGAAGTGGAGAGGAGGTTCAAATGGACGGGGCGGTGACGATTATGACACGACATTAAGGGAGGTCGAGCGGTGGCCGGTTAAGGGTTTAGTTGGGAGAATAAATTTTGGGAATTTGGGTATTTTTGATTCAAATGGGAGAGATGAGGGGTCAAAACTCGATTTTATCCTATGCAGGTTATCCAAACCAGTTTAAGGTTTTTATTTAATTTAGGTAAACCATAACAAGCATAGGCCTTGGCTCAACTCGTTGCACCTCTGGTTGTTTGCAGCCAAGGTCACGGGTTCAAACCCCATTGGCTGCAAACTTCCTTTATTATTTGCTTTTCATTCAACCTTTTTTTAACATGGTGTTACAATTTCTTTAATCCAAGGTTCAAGCTTCAAGTATGTTAATCACCTCTTTAAGAGCTTCATGAAAAGTATAATTTTGTGGTAAGGTGAGTTTCCTATTAATGGGTTTTTAAAGGATTTGGGGTTTTAAGAGCTTTAACCTATTTCTTTTGCTACAAATTCGTAGTTAAATTTCCCCATGGCTGTTAATTCAATCCTTGATTCAATTTCATGTTGTTATGGCTAGAGGAGATGTTTTGGGGTTTCTTCCATGCTTGACTTGAGAGTGGAGTTTAAATGAGCTAAGGGTAAGAGCTTATTTCAGGATTTTGGGTAAAGGTTAGTATATCTCCGACTCCTATTCTTCTTGACGATCATAAATTAATTGTTTTGCTTGATTTTATGGTTTATGGTTGCTAGATTTGGTGTTTATGGTTGTTGGGTGGATAAGACTCTAAAATGCTCGAAATTGATGATGATAATGTGCAAAATTGGTAGTAAACCACCCTAAATAACTCCCATAAAATGTAGGATCAAGTTGAGGGATTGTTGATTGAATTTTGGGGGCTTTGGGGGTGATTCTCGAGCCTCAAAAAGCCATTTCTAGGCTTCAGTACCAGTATGCAGTGAGGCCGTATCGGTTCCCTGGTGTTCTGAGTGGAAGAACATTATTTGATTGAGATGAAATGTTAGAGAGGTATCGGTACGGTGTCCAACCTATACCGATAAGCCGCACAGAGCAGTGTCAGTACGGGTCAGCATGTACTGGTACGCAAAGGGTTGGTAAATTCTAGTAAGGCAAATTGGTATCAGTATGCGACTAAGTACTGGTACCTAGGGGTACCATACCAGTACCAATTGACATTCTGCCCAAAAATGTTAAGTTTGAATCATGGGGCTGAAAAATTATGGAATGTGGTCCAATAGACTTCTAATAAGATAATATGAGCAATAAAATTGATAATTGGGATTTTATCTATAACATCCCCTAACCCGGCTTAGGAGTAAACCGAATTAGGAAGTGTTAAAGAACAAACATTTAAACAAACATACAACATTGAAACAAAGATATGGCAACTTAGCACTTTACAAATAATCATACGAACATAATTCAAGGTAATTCAAAACCTTTTATAAGTTGGATAAGTTTTCAACTTTAATTCACATGTAGACCAAAGCCTGCTCTTATAAATTAGGTATTTCTAACCATAACGTTTATTATTATCAATCATACAATCATGGTAAGCATTAGTACATCATATATACAACATAGCTTAATCAATGAGTATTCATTCAAGACACTATAGACTATCTACGGAGAGTTTTAGTCAACTTCATTTACAAATCTTAAGATAAATCGACGCTTAATTCACTCCTAGTTAGATACATAGCATGATCAAAAATGAAATTCATTGATATTCAAACGTTTATTTAAAGTTTAATCCGATAATTTACATATTCAAAATTTCAACACACATGCCATCAAAATGATTAATTAGCTTAAGAATCTTACAGGAAATTAAACAACACATCATGCTCAAAGCATAACACTTACTAGTTTTTAGCCCAACAATTATTTTATTTACAACTTTTAATCTTATTCAAGTTATAAGGTGTCCTACTTAATTATTCATAACCCTAACCCGTTAAAGCATTATAAATTACATGATTTCTAAGATAGTTAAACAATCAAATATAACACTAGCATAACTCAGTTATCAAGAAACTATTAACACTTGCTAACTATTAAATCATATGCAGCAAGCAATCACCAAGAAATAATAAAGGCCCATTACAAACTTGAATACTTATTAGACTTATATACATAATAAGCCGCAAAAGGAATTTAAATACTCAATGCATGCGTAACTTCTATGTGCCACCAACTAGGAGTACACTAAGAGATTACAAACATATATCCGGATCCTTGTGATCTCGTTCAATTTCTCAAGATATACGAAAGCAAGATTACCCTGAAATGTTAGAAAGAAAAAGGGGGTAAGAAATTGCTTAGCGAGGTAGTTAAAGAAATTCACCTATGAATGTCGATCTATCAACAAATTCTATTTATAACCCTAACATTAAAACCCAACATAGGTTATACGAGTTCTCACTTAAGCAAGCAATTATTCACTCATATCATAGGTTCTTGCATTACAAGCAATTACAATTTTCATGAAGACATCTATTAATTATCGTAAGTATTAAAGTAGGACATTAATCAGTTTACTCCAAGCATTTGAATAATCCAATTTTCTTGCTCAAAGGAAACGCAAACAAGATTATGGTAAAACATTACATATTATACAAGTTATCAAGTAATTTCTTTATTGAATCAATTTACTAGATATAATAATTTGAACTCCCAAGTCTTGTAATCAAGTGATTCCATTTACAACCATACCTCAGGTCTAACAAACTCTTAATATACTTATTTTCATAATAAGACCAATATATAATACTTAACTCTATTCATTGATTGAAATCAAAATTATTCAGATCTCCTAAAACACAAGTAGTCCTATTAATTAGCAAACTTAAGTCATGTTTTATCACCGTATATTTCTTATGACCTTGGAACCAGCAATTATAATTATCAAATCAAACATAACCTGATTTTCTTAGAGCAAAGCAAGCGATTGGATTCCATAAGAACAATGTTACTTATTATGTAAGTTATCAAATGGTTCTCTAATTTAACTAATAAATTCCATTGTTTCTTATCCTTGACCTTTCAAGTCGAGCATAGTCCTAAGTTGCACGAGTAATTAGCAAATTTAGAATAAAACAATTTATCAATCTCGTAAATACATAGAGCATGAAGGAGTTTGATTGACATAGATGCATCAAAACAAATGTTCACACGTAATTATATACATATTCATATCTTCATACTTAACTATCAAGCATATACATTTCATGGCATGCAAGTTATCACATTAAATCAGGGTTTATCTTATAAATTTACAAAATTTTCTTTTTAATATAGTCTTTTATTTTTAACACATAATTTCTTGCCGTTCAAGTCATCAATCATAGTTTACTATGTTATAAATTTCTTGGCGTATAAGACATTTAAACATAACATATATTATTCATGAATTATTTGGTATTCAAACATCACGTTTAGCATGTCAAAAATCATGATTCTTTCAAGTAAATAATCTAATTTAATGTATCCAAGACATGTGATACTTATTATATAAGTCATAACATTTTATAAGTAGGTGATACTTGTCACACAATCTATCTTAACATAGCATATCATAAATATGATTACTTTTCATATAAGTTATTAATTCTCGAATATTGTTACATATTTCATAAGTTATCAAACTATCATGTCAACACTCTAGTCAATTAGCATATAATCCATTGTTCATGTATATACATAACTAGGCAATCAAAACAGTCCATAGTATAGTTAGATTTATTCAAAAAAATAATCCTTAGTCCATTTGAACACAGCAATTGGTATATAAATAAATCGATGTTACTTAACATCTGAGTTATCAATCAATGCATATATTAAACTAAAATTTATCTATTATAATTAATGTTTAACATAACATAACATAGATATGAACTATTATCACATAATGTGCTACACATAGGCAAAAGATTACTTATGACCAAAGGTACATAATATATCATTTCATAATTACTTGTTTCTTAATATGAAAAATATCAAGTATATCACAATATAAAAATGGTCTGTTAGTCACTATTAATATTTAATTATTTCTTTAACTTGGTTTACAACCTTTATTATTTGTATTTAACATAGCCTTGAGAATCAAATTTCAGCCTAGGTACACGAATCCCCAACCATCTGTCGCCACATAAAATGGTATTCGCATTACAGGTCAATCCCTCCTACTTTCGCCAAGGGACCTCAACACTTCCCTCCTACTGTCGCCAATTAAGGACCGTAGTCCACCCTAAACAAGAGCTCTATGGACTCTATGGCATGCCAACTATACCTAAGACTGACTCGAAACCAAGGCTTTCGCATTATTGTTTCCTTATCTGAACCAAATGAGCATAGCTCCTTATCAAAATATCATATCCACAAGCATATTGCCTTTTCATATTAGGCATGTATTCACCTTATGATAATTTCTCATTGTTTTGTCTTTCTTATTCAAAGAACATCATAGCAAAGAGTATTGTCACATGTGAACCGTATATAATCTTCTATTGCATTCATATTTTCATCTTTACATAACTTATCATGATCATAGTATTCGAATAACATGACTTATTTATCCCAAGAATAAGTATAGCTTCAAGCTCATAACATTACAACAGAACTTGCATCCACCATAACAAATACATACATCATTCGTATGATCACATAGCAAAGCTTAGGTCTTCTGACATCTAGCACACATATTCTTACAATCCAATAAACAAATATCGTTATTATTCCTCATAATAAGAATGCATTCAAGTCATAGTTATTTCTCATTATTTCAACCAACATATTCGATAATGGCATAGAATAAATTACCTTTAAATCTATCCAATTTCGATATAGTTGTTCGACTTGAGAGTGCCAACAATTTAAGCATAGTACATCCAACATAATCCTTACCATTTCGATACTTACCTCAATCTAGCTCATTTGAACATAATTTAGCATAGTTATTAAATAATATAATTTAAAAGCAACGAAAGGTGATCGAGAAGGTTTCTAGCCTATACCGAGACTTTAAACTACACTCACAGATCAATCCGAGCTATATTGTTCTTGAGTCGCAATCCCCTTTTTCTTGTCTATTGATTGATCTACTACTGTCCTTACTTCTTCAATAACTTCATGATCTAATGTAACATTAGGTAAAACTATACATTAGAATAATTTCTTAGAGATTCATCACATATGAAATTACTCTAGTACTCATGAATATATACAAACTCACATTATCAATCTATTAGTATTTATATATAGGTAAAACAATTTCAAAATACAAACATTCACAACAGTCCCATGACCCCTACACACATATTTTTATGTCCACTACAATACACTAGACTTATTCATATATACACAACCATGGCAGTAACGTTCTATGCACAATTGTACACAATTCAATCTACATAATTGCAAAAACAGTCCTTATGTACACACACACACACACACACACATATATATATATATATACAAGACACTCCCCTGTTTTCCAATTTATTCAAATCAATCCTTTATAATACATATGATCACATACATACATACATACAAAACTGTCCATTCATTTCATCAATATAAAACAATACCTATTTTAACACTTATGTTTAAATACTTCAAAACAGACCTTAATATATAAAACAGTCTTCATATACATTATTAAAACAATTTCCTTATTTTAACCACTCTAAAAAGTCCCTAATTGTTTTCAATGGTATAAGGCAGTCCAATACACATACTCATGCTTTCCTACAAGATCAAAACATTCCTCAATTAATTTTATAAGTGTGAAACAGCCTCTCTACGTGTAAAACAGTCCCTAACTGAATTATTCCTTTTTCAAAATACACATACAATCGCTTTCAGCCAAAGAAGCATGCCTAGCAAGTTTAAATTGAATACTGAACTTACCCACACTCATAGAATTTCACACTAGGGACCTAACCATGCTATATATATATATATACAACTCTTAAGATCAAAGAACATCAACAAGTATACCATACGGCTAGATTAAAGGAAAATCATACATATATTTTATGCTTCTAACAACCAATTGCTTTATAACATATATATCGCAAAATCATACAATTCCATTTAACACACTTGTTTTAATTTAGAAAAGAAGGTAAGAAGCTTTTACCGTGAGCAAAAGGGAACATCTATATACAAGGAAATCTAATCGGTAGGACACACACGCTTATTCATCGTGGAATTCTCTAACTCCCTCTCCAAACTCGGTTCATGATATGAAAAGATGAAAGGGATAAGCCCTTTGTTCTCGTCACCGAAGCTCTCTTCTTAAGGCTTTACTTTGTTGACATTTGTAAGGGCCATTTTCAAGAATTTTATTAGCATGCATACATCTAACAATCCATGCTTTACGGTTTAGTCACTTAACGGATAGCCACTCATGTTTTCATACTTTAATTTTGGTCCCTATTTTAATTAATCAATCTAATACTTAATAATTCTAACCAAAAGGTCTAGCATTACATCATAACATAATCCTAGGCCAAGGTTTGGGGTACTACATTATCCCTTTATACGAGCTTAATGACTAACAACTTAGTAAACTTACTTGGGAGACTTGTTTATGATAGTAACCATAAAGGTTGGTAACTATGATGATGTTATCCTTGTGTGCCGGGTGGGCACTTGAGGGACTGTTAATTTTGAATCGAGGGATGAACCGTGATGATCAATATCATGCCTTCGGGGCATTTTCTTGATAGCTTGGCCTAGGGCCACTTACCTCTTGGTGAGGTGTATGGATGCTCAGGGAGCATGTCTTATCTTGTGGTTATTGTAAGGGAATCTGGATGTCATAGAGTTAGTACTACGATACTTAATCAAAGGGATTGTGCTCAGGGCTGCGTGGTCAAGTACATCCGACATACTCAAGGGCTATGTGATCTGGGTACGATTATATAAGGGGATGTGTACTCAGGGCTATGTGATAAAATACATTAGACGTATCTGATGTCTGGGTGATTAAGGTGCGGCTAGAAATCTACTCCATAGGTTGAGTGAGCTCGAGTAATCTGATTTCTTAGTGACCTCAAGTAAGGACAAGTTGCGGTTAATGTGATTCAAGTACGTCTAGGACGTATTCGAGGGTATGGTGATCCAGATATTGTCAACTTGACCTGACGGTTGTGTGAGCACAAGTAAAGTAGGGCTTCGTTGGCCAATATATAGTGATGTAGAGATTTAATTTATGTAGGTTGTTATAGATGCTATAAGTGATGGCTTATGGATGCATTAACTCAATAGGCTGAGTGATCTCGAGTACAGCGAAGCATTTTGGAACATGTAAGACTTCTTGTAGACTTAATGATTCCTTGAGATAAGAGATCTAAGAACTCTAGCTTGTGTAGTCTAGATGTGTACTCATAAATATTGAAGCCTTATTTATGCTCTCTAGACTATATTTATCTCGCATGCTTATTTTATGATAATCACGAATTGTGCTAGAGTAAAAATGTACCACTGAGCTTTGTAAGCTCAGTGTTTAGAATCGTTGTTTTTGTTCACAAGTTAGTTGCTGATCTTGATCGAGATCGAGGAGCACACGTGGAGGGACTCTTAGCATCGTATTGTTTTAGAGTATAATACTTAATATTTAGTCTTGGGCTCATGTATTCATATAACCTTACAAGTATCGTGTATGTAACTCTATTTGAAATATTGTTTTGATATACAGTGTTTTAAACTCGGAGCTCCTATTTTGTACACTGATTTATATTGTTTGATTTAACTATGTGAAATAATGGATGTTAATGTTTTTATTTTGAACAAGGTTTTCTTTTGAAAACAAAGTTGGATTTTGAAAAGCAAAATGAAAATTTAAAAAATGATTTAGAGTTTTCAAAAACAAGCAATGGAGTTTTAGAAAAAGAAAATCTTGATTTGAAAGTTAAGCTTGAAAGCTTAATAAAAGAAAAAAAAAATTAATAATTCATCTTATTGCATAATGGCAAAATGCTCACATTGCCATTATCATGGTCATTCTTTACATACTTGTCCTATAAAGAAAAGAAAAACTTATAGGATTAGACAAGTATGGGTTCCTAAGGGAACTAGAGACATTGAAATTAATGTAAATGGATCCAAAGCAATTTGCATATCAAAATCCAAATAAATGTCTCTAGCAGGTGTGTTGGAGCAATGGAAAGAAATGCAAAGACATGGAAATGCTCTAGTCACACAAGTGAAGAAAATGGTAACCTATAAGCTTAATGCATTTAATTTTATATTTTTGGTTATCTATTTTTGATTGATTAATGTTTCATGCATTTATGTGTCTTTATTTTAATATCTAAATAAGCATGACATGATTTGAGTACTTTATGCATATTTGTTCTTAAATTGTGTCAATCAATTTTTGCATAGGGATTTTAAAGCCTTGGATAAATTGAATTTTATATGCTCTTAATTTGATTTTATCTTGAAATTCAATGTCTTTTAAGTGTCAAGCATTTGAGCTAAATTTATTAAGACGGAATGCTTTGATTTTAAAAGGAAAATATTTTTTCTCCATTGTTTTGAACTTGATGAAATTTCAAACTTGGTTTGAATTATTTTTGACATAACAAAAAGAGGAGAGATAGGTTTGAAAAATTCAATTTTAAAAAGAAAAAAGTGAGCCTTTAAATATTTTACAAAAATATTCTCTTTTTCAAAAAATATTTTCCTAAGGGGGAGTAATCTCAAAAATAAAATTTTAAATGTTTTTTTATATCAAAAAGGAGAGATTGTTGAGATATTATTTCGATATAACAAATGAAAATTGTTTTGAAGTATTTTTTACTAGTTCAAATATGTTTTAAACAATCCAAAATGTTAAAAATAGCATGCTCATACCGATACGGTTAAACTTGTACCGATACGCTCTTTGTTTTTCCCAGCCCAAGTTTTCTAGAGACCAAAACACTTACCGATACGGGTTAGCCCGTACTGATACGCAAGGCAAAATGTGAGGTCTTGTACTGATACGAATTATGCATACTAGTACCCGTCTAACAGTCTACAACGTCTAATTTTGATTTAAATGCAGTTTTCGATACGGATATCACGTGTAACGATACCCACTACACAGAACTACCTCTAACGGCTGAAAAATGTCCCCAACGGCTCCAATTGACCCCTAATGGCTAGTAACGACCAAAAAACTCATTCCAATCAATGAAAGAAAGGCTGGAACACTTGAAGGAAGAGTGAGGCAATACCCAAGCTTCATGCTCAAGAGAAATAGTTTTTAAGTCTTCATTTCTCTTGTATATATTGTTTAGAGAGTGTTCTTCATTGTTTTTATTCTTTACAATCTTGTGAGCTCAAATTGTGTAAACACCCACCTTGTAAGGTATTTAGTTTACCAAACAAACCTTGTAAAAGGGAGAGATTCTAGTTTAGCCTTAGTAAAAACTAGAGTGATTCTATCTTAGCCATTGAAAAGATAGGGTTGTAAGGGTTGCCTCTTGATCCCATGAAAAAGGGAAGAATTCAATAGTGAATTGGAAAATCCTTAGTGGTGTGCTAAGGTAGTGGATGTAGGCTTAGTTTAGAAGTCGAACCACTCTAAATCATCGTGCAAATTGTCCATTATTTTTTGATTTAGCCAATTCATTTGAGAAACAACTTTCAACCCTTTTGACGGTTATTCGAAAGATCAATTCGATCGTACTACAAGCCTATCATAAATATATGGTTTCAAATTGGAAATTTGATGAGTCAGATTTTGGGTTACCCGAATGTAGCACTTCGGATCCGTATTGGGATCAGGGCATTACAGATTCCAACATTGTGTTAAGCTAGGAAGATAAACTAGTTTATGGATGATTGTGGATTGATTGAAATGCAAGTCAAAGGTGGAGCTTATACTTTGACTAATTAAAGGTATGATGGAGAAGCAATTATGAAAAAGATTGATAGAATTTTGTTTAATTCTGCTTGGCTCAACCTCTTCAACAAGACTTTTGGTGCCTCGGAACCAATAATAGGATCAGATCATTGTATAATTGTATGTCTCTTCCAAGGAAACTATAGAAGGAGAAATAGGGATTTCAAATTCTAATATAAATGTTTACTTGAGGAAGATTGTAAACCTATTGTCAATGATATTTGGAATATGTCGAGAAAGATGTTTAAGAAAAATGGAATATGTAAGAAGCTAAGGAAGATTAGATTTAGACTTCAAAGTTGGTGTAAAATAAAGTATGGATAGAAGTGGAAAACTACTGAAGAGTTATGCTAAAGAATCTCTTTTTTACAGAGTGTTCCACTTATAGGAGAATTTGTAGTTGAAGTTAAGATGAAGAAGGAGAAACTAGATTGCTGATAAGTCTAATATTTGTATATTTTTCACATATATATACCTATATTTTAGTGTTCTAATCTAACTGCAAATCCATGTTTTAACAAGCATTTGACTTTTGTAGTGATTTGGGCAGATAGAGGACAATACATGCTTAGGAGAGAAGTTTTAGTTAGATTTGGATTCTAAGGAGCACTTAACAAAAGAAGGGAATCCTACATTAAATTGAACTTTCACTTTTATATTATATTTGGATTATGATAGAGTTTTAAATTAAATATTATTGTAGCTCTTTTTCCTAGTTGATGTAAATTACCTTTATTATAAATAACGTCATAAGGAGATGGGAGAAACCATCACCCTTCAGTCTTATTCACAATTCATCTTATCTTTTACCGTCGAGTTTATCACCGCATGAGTTACTAAACTCCAACTTTCTAGTTAAGGTTTATTGAGGTCATAATGACTTATATTGTGCTAAATCCTCGATTTTCTTATCTGCTAATATGAGTCCACAAATGAAACAACATTTAAATGTGTTTGGCTTTTCCAATATGGAGGATGAAAGCAAGTATTTATGTTTACCTTCAATTTGGGGAAGAGATAAACGTGAAGCCCTGAGATTTATTTTGGATCGAATTAAAGGGAAACTCAAAGGTTGGAAAAGTAAGATGTTTTTCCTTGCATGCGAGGAAGTTCTCATTAAATCTGTTGCTAAAGCTATACTGACATACATTATGCAAAGTTCTATTATTCCATTCATTTTTTGCAATGAAATTAATGCGATCATAAGCAGATTCTGGTGGGAAAACTCTATCGAATCTAGAAGTGGGGTTCATTGGCTCAATTAGAAGAAAATGCGTAGATCAAATGATAATGGTGGTTTAGGCTTTAGAGACCTCCACAACTTTAATAAAATCTCTCGTGAAAAAAAAAGTATAGAGAATGGTTATGGATCCTAATTCTTTGGTCGAAAGAATTATAAGGGGTCTATACTTTCCAAATGAAAACTTCATCTCGGTTAAGAAGTGTCAACTCCTCATGGGCTTGGTAAAGTCTGTTGGAATGAGTGGAGACTATTAGGAATAGCTCTCTATGGAGTGTTGACAATGGTAATGATATTGACCTATGGAGTGATAGATGGATCTCAAATAATCCTAATTTCATGGTGAGATCAGATAGAACTCCCTTTAATGAAGATTCTTTAGTCTCACACTTAATCTCGATGAAAGACCGTGAGTGAAATAAAAAAAAAGATTGCAGAAATATTTTCTGAGGAAGAAAAGAAAAATATCTAGAAGATCCAATCGAATGACCTAATATTAATGATGTTTTGATTTGGCATGATAATAAGAGTGGTTGTTATTCGTTCAAATTGGGATTCCACCGATTAATGAAGTCAAATGTTTGTCATAACCAGGGATTTAAAAAGCGTTCGCGATCACGTTTTCGGTCGCCTCACATTTATCGCGGTTGCGGACATAACGGATGCTATTGCGGTCATTGCGGGTGTCGCGGTCGTGAATTTTTTTTAAATTCGCACAACTTGTCTAAAAACATTGTAATTATACTTATAATTATAAGGACTTATTTTTAATAATTTTTAGGGTATTTTCTAACATAAAAATTATAATTATAAACGTGAAAGGTTAGATTATTGAAATTAAAGGACTGAATTGAACGAAAAAATAAGTTTACACTCTAAATTAAAAGAAAATCAAGGATTAAATTAACAAATCTAAAAGTGGCTTTTAAATGTCACACATATTTAATGGTATATAGGTCAACCAAATCCTATGTTAATCGATACAATATGTTAATCGGTACAATAATTAACTAGTTTGCATATTTAGAATACTCTTTTTTCGAATCAAGAATACATTCTTTTTTAAATTTGTACAAATTTATTGTATAAAACAATAATTACAATTGTAATTATTTAAAGTTACTTCTAATGATTTTTAGAGTACTTTCCAACACTTACAATAACACATTACTAAAATTAAATGATTAAATTGAATAAAAAGTAAACTTTACACTCTAAATTAAGAAAAAAAATCGAGTACAAAAATAATAAAACTAAAGGATGTCATAGCTGAAATGAAGATTTACCCATCCCTAAATTGGGGTTGGATTTTTTTCAAAATGATTTAAGGACTTAATTGAATAAATATGAAAATTTGATGGTTTTATAGCATAATTTTGATATAGGGATTTAGTTGAATGCGGTAGAATAATTAAAAAGATCTAGTCAAATTATTCGTTTTCATCGTTATTATTTATAAATTTCACACAAATTATTATAAAACATAATAATTATAAATATAATTATAAAAAGTTACTTTTTATGATTTTTAGAGTGTTTTCCAACACTTATGAAAGGATTTAATTGAAAGGAAATAAGACTTAGAGGCTCAATTGGAAGTTTCATTATGGATTTAAAGACTTAATTGGAATAAAACAAAACATCCTAATTAAAATAAAAATATGAAAGGACTAATTTATAAGCGGAGTGAAACTTTTAACTCTCTCCAAAAAGTCACTAAAACTTGAACTCCCTCCCCGCAATTTACCCTTTTTAAACTTCATCTTCTCCTTCCCTTCTCCCGTCCGACTCTGCAAATTTCCCCTCCCCATTTTTATCTCCTGCCACCAGGCATAACTGCGATTGTTTTGATAACGGGGATATCATTCCGTTATCGCCGTGACAACCACAATCGCGTTTTTCTCGCATCCGCGACAGGCCGCAACAGTCATGATTCCGTTGTCCACCACAAAATTCACCGAATGTGGTTTTCGGATGGCGGCATGACCCTGGTCACAACACTACTTCAAATGAGATTGAAAAACATTGGGCACAACACTACTTCAAGCAATGATCCAAGGAAAGGAAAGGAACTTTGGAAATCAATATGGATGCTTAATATTCCTCCTAAAATGCGATATTTTCTCTAGAGAGCATGTCAGGATGCTCTGGATACTAATCGTAACCTTCAAATGAGATTGAAAAACCTTTTTCACGCATGCCCACGTTGTTCCTCTTGTCATGAGAGTATTGAACATGTTTTCTTCTTTTGTCATTTTTCTCAACCAGTGTAGAGGGTTTCAAGATTTAGTTACAGTCCCAAGAGCGAGGGTTTTCTAGGCTTTCATCACTGGTGGAACAACATAAAAGAGTTATGCGACTGACGATTTTGGAAGGCCTTCATTTGATTGTCTTTTGGGTAACGTACACAAATGGTCACTAAACTATTCAAAAAATACAAAATGGCCATCGAGCTTTCAAAAGTTACATAATAGGTATTAAATTTTAGTTTTTGTTGCAAAATGGTCACTAAACCGTTAACTATCGATAAATAGGTGATGTGATAGCTATGAAAATTTGTATAATAACACATTTAACCCTTCATATTTACACATTCAATCAATTGAGTCATAATTCGTGAAAATTCATTAAATTTAGATCTCATTACTTGGACACTCTTTCAATTTGGTAAGATTTTTATGTCTCCTAAATAGATCCCCGCCTTCACATGTCTCTTTATGCGGCAAATTAATTTCAAACTCAAAGGATCCCAGAAATCTTCAACTATATTGGATGAATATTGAAACAAATCCTCTAAATACGTCAAGAAATTGAACTCATTCTGATTAACATAAAACTATAGCATGAATACAACAATTGGGTTTATCTCCTTCATTCTTACCAACTCTCTCTCCATTTCTCTTGCGTCTTTTAGCAACTTATTAAGTTTCAGATTGTAGAAGACCACTTTATTTTCATGATTTGTTCTTTTGAAATCCAATTTAGCTTCATCGACTTCCCCCAAACTACTCACATACAACACTTTAAACTCATCCTCAAACTTTATATTAAGCTTCTTTTAGCCTCCCTAGTGAGAAATGTCATTTTAGAATTGAGATTTCTATTGTTCTCCCTACTTCTTGTTATATTAAACACTTTTCCACTATCATCATTACTTTTCAAGAACCTCTTTGGCTTAAATGCCATGAGATAAACATAGGTACCTTCGGAGGGAAGAATTGGGAACGAAAGAGTCTAATTATCATATTATTTTTATGGGTAATAGCACATTTAACCCTCCATAACAACTTAAATATGTCAAAATAGAAAGGGTGTCTAGATAATGAGATCTAAATTTAATGATTTTTTTAATTAGGACTAAATTGATTGAATTTCTAAATATAGAGGGTTAAATGTGTTATTATACAAATTTTCCTAACTACCACATCACCCATTTAACAATAGTTAACGGTTTAGTTACCATTTTGTAACAAAAACTAAAATTTAATGTCTATTATGTAATTTTTGAAAGTTTGATGATCATTTTGTAGTTTTTAGAATAGTTTAGTACCAATTTTTATACTATACCCTTATCTTTTTGTGTTGGTAGATCTGGAAAACACGAAACAATTTGGTTTTCTTAAGAAAAAATTTAAGTCCTATTGGTGTATGCAATCTTGCTGAGAATGCTTTCTCTAAATTTCAGCAATCTTTCTAGAATGACGAACGGTCTAATGGAATAGTCATGTTATATTTTGACTCAAATTCTAATTAGTAGTTAAGTTTGGTTTTATTGTAATTCTATTGGTTGAAGATTACTTAGTGATTAGGGTTTACTTTAATGAGTAAATATCTATTAGGTAGGTGATCGTATTGAATAAGGTTTCTTGGTGATCAAGTATTTGGGTCTATAAATATAGAATAGGTTTAACCTTTTGAATTATGAGAGAATGAGAGGGGGGAATTACTCTCTGGAGAGACATAACCACTTTTACGTTCTCTACAACTATTGTGCCTACGTTGTAGAGATGAATATTGTATGGATGTTGGGAAGTGTGTTTTGGTTCCACCGGGTCATGGGATTTGTACACTAGGTTTTGGGACTACATGGGTTATCAGGTATTTGTACTATTCGGGTTCTCTACGTTATTAGTGGATTGATTTCTCTTGTCCGTGGAGGTAGGCTATGCTGAACCACATTAAATCTTGTCTCATGTGCATGTTTTGGTCTATGTCGTTATCGCTTTGGTTATTTTTCCGTATACCAAATTCCTAACAATTGGTATCAGAGCTATGATTCGAGCTGCGTGATTGTGGAGGAATTTTTACTGGAATTTTGCAGTGCGATGATGGAGACATGCCAGAGGAGTATTGCTGCAATGAGCTTTCAGTTGCATGGGAGTAATTCTCAAAATTCAACAGTGCTTCAACGGATACTACATAAGAATTAAAGTTGTTGAAGACTTGAAGGTGGTGCTTCAATGAATATTTGCCTTACGTAAAAATTGAAGCTGTTGAAGACTCGAAGACCAATGCTTGAATAGAATTGTATCAAGGGAGAGATTTGTTATATTTTGACTTAAATTCTAATTGCTAATTAAGTTGGGTTTTATTGTAATTCTAGTGGTTGAAGATTACTTGGTAATTAGGATTTACTTTAATGAGTAAACATCTATTAGATAGGAGATCTTATTGAATAAGGTTTCTTGGTGACCAAGTATTTGAGTCTATAAATATATACTAGGTTTAACCTTTTGAATTATGAGAGAATTAGAGAAAGGGGAAATTACTCTCGAGAGAGATGTAACCACTTTTAGGTTCTCTACAACTATTGTGCCTACGTTGTAGAGATGAATATTGTAGGAATGTTGGGAAGATTGTTTTGGTTCCACCGGGTCATGGGATTTATACACCGGGTTTTGGGATTACGTAGGTTATCATGTATTTGTACTCTTTGGGTTTTTTACGTTATCAGTGAATTGATTTCTCTCGTTCGTGGAGGTAGGCTATGCTGAACCACGTTAAATCTTGACTCCTATGCATGTCTTGGTCTATGTCGTTATCGCTTTGGTTATTTTGTCGTATACCAAATTCCTAACAGTCACAAAAAACATGTTGGATTGCTCCCCCCACTGAAGCTTGTAAAATTAACTGTGATGCTTCTGTCGATTTAAAGTCTGGTTGGTATTATTATCAGGGGAACCTCCAAAAATTTCCTTTTTTCTCTTCTGACATTGCGGAAGCTTTAGCCATTCGAATATGAATAAAGTTGGCTCAAAGATTAGGTTTCTATAATATTATTTTGGAGTCTAGTAACGAAGGAAAAATCAATACATTGCAATAAAGGAAGAAATATCTTTAGGCTACTACTGCTATCGAGAAGAATATGATTGAAGGGAGGTTATCTTTTGTTATACTACCGGGACGATAATGACGAGACAAGTAAATAAGTGCAAACGTAGAAAAGAAAAATAACACCAAGAATTTACGTGGAAAACCCAAAAGGGAAAAACCACTGGCACAGGATGAGAACTTTCAATTTGATGGAGAAAGAGATTACAATTGATTTATGATGTTCTGTCTAAACCCCTAATCTCTAGTATCTATTTATAGGGATAGATTCCTTGTTTACAAAGGAAATTTGCATAGAAACAAATTTTACTCAAACTGAGTTTCCTACCTTTAATTAATATAAAGTAAACAAGATCTACTAAAAGTAGGATTCCTACTTTAAACCAAATCCCAAAAGAATTAGGATTACAATTCTAACAATCTCTACCTTGAGACAAATTACTGTCGAACAATATCTCCACCTCTTCCAAAAAACCCCTTTAAGGGGTAGTCTTCAGCAATGAACACCGACCGAATCCAAGCCTTGCCCAAGTTTGGATGTATATGGTAATTTAGTCTTCAGGTCAGTAAGATCAACATTAGTGCCAACTTTGGTCACCACTATATCACCACGAGAAATAACACGACCTTGATCATCAATGTCACTACTACCTTTTTCATTATTTATCTTTGAAGCAAATCGAACTCTCTTAAGCTTCTTAAATCTGTTATACCCACGGAATTCAACTTTATTCTTATTTTCAAATTCATTATGCCCACAAAATTGAACTCTTTTCTGCCTACCAGAACCGTTATGCCCACGTTTGTTATGTTCAACACAAAATCCTCTTTTACTTGATTCAGTCAAGACGCCTTCACCAGTAACATCGTCATTTGACACGCAGGAGGAAACAACGGATGCATCACCTAAAATAGTTGAACCTTATAGAACATAAAAATTGGCAGCTTTTTTATACCCTTTCATCACAACGAGAGCGCCCTTGCAAATTTTCATAGCTCCACCTTCATTGGAGTATTTGTAACCTTTCGAATCCAGAGTACCTAACGAAATCAGATTTCTTCTTAAATCTGGAACATGACTCACATTACCAAGTGTTCGAACAATCCCATCAATCATCTTAATCTTGATTGTGCCAATACCTGCAACTTTACAAGAGACATTATTTCCTAACAAGACAACACCTGTAGACACAAGTTTCTACGTCACAAACCAATCCCGATTTGGACTCATATGAAAACTACTACCAGAGTCAAGAATCCACTCCTCACTCGCTATAGAGTCTTCGCCAGAAGCAACTAAAAGTTCACCACCATTATACTCCTCTACAATATCAGTTTCATCTTCACTAGAATTCTGATTCTCAGATTTCCTCTTTATCTTATTCTGTAATCTATAACACTTAGATTTAATATGACATTTCTTTTTGCAGAAATAACATATTTTAAATTCATATGACGACTTGGACCTGTCTCTATTTTGACTGCCGAAAATACGAACACCTTTTCTTCCGTGGTCTGAACTAGTCGATCCATGCACCATGAGACCCTCTGCTAGGAACTCGGAGCCGGTAAGATGTTGCATCTTGTCATGTGAATTCAAATTATCATATGCCTCTTCAAGAGTAAGGGTATCACGGCTGTGTATGAGGGTGCTTCTAATAGACGAATATGAAGCGAGCAATGAGCAAAGTAAAATCAAACATAAGTCTTCCTCATTGTACTTTACCTCCATCATTTCCAAATCTGAGATGATTTCCTTGAAATCGGTTAGGTGGTTGTCAAGACACGAACCTTCTGCTAACTTATGGGAGCATAGGCGTTGCTTTAGGAGCAACTTGCTGGTCAAAGTTTTCTTCATTCAAATTTGTTCCAATTTTCCCCATAAGTCAACAGCTGTCTTCTCTTTGTGAACATCCTGCAAAATACTGTTTGATAAGTGCAAACGGATTTGGGAAGCAGCTTTTCTATCCTTGCAGCGCTTCTCTGCATCCGACCATTCTTTCGGCATATTATCAAACCCATTTAATGCATCATCTAAATCCATCTGAACAAGAACATCTCGAACCTTCACCTTCCATAGTGAAAACCTAACGTTGCAATCTAGCAGCGGAATTACATACTTCATCGTTGTCATTATCCTGAGTAACCTGAAAAGCTCTGATGCCAAATTTTTATATTATCAGGACGATAATGACGAGACAAGCAAATAAGCGCAAATATGGAAAAGAAAAATAACACCAAAAATTTGCGTGGAAAACACAAAATGTAACCCCTCGACCTGCCTTAGTCGCAAGATCGAACCGAGCGAGCTACATTAGGTTTATCGAAGTAAACTAGGAAGATGAAACCTAAAACGCCCATTTTTTGCTTTTATCTTGTCTAGATGCTTTTTTACTTTCCTACATGTAAATACTGTTCACAGGTGAGAACTCATCTCAATCGGGCATCGAACGATATGTAATTGGACACAAACACAAATTAGGGACTGAAATGCTATTTCAGTAAAATACAGGGACTTTTCCCAATTTTAATTTACCAATCTTAAATTAAATATATTTCATGCTTACATGTCAAAAATCAGCTTATAACGATCATCCATACTTATCTAATTGCATCCACAATATTTAGGGACCAAAACGAAAGAAAACAGAATTTAATTTCCAAGACATTAATAGATTAACAGCCACCGGTATCAATACGAACACACCCGTACTGATACGGAGTAGCCACCCGTATCGGTACATAGTGTACAGTATCAGTAAGCCACGTCAGCTTGCAAAATATTAATACAGTACCGGTACGAGCCTTCGTTGTTTCGGTACACGGGTTTTTCTCAAAAAGCAACTTTCCAGTAACGAGTCCCCGTACCGATACGCCTTACGACGTACTGGTGCGCGAAGCTTAAATTGCTTAATCGTACCGGTACGCACATACCCGTACCGATCCCAAGTGTCTATATACGCCTAGCTGTACCGATACGGTCTCTCACGTATCGGTACGCCTGGGACTGTAATGTCATTTTTAGCTGCTTTAACATGATTTCAGTCATACCAAAACATCCTAACATGCTCCTAACATACAACCAACATAAACTAGAATCAAACACTATACAACATAACAAATTCATCATCAACTCATAGCATTTTGCGTTATATGTAAATCTATAGGCATACACGCTATAAAACCATTCAAGCAACATATGAAACTCCAAACCATCACCAAAATCAAACCATAAAGGACAATTACAACTCAAGAACAACCAAACAAACTTGCTCAAACATGGAGTTCAACAACACATCTCCCAAATAACAATGGAAACCCCTCATTGCCCTTATTACTTATAGTCTAGTTCAAACATACTTTGGTTACCAAGTCTTGTACCGGTCCCTTGCTTCTTGCTGCCTTCCAAGCTTTTAATTCTCTGTATTGATGGACAAAAAGAGCGCAAGCACACTAGGCTTAATGAGGAATGCTCAAAAACAAAACACCATCAATGCACTTTAAACCATTTCTTAACACACATTGAAAGCTCATTTCAATCAATCTTTAAACATCATTTAAGCATTACCATTGAAACATCATGCATTGAAAACCATGCACTTTTCATCTTTAAAAACCAGCATATTAAACCATATGCAATAATAATCATTTACAATAGCAAATTCCATTGCTCGACCTCAATTTAAGCCTTCCCAAGCATAACAACCATATGCAAAGCATAAAGAGTAAACGTACAACATGTATCATTAACCAACAGCAAGTTCCATTGCTAATCCTCAATTTAAGCCTTTCCATGCATAACAACCATATGCAAAGCTTGAAGAGTAAACTTGTATAAATTAAATTATACAACATAAACTTTCCAATGATACATCACCAATTATATTGGCTCGCAAGTGATCATTAACCAAGTTCATTTACCAAAAAAGTTCATCGGATACACGGATTCAACAAGTGTTCAACCAGCACTTCAAGCCATTTTAACCGGAATAGCGATACAGAAACAATCGCGGTACATTACCAACCGGGTATACCTTTCAACCCACAGGGTCACCAACCCCAATCATCTGTTAGACGCTTAATCCACTAATGGTGTCTATGGTATTGTTTAACCCCTCTATCGTTAGGGTACTCGGATGAAGTTTTTGGTAGACAGATCTAAACCCTTCAACATCCAAGTTTACTTATTATAGTGCACTCAATCCTATGGCCAACCAACTATATCCGATAACAATTTTAAAACCACATCACTTGCCAATATAATTAACCATTTTACATTTACCTCATTGTTTTTAACAAGCATTAACCAAACCATTTTTCCAAAGCAACAACCATGCTTTAAACCACGAGTATAGACCATACTTACAAAGATCACTTACATGTGCATCCTTCAACATTTAATGCTCAAATAAAGTATATCAAATACTTTAAAACATGCTTAAACAGTAGGTAACATGTAAATCAAAAAAAGTTCGTAAAACCATTTAACACTAGCACGACCGAGAGAGAATAACCACTTTTACTTACTTTCAAGTTTAAACCAGCGTATCAAGCTAACTTTAAACTCCCATATACCACCTTTAAAACGTTCCAATGCTGGAATCCATGTTCTCACTCACCAATACGTGAAACCTCGATTCACCAACGTGAAAACATGCATCCGAAGCCTCCAAGACTTCACCGATCATTTTCGGATCCATCTCCCCTGTTTAAACCACATAAAAACAGAGGATTAATGCATCTCCATGTATTTACAACCCTGCAACAATAGATCCTCACCGATTCTTGCATTCACCTCACAATTACCCAACCACAATAACCGAAAACCTCAAGTAATCCTTTCCAAACACAACCAGGCCACATCTTAACAATCTAACACCACTTTTATCATCAATTAACATCTAGAAACAGAATCAAATTAACCTAACACGTCCAGCAAACACACAGCCACCATAATACCTCAAAAACACAAATCTAGCAACCTAAACAATTAGAGATTCATGAGTTCCAGGATTCTATTGATAAAATCAACTTATCAACATCCAAAATATGTTCAGAAACAATCCATAACACTGGAAATCAGATTCAATTTGAATCTTTCATCATTTCATCAATTTTACCAAATTAAATCTATATAAAAACTCAAAATTGGATTATAAACCATAAATCAAGGATCAAATACTTGGGAATATCAATAAAGAACCATTTAATAGAGGAGATCATGGACCTTACCTCTGTTATGTGATTTCTCCCTCAACTGGCTTGTTTAAAGCTAAGAAAACATAAGATTTCAATGAGATTTTGTAAAACAAAGTTAAAGAATCAAGTTAGAATCAATAATATGAGTAAAAATAGTCTCTTATCTCTAGATTTTGATGAAATCCTGAGTGTTTGGCAGAAAAGAAGTTGAGAGAAAAGGTTTAGGAAAAAGTTACGTAAATTTTCTTTAAAGGCAAATAACTAACTTAGATATTTTAATCCCTCTTAATCACCCTTTAAAACACATGTTTAAAATGATTTAATTGAAGGGAGAAACCACCAGCAAAAACTTGGTAATTAAGCTCCTTAAGGATTCTAAAATTTGACCATTTTCATTTTAGTCACCTCAAAATAGTTTTCAAAATCGCATTTTGGTCACCAACCTAAATGTCACATTTCCAAATTCCATTTTCCAAAATTGATTCCACCAAAAATCAATATATATTAAAAGATGATTTTTAACTATTTTCCCATTTTTATCTTACCGAAAAATATACGGTCTCGAATCTAACTTGAATCTCTAACCTAGTCCACCGGACCGTCTAATAAGCCTCAAAACTGCTAGGCCCATAACCGGGGCGTTACAAATCTCCCTCACTTAAGAAATTTCATCCTCAAAATTTACTCAGAGGTAACAAAAGCAGAAACCGCTCCAACATCTCTGACTTACATTCCCACGGGGCTTCTTAACACTGTGGCGTCTCTACAACACCTTAACAAGCACAACCATCATACCACGCAGAACCCTACTGCTAGCAACAACGATCTCCACCAGATCCCTCACACAAGATAACTCAGATCTCAACACAATACCTTCCCTAGCACAACATGCGAGGAATCCAACCGATACCTACACAACATCGTCACATGACACACAACATGAAACCCTTCCAACACAAGAGATAACCTCAAACAATAAGCAACAGGACCCAGACGCTCAACAAAATCGTATGGTCCACAAAACATATCACTTTCTTCCAAGGTGATACCATCATGATCATCCAACCATCAACAACACACTTTAAAACACTATACCTCAAATTCGCGTAGAATTTTCGACGATCCGAAACTGCTCTCAAGCGCTTACACAACAATTCGCCTTCTCATTGGTGCCTTTCCGCACATCAGACATGGGAACATACTTCTCCCTAATTCCAGCCCAACACGCAGTCGTACGACACCTCCAACCGTACAACGCCTCGTACGGTGCCATCTGTATACCTACCTGATAACTGCCATTAAAGCAACCTCTACAAAAGGCATTTGCTTTTCACACTTTCCCTAGAACTCAATGATACACGACCCAACTTATCTTTCAAAACCTAAATTCCATGTTCTAACACGCTGTCCAACTGGGAAAGATATGAAGTACATGCACCCAAGCTCAAGCAACACCCCTAGAACCTTGCCGCAACTCATGGATCTTCGTCCAAAACTATGGACTCTGGCACATAGTGCAATTGCACTAACCTGACAATATACAAATCTGCCATTTATCCCAAAACATACATCACAAACATAGCCACAAAGGTGCGCACATTTCGCAATTCAATCAACAACCACCATGGAGGAATTCTTTTCGACTAGAATCAAAAGCAACTAAAACACATAATTCATGGTGACTCTTTCCCACATCCAATCTACTATCCTCAACAGTTGCAACAACCCGAAAAGAATCTGAGGCTCAACTTTCACTCGCTATCATACCATGTATCGATCAACAACATCAGCCACATCTTCCTTTAAACCAACCCCACAAGAACTAGTATGCGCCTCCATCAAAACCATACACCTCAACTCAACATCAAGAGACGCCACCTTTCGATCTTTGAAACACAACACCCTATCATCATTAACGTGAAAATCCATCAGATTTCTTTCCCCCCAATAACCTGAATATGTGGTACTAATGTATCATCACACCGTTACCTTCCTCTAAACACTTCACTTGTAACTTGGTATCAAGCCTCCATCACGCATCATACCCAACTGCGTAACAACATCCTCAACTCCATTGCAACCCTCACAAACAAAGCATCGGCTAAAACCTTAGCTCAGACGATATTCAACCATCATATTGTAACTCTTAAACAACTCCAACCATCCAAGCTGTCCAAAAATTCAAATCACTATTCATTTTTTTCTAACCACACCTGATCCGTGTACACGACACACTTCCCATCATAGAATTGGTGTTTTTAAAACATTTAAACAACCACCATCGCAGAAAGATTCACATCATGCGTAGGAGAAAAGAGCTCATGTACTTTTAACTATCAGGATGCATAAGCCACAACTCAACCTGCAATACTATAACCTCAACAAACCTCGCTGCTAAGAACTGAATCTAGCAAACCCACATACTGCCAATTCTAACTTTGGTCGCTCAAAAACTAGCGCAAGCCAAACTCCCAAGAACCATATCACCAAAACCACCTTCATACGCTACCTTGCTTATACCACCACTCCATCAATCAGTCATCCGTAAGTGTGAACATATGTATGCATGACCACTTATATGCCCCCATAGATGTCTATGTGTATGTATACAAAACCTCTAATGTTATGCTCAAATGTATGTATGTACTGACATATTTATATATACATATAAGTGTTATTGCACTGTGCATGTTTATCTGTTCACACTTACTAATAACATTCTCAGAACCAGAATCCTTAGCAACATACCCAAAACTCGTACTTCCCAAACAAAGAGCAATATTCACTTCTCCCCAGAAACCAACTAAACCATCCATACTTATCGATCACAACCCTTCTCGGTGCTTCTGCACACGAAAAGACCATCAATAAGCACCACAACCAATGGATCCAAAAACTCAAGGACTACCTAACTCATCATAACTATGAGCGCAACCCATGCATCGGTCAATCCAAACGGCATAACCCAAAAAAGCATACTGCCGTAGCCCTTACAGAAGGCAAATCTAAACACAAACACATCATTTACCTTCAACAGATAACACCCAGACTCAAACCAATCTTTCAAAGCACCAAAGCACCTCTGAAAAGATCAACATAACATCAACTTATTCAGCTACCAAAGCCCCATGCACATCCGCATCATATCATCCTCCCTTTTTCCACAACAACAGCGACGCAACCCACGGAAAAACACTAAGCCTAATAGCCCCTTGGTCAAGCAACTTCCTCAAGCCATGCACAAGGAGAAATAGACACTAAAGCTACATTTTCCTATAACTCAATGTCAAACTTGACCTCTCAATCCAATGGCAAACTCGACCATTCCCTCGAAAACACCCAAGAACTCACATACCGTATGAACATCCTGAGCATGTACTTTCTTGGACCTCAAATTCATAACATAGGCTAGGAATACCTTGTGACCAAGGATTCATCAAACAACTTGCTCTTAGGGCCAAAATCGCATTATACAAGAATTTAACATTATTGCCCATAATTACCACCTCGTAATCATCAGTAAGTTTCAACGCAACTCGCTAAGATCCAAAACCATCAACAGCTTTATGTTCCAGCCACTAATCCAAACCCAGGATTACATCAAAACCCGTGGAGCAGCAACTCCAACAAATCAACTGCAACCTCAGGATTTAAACCAGCAAAGGCATTTTCAACCATCCTTCCCGCAACAATCGTCTCACCGGGAGAACTAGGCCCCTACATTCGCACAACTAACACCTACGAGATAATCATTAAAACTACAATTGTCACAACCATCAACAACAACAAGCACAGGGGTTCACACTCTACATTTCAAATGCGAATAATCCCGCCTCATGAGATCACACGATCCACATACCCAACATGCATTAAATACTATTCTAGTCTGGATACTTTAACCCCACGATCCTCACCTAGCACTGTCATCACCTCACCTCAACTTAGGGCGATATCTTTTATAACACCTCTTTTTAAACTAAACATTACTAAACTAGAATTCACATTTCTCTTGCTAGAACCAGAACCTCCCACACTAAACAAATAACTCAGGTTCTGCTCGATGTACTTCACCCGTGCATCAACACATCAAAAATGGTGTAGTCAGAAGCCAACGCGTAAACCTTAACATCTTGTACCAACTCATAACAGACTCAGTCCTACGATACCTCTCTTTCAGTACCTGTTCAGGAGCATACCAGCTCAACTGAACAATCTGTACCTTAAACTCGGCTACATACACACAGCCTTGAACCCAAGCCATGAACTCTCGTTCCTTTTTATCCAAGTGTCAAAACCCCAGACACTTCTTCTTAAAGACGGCATGGAAAGACTCTCAATCCACCTCATGGGGTTTCATGCTCATAGATACAGTTGTCCACCAACCAAAACATCATCATGCAATAGGGATTTAACACATCCCAACTTACATGCACCAATACACCCTATTTGGTTCGAACCCGATTAACATTGGCCATCCCAATCTCAGATGCCTCAATTGTCAACCCATTGTACTCAACTCATTCCAAACTGTAAAGATATTCTAACGGTAACCTTGTTTTCTCAACGGCCGGTGCAACCACAGGCACTCCAGTAACGATAGCTTAAAAGCTCGAAACATCACCTATAGCAAGGTATCATATCACCCAACACTGGCTCAACTGACACATGTGATACATACTTTGGGGTGACAAACCCCAGGAGACACAACCCTCTCCTCACTCACTTCCCAAAGGCAACAACATCACGCTAATTCTCATTTTCCTCTCAGTCGTAACATAACACATTTTAAGGCATAGTAATCATTTCAAAACAAAATTAATCAGACCAGCTTCAAGAAAGGATCTAAGACTTCCATTTCAAAATCATAACATTTCAGACTATAATAATAAGGCAAAGGGTTTCCCAAAATTTCCCCAATCATGGCATAAAACAACCAACGTGCATTTTACAATCACCGTGCATAGCAAACAACAAAGTTCAACTCAAAATAACATTACATCAATCATACCAACTCCCAAATATCACAAACCTGTCTCAGGTACCACCAAATGTAACCCCCTTGACTCGGCCTAGTTGCAAGACCGAATCGAGTGAGCTGCATTAGGTTTACCAAAGTAAACCGGGAAGATGAAACCTAAAATGCATCCATTTTTTTCTTTTATCTTGTCTAGATGCTTTATTACTTTCCTACATGTACATACTGTTCACATGTTAGAACTCATCTCAATCGAGCTTCGAGCGATATACAATTGGACAAAAACGTAAATTAGGGACTAAAATGCAATTTTAACAAAATATAGGGCTTTTCCAAATTTTAAGTTACCAACCTTAAATTAAATATATTTCATGCTTACATGTCAAAAATCAGCTCACAATGATCATCCATACTCATCTAATTGCATCCACAATATTCAGGGACCAAAATGAAAGAAAAATAGAATTTCATTTCATAGACATTAACATATTAACAGCCACCGGAACGGGTACAAACACACTCGTACTGAGACAGAGTAGCCACCCGTACCGGTACACAGTATTCCGTATCGGTACACCACGTCAGCTTGTAAAATATTAATACCGTATCGGTACGAGCCTTCGTTGTTTCTGTACACGAGTTTTTCTCAAAAAGCAACTTTTCAGTAATGAGTCCCCGTATCGATATGCCTTACCCCGTACCGATATGCCTAGCTTAAATTGCTTAACCATATCCGTACGCACATACCCGTACCGATTCCAAGTGCCAAAATACGCCTAGCCGTACTGATACGGTCCCTCGCCTATCGGTACACATATGCCTGTAATGTCATTTTTAGCTGGTTTAACATGATTTCAGCCATATCAAAACATTCTAACATGCTCCTAACATACATCCAACATAAACTAGAATCAAACCACCATACAACATCACAAATTCATCATCAGCTCGTAGCATTTTGCATCATATGTAAATCTATAGGCATATACCCTGTAAAACCATTCAAGCAACATATGAAACTTCAAACCATCACCAAAATCAAACCACAAAGGCCAATTACAACTCAAGAACAACCAAACAAACTTGCTCAAACAGGGAGTTCAACGAAACATCTCCCAAATAACGGAAACCCCCATTGCCCTTATTACTTATAGTCTAGTTCAAACATACTTTGGTTACCAAGTCTTGTACCGATCCCTTGCTTTCCACTGCCTTCCAAGCTTTTAATTCTCTGCATTGATGGACAATGAGAGCGTAAGCACACTAGGCTTAGTGAGGAATGCTAAAAAACAAAACACCATCAATGCACTTTAAACTGTTTCTTAACACATATTGAAATCTCATTTCAATCAATCTTTAAACATCATTTAAGCATTACCATTGAAACATCGTGCCTTGAAAACCATGCACTTTTCATTTTTAAAATCCATCATATTAAACCATATGCAATAATAATCATTTACAATATCAAATTCCATTGCTAGACCTCAATTTAAGCCTTCCCAAGCATAACAACCATATACAAAGCTTAAAATGTAAACGTACAACATGTATCATTAGCCAACAACAAACTCCATTGCTAATCCTCAATTTAAGCCTTCCCATGCTTAAGAACCATATGTAATGCTTAAAGAGTAAACATGTATAAATCACATACAACATAAACTTTCCAATGATACATCAACAATTATATTAGCTCACAAGTGATCATTAACCAAGTTCATTTACCAAAAGAGTTCTTCGGATACACAGATTCAACAAGTGCTCAACCAACACTTCAAGCCATCTCAACCGGAATGGCGATACAATAACAATCGTGGTACATTACCAATTGGGAACACCTTTCAACCTAGGGGGACACCAACCCTAATCATCGGTTAGACGCTTAATCCACTAGCGGGAGTCTACGGTACTGTTTATCCCCTCTACCGTTAGGGTACTCGGATGGAGTTTTCGGTACACGGATCTAAACCCTCAACATCCAAGGTGACTTATTATAGTGCACTCAATCCTATGGCCGGCCAACTATATCCGACAATAATTTTAAAACCACATCACTTGCCAATATAATTAACCATTTTACATTTACCTCACTGTTTTAAACAAGCATTAACCAAACCATTTTTCCAAAGCAACAACCATGCTTTAAACCACAAGTATAGACCATACTTACAAGGATCACTTACCAAGTGCATCCTTTAGAATTTAATGCTCAAATACATTATATCAAATACTTTAAAACAAGCTTAAACAGTAGGTAACATGCAAATCAAAACACTTGCATAAAACCATTTAACACTAGCACTACCGAGAGAGAATATCCACTTTTACTTACTTTCGAGTTTAAACCAGCGTATCAAGCTAACATTAAACTCCCATAAACCACCTTTAAAATGTTCCAATGCTGGAATCCACGTTCTCACTCACCAATACGCGAAGCCTCGATTTGCCGACGCAAAAACATGCATCTGAAGCCTCTAAAACTTCACCGGTCACTTTCGGATTCATCTCCCCTGTTTAAACCACAGAACAACAAAGGATTAATGCATTTACAACCCCGCAACAAAGATCCTCATGGATTCTTGCATTCACCTCACAATTACCCAACCACAACAACCGAAAACCTCAACTAATCCTTTCCAAACACAGCCTAGCCACAGCAAAACAATCTAACACCAATTTTATCATCAATTAACATATATAAACATGATCAAATCAACCTAACACCTCCAGCAAACACACAACCACCATAATACCTCAAAAGCACAAATCTAGCAACCTAAACAATTAGAGATTCAATATTTTTGTGATTCCATTGATAAAATCAACTTATCAACATCCAAAATATGTTAAAAAACAATCCATAACACTGGAAATCAGATTCAATTCGAATCTTTCATAATTTCATCAATTTTACCCAAATAATTCTATATAAAAATACAAAATCATATTATAAACCATAAATCAAGGATCAAATACTTGGGAATATCAATAAAAAACCATTTAACAGAGGAGATCACGGACCTTACCCATGTTATGTGATTTCTTCCTTAATTGGCTTGTTTAAAGCTAAGAAAACATAAGATTTCAATGAGATTTTGTTAAAGAAAGTTAAAGAATCAAGTTAGAATTAATAATCTGAGTAAAAAGAGTCTCTTACCTCTGGATTTTGATGAAATTCTGAGTGTTTGGCAGAAAAGAAGTTGAGAGAAAAGGTTTAGGATAAAGTTACGTAAATTTTCTTTAAAAGCAAATAACTAACTTAGATATTTTAATCCCTCTTAATCACCCTTTAAAACACATGTTTAAAATAATTTAATTGAAGGGAGAAACCACCAGCAAAAACTTGGTAATTAAGCTCCTTAAGGATTCTAAGAATTTGACCCTTTTTCATTTTAGTCACCTCAAAATAGTTTTCAAAAATCGCATTTTGGCCACCAACCAAAATGTCACATTTCCAAATTCTATTTTCCAAAATTGATTGCACCAAAAATAAATATATATTAAAAGATAATTTTTAACTATTTCCCCATTTTTATCTTACCAAAAAATATATGGTCCCGAATCCGACTCGAATCTCTAACCCGGTCCACCGGACTCTCTAATAAGCCTCAAAACCACTAGTTCCAAAACCGTGGTGTTATACAAAAGGGAAAAACCACGGGAAGAGGATGAGAACTTCACTATGATGGATAAAGAGGTTACAACTGATTTATGATGTTCTGTCTAAACCCCTAATCCCTAGTATCTATTTATAGGGATAGATTCCTTGTTTACAGAGGAAACTTGCATAGAAACAAATTCTATCCAAACTGAGTTTCCTACCTTTAATTAATATAAAGTAAACAATATCTACTATAAGTAGGATTCTTACTTTAAACCAAATCTCAAAAGAATTTGGATCACAATTCTAACATCCTTCGATCTACGCTTTTTTCTTTTGTTCGTAAGAATTGTAATTTATTCGTTAATCGGGTGGCGAGGAAGACTGAGACCTATTCTTGTCCAAAAAATCTGTTTAGTTCTATCCCACCCGAACTACATCTTCTGTTGCTATCTCTTTGTTTTGTTTTTACGATGGTTATCTTAGTATGTTAAAAAAAATCAATCTACAAAATGAAAGTTTAACCATATGACCTTCAACGCTTTTTCACTTTGGACAATAAGATTATGTTTCATTAAAAAAGCAAAGCTCTAAAAATAAAAATATTTTTAAAGAAAATAAAAAATGTTAAAATTAGAAAATAATAAAAAGTTACTTTTCTTTATTTTTCACTTTATTTTTTTTAAATTTTCTAAAAGTTGAAAATAAGGGATTTTTAATTTAATGAATTGATTCATATTCAAATTCATGTGAACAAAAAATAACTTTTTTCAATTATTTTTAAATATAAAATCTCTAACGTGTTTTTTTAGATGAAAAATGAGATTATTACCACGTGCCTAATTAAAAAAACCTCCCTAAACCTAAAGGGAGGAAGAAGAGTGCACATGGTAATAATTAAAATTCAACTTACAAGGATATACCCACCTAACCAACAAGAAAATAAACTGAACTAAAACATACTAAGACAACAACTACACAACCAGGTCCTCCTGTAGCAAAGTTGCAATCCCTTGTGAGGGTGTCGGGAATTGAACAACGGCAAAATTATCCAAATTGGCAGATTTAACTAAGGCATCAACCACCCTATTACCATCCCGGTGAACATGCTCCAAACGAACACACCATTCTTTATGGCGAAGATCATCCAAGTGTAACAGGAGAGAAATACCCTCTCATCGATGTGAATCCATCTTCAACATGTTGAAAACATCAAGACTATCAACCTCAAGCACGAGACGTCGAAAACCCAACTCCTACTCATAAAGCAAGCCGATGTAAACACCCCATAGCTCGGCCTCTAAAGCGGAACAAACACCAATGAACTTAGAGAAACCCCCTAGCCACGACCCTGCATGATCACGGATCACACTGTCACAGGAAGCTACACCATCAACACCCCTCCTTACTCTGTCCGTATTCAACTTAACCTATTCGAACTCCAGTAGTGAACAATGAACCATGCTAGTAGCGGGTGTACCTGAACTAATCACTGGCCGCAACCGGAACTTTAAATCACGTCACATTGTATTGAACATGACACAATTTTGCTCCAATATGGAGAGCTACCCTTCTATGGGATTACCATAAGCAATAGAGTTACAAAACTTCCACAACTGTCAAACCGTAGCACCAAACATCAAGTCCCAATCAGTCCCCTCACGAGCGAAATACGCCATCTTCACTAGATCTGTATATATCTATGCCTTGAAGTCCATAGACATGAATTCTTGTATACGCTCCTATCTGATTAGGTTCTGCCTGTAACACCCCAAAAATTAGTCTAGTCAAAATTGGGTTTCTAACGATCGAAAACCCCACACTGGAAAGGTCAAAATATTGCATTGACTCTGATCGTATGGTCAATTACATTGATGTTGGACTCTAACTGAGTTAATTTATCGACTAAGGACCTTATTGAAATTATTGAAAGCTTTTTCGTGACTAAATTGTAAAAATTGTAAGTTTGGGGATAAAAGGATAAAGTTTCAAACGATGAAGGACCACCCCTTGTAATTTTCCCAAAAATTGGGTGAGTCATCTACTAGCTTCTTTGAAATCACGTGAAATGGTCATCTTTTGTCATAAAAGATGATAGCTTGATGAGGGCAATTATCATTGTCTTAAAGGAAGCAAAAAGTAGGAAATAATGGAAAATTATATTTTAAAGCTTTCCTCTTTGGGAGGATAAGAATCCGGCCTTTTAGTTCACATAGGAAAAGTGTTTTATAACACTTAAATTATTTCAATCATCTCCTAACTTCATCTTCTTCCACACTCAAGCAAGCACCTCTCCACCTTTAAGCAAACACCTCTATTTTTGCATAGTTCCAAGTTCAAGTTTTTTTTTTTTTTGATTTATTGATTCCATGGTGTTGTTATCAATCGGGTAAGTAAAAGCCCTCAATCAATTCCTTGATTCCATGACTAGATCATGGCCAATTTTAAGTGGAAAGGTTATGAACCCTAAGATGTCACCCATGTTTTCTAAGCTTAAATCCATGGTGGTTTCATAGCAAAAAGTTGCTATGAGTTTAAATATTGAGCTTGATATCGTTGGATTCATTGAAATTACTTTCTTATGTCTTTTGTCTAGATCAAGAGTTTGAAGGTAAATAACCACCACTTCCATCAAAGACCTCAAATCCCAAAGACAAGGGATACACCATCCAAGAGTCGTAGAAGCATCAGAAGATTAGGTGAGTGTAGTCGGAGTCTCGAGAATAGGCTAGGTGTCTTTCCAAATTTCATTAATATCAATTATTACATTGCTAACATTTTGTCCAAGGGGTTATTGCATCGAACCTCATTGGAGGCTTTATTGGTAAGCATCGATAAGTTATTACATCAAAATATTGAACATAACATCATCGTTATTGTCATTGTCATCATCGGAATATTGGAATATAGAAATATTGATCATTGGATATTTATAGTGTCATTGTCATAGACATTGGACATTGATAAAGGTATTGTTATAGTCATTGATAATGATATTGCCATTGAGCACCGGTATTGATATTGTCATCGCTATTGAAACATTGCCATTGATATTGTCATGGTCACTGATATTGCTATTGTTATTGTTATCGAACCTTGGATTCAAAATGACATTGGATACAATTGGCATACCATAGAATTCATGAGCTCATTGGTATGGTTAGACTACGGTCTTTGGGCTACGACCTTTATTGTGGCGAGGTGGAGGAATGTTTGTGCTATTGGTCAATTGGCGAGGCAGAGGGGCTAAACTATTCATTGATTTGGCGAGGCGTAGGAATTCGCGTATCCACTATCTTGATTCGATCCAAGGAATATTATACAAATATGACATATTTGTCATTGAACATGATTCATAGCATCACTATTGTTAAAACATGGATTGGAATGCATATCATTTTTTTGACATTATTTGTGACTACCTCACTAGGCAAAGTATACCTAATGCATTTCATTTCATGCATTTCAGGTTAAAGAAGCTATCGTTGTGTGATCGGGAAATTTGAAATTTTTGGCAAGTCACAGTGACCCCTAGAGTAATGTTTATCGACCATACAAACTCCAAGTATGGTGGCATAACAGCTAGACAAGTCATGCTTGGCCATTTTGATGTATATATGCTATGTATGGCCTCTATACGGTTAAAGGCTTAAAATGACCCTTTTGAAAATGACTAATGTTGGTAAAATATGCATATTTGGCTTAAAAAGGTAAAATCCTAGTAAATTGATTCATATAGCTATGAAATTTGGCATGCGAGTAGATTATGACTAATTAAACTTACTTGTAAAATTTCATAAGATTTGGACATTGTTTGATAGGTCAAAATGCAGAAAAACCCGACATAATTTGCAATTACAGAATAGAGCGTATCGATATGTTTGATGGTGTATCGATATGTGTGTGTACTATTGGTCATAGGCGTACAAGCGTACTGATATTGCAATGGTAGTACCGGTACGCAAAATCAACACTAAAATTTTGGATAACTAAGGGTACTTGTACGAATACAGGGTGTACAGACCCCTGATGCTTGAAATCCTCCGTACCAATACAACTAGGGCTATACCGGTACGAGAAACCGTTATTGGAATTGATAAAATTATAAGTTGAGCATCGCGTATTGATACGGACGAACCCCGTTCCGATATGAGCTCACCAAACCTAACGACATTACCAGTCATGACATAGGTGTACCAGTACGGCCTCCCCGAGTACTAATACTGATATAGGTAATTTAGTTAAAAGCTATATGGATAATTTTGGAAAACTACAAAATGGTCACTATTTAATAAATGTTTAAATTGAAGGGGTAGATGGTTTCTGATTGACATGAAAGTTTATATGTTCACTGTTCATAGGTTGAATTTTATATTGGTAAGTTCAATTTTGGAAAGGACATCTAAACTACTAAAATTATAGATTGGTCCTTAAAACTTGTAAGAAGTTTAAATTGGTCATAAAAATAGAAGATCATAGTTATGAATCTAATTACCGACCTCACTGTATTGTTATAGTATCATATTAAGTTATTGATGTTATTGTACCGCTATTGAATCACTAAATCACTGAATATCGTTCAAATCACTGAAGGAGTGTTACACTGCAGATAGAGATAGCCGATGGATAAAGTCGAAACACATGGTTAACGTCTTCCACTAAATCTTAACACATTGGGCACCGACCCAAATGAATATTGTAGGTAGATGATACCGAGAAGCACTGATTAGCATAGCCATTCCAACCTATAGATGCTTCAGTTAAGGTCCCTTTCGGACCTTTTATAGCGGCAATATGCAGTAGGACCGCAGTCAGCAGCATGAACTCGAAGCTCGACCAGATTCATTCCCCTTCGATCCCTACCATATCAGAAACAGGTACATCCCCTAGTCCATCCACTGCGGCACTCGCCACATGGTTAATTAACGAACCAAGCTCCGTAATTCAAGAGTCACGTGAAAAATCAACATCACGCCCATGTTTGATTGTCCAATTGATGTTCCGACAGACATCGTCCCAAACAACACTGAGACCCTTCCAAAGCCGGGAACAATTATAAAAACGTGAAGAAATTAGAACCCCATCCCGCACTTATACTTCACATAGAGGAATTGTACCCATAAGGCATTTTTATGAGTCAATAAATTAAACACCAATTTCTTCAAAAAATCTTCATTTTGAGCCGCGAGCTTCCTAAAACCAAGACCACCATGATCCAAAGGCCGACAAACATCGTCTTATTTTACTAAGTACACACCCCGCCCTTTGAAGTGATGCCCCAAACAAAATGCCGAATCAAAGCCTCACACGTCTTCTTGGGATAACTACTGATTGCTTGGTATATGTAGGAATTGCTGCCAATACTGCTTTTGCAAGAGTAATATGTCCTGCTAATGATGGAAATTTAGCTGTCCAACCACTGAGCTTCCTCTGAACATATTACACCAAATAATTATAGGAAGTCATTATGACTCTCTGATGAAGAAGTGGAACCCCTAAATATTTCTCCATATCCTCAACTACACTAAAGCCACATTCCGAACTAATTGCCTTACGCAACTGAATAGGAACATTTCTAGAGAAAAACATAGTAGTCTTCTCACTATTCACTCTATGCCCTGAAATATTACAGAAAATGTCCAAATCCTTGGGTTTAGTATAAACCTTCCCCTCATGAAACTTCGGGCAGTGAAGCAAAGTTGTGTACTCCTTAGAAGTAGAGGTCATGTCTATTTGGCCGAAGGTGAAACAGTTATACCCCTGATTCTAATATTGTGTAAAAGCTCGAAATAGTTGTAGGTCAACTTAGACGTCCAAAAAGAAGATTATATCACCGAATTCTTGCTAAAAAACAGTCTCATATTCGAATCCCAACGCCTCTATATGTGCACAACATTCTGTTTGGAAATGATCTGAGTATGACAGGTTATCTCCGATACGCACCCCACTGTCAAATTGTCTCCACTTGCCATTTGCTTCTGCTCGGACCAACCCCAAACCAAAGCATTATCATTCTTTGCACTACAAAACGTCTCTCCTATTACGAATGCCTTCTACTATAAATATTTTTTGAATCAACACCTCTGATATGATATGCAAAAATAAATGCAATGGGGAAATAAAGAAAAAGAAAACACTAACAAAAACCAAGTCAATACGGGTAAAATAATCGAATAAATAAATTAAATGAATTAAATAACAAAATATAAAATCAATAAATCTAAAGCAATAAACATACATGACATATATATCAAACAAAGGCATAAATAAATCAAACAAAGCCTAACAAGGTTACTGTTAAATGGACAGAGTTTTAGCATGTCTCTAAAAGATGGGCTCTTACAGTCCACTATATATGGTTCGGTTCTAGAGTAAAAGGTACCTGAACTGTCGTTAGAACATCGATTCGATAGGATACGAGACCTTATACCATACGGAGGTGAGTACCCGACGAAATATAAGGATCGTATCTCGGAAGCGAGTCATAATCCCATGCGGAGGTGAATACCCCACGAAAGAAAGTGACCTCTCCCACTTAGCAAGGAAAGGAGCCTGGGAAGAAAGTTAATGTATGAATGACATTTTATATCAAACACCGGATAAATAAATTTGGTAAAACAAACAAGGTTAGTGATTAAATAATAAATTTAATTTAATTTAATTTTTTTCCGGTAAATACGATACGAATCAACTAAGGCTTGACTCCTTTTTTCTATAAAAACAAATAATATGGTCCCCAACGGAGTCGTCATGTTGTAACAACTAAAAATTATGGATTGTTCCCTCTTTTTATTAAAAAAATTTTGGTTTGGAGGAAATTCTTAAAAACTCAAATTTTAAAATAAAATTTGGGAGTCGCCACCGGTCTCTTGGATAAGGTTGACCGAACACCAAAATAATCAGAGAAAATCAAAAATCGGGTTTGGAAGTCAATTACATTTGGGGAAGGGTTCGTACCCCTACCACATCCAAAATCGGTACCTAAGGGTTTGTTTCATATTTACCAAGGAAAATTTAAATTCAAGTCTAATTTAATATCTAATGCATAATGCATGTATGCATCGTAATACCACATAAATTTAAAATTGTCTCGCTGTTTATAATAACCAAAGGAGATGACATCCGAATAACTCGGGATGACACTCCCATAGGGCCATCGAAAAATTGAGACCTAAGTCTAAGACAACAATAAAATAAATGCATGAACAATTAAAACATGCTAAAATAAATAAAGTGGCAAGAAAAAATAAATATGGAAATTAAAAGTTAATTGTTTTTTATTGGAATAGGTATGATTTTATTGAAACTAAATCATACAGTCAATATTGTTGTCACAGGCCTCATTAAAGACCTCTATAATCCTAAGTTGGAGAAAAATAGTGCACCGTGACAACATACAAACAAACAACAAACACCAACTAGAAAAAAGCCACAAAAAAACATACATATATATAGTTATAACATATAATAACATATAATAACAATAAAATAAGGACCAAAATTGAATAAAACAGAAACAACAACAAGATAAATTAAAAAAAATTGAAACAATAATCAATCACTAAATTGAATTAATTAACAAAGGGGAGGGATCACATGGGTAATTATACCCCCGGTCTTCATACCAAATTGAGAAGAAAATAAAATTTCAGGGTCAAATTTGAAAGAAACATAATGGACCTGAAAATGGTGACTAAAGTGAAAACTTAAAAAAAGGAGTGCAAAAAGAATTCTAAAAGGGCAGAAGGACTTACATGAGGTGATTAACCCCAAAATATTTTTTTTAAAAGAGACTATAAATAACAAACCATAAACACATCCTCTTTTCTTTCACATACAAAACGGATCAAGATGCTCTTTTTAAAATTCTATAAACTGTTCTTTAGATAGTTGATGAGTTCATCACGAACTCATATACTTTTTTAGAACTCAGCGACCAGTCATCCGCTGTAAAACAACGTCGATTACTGCCCGCCGACGCTGTCGATCCTCAAACCAAACCCCTAAACAATCACTTTTTACCTTAAAACTCAATTCATGCTTCAAGTTCTTTGAAAACCACCATATTTTACTAAAATCTAAAAAAAAACTAAACCCAACACCTCAAAAAACTTCATTTTCAAAATATAAACTGCTTATCATCGGAGACAGTGGCCTCAACCGAAGAACAACCGTCTAAAGATCGACGAAGGTAATGAACTCCTTGAACTTTCCTCCCCTCTTTTATCTTTGATTCAAAATATGAAATAGGAGGAAAATACCTCTAAAAGGTTTTTTTCTCTTTCTCCGTATTGATTTTCAGAATAGTTATATTGTTTAGGTTTTTTTGGTTCTTATAACCAAAATTACAATGATTTAAAAAAAAACTAAAAACATATACGTAAAAAACTAATGGTTCTGCTTTCTCTGAAATTCCTAAAAAATTTCTAATATGCCATTTGTTTGTATTCATATATGCCTCTGAGATTGTTGGGAATAGGCTGACATGCCTGAAGTTCCATTGTTTTCTTGCATGACATGGCCGAATGGTGGAGTAAGGGACTAGAGAGAGGAGATGACAATTGAGGAGTTGGGCACGTGGGGATCTGAGGAACTGAACAGTGGTCTACACGTGCAAGTAAGAAACCAAGCTCCATATCCTATCTTGATCTTGACCGCCAGATCTTTATTGGATCCTAATGTTTGGAGCCGGCTACAAAAGAAGCAAAGAAGTGTTAGATTAGGATTTTGTTATTAGAATTAGGGTTTGGACCAAACAGGCCCGATGTGTATTTTGGTTTAGTTTGTATGTAAATGGACTATTATATAAGTTTTAAATTAGCTAAAGATTTTTATTTATATTACTATTTGATATGATGATGATAATGATGATGATAATAATAATAATAATAATAATAAAAGTAAATAAATAAATAAAATAAATAATTGAATAAAATAAAATAATAAAGAAAATGGGTTATTAACTCGGACAAAATTAGTGATTATAGTATCGGTACGCGAGGAGTTCGTACTGGTACCCAGTGTTCAAAGTGATGAACACAGATGAACTGTGAAGGGCGTATCGTTACAGGCTTCAAGCTATACCGGTATGCGATGCAAGTAGTATTGGTATGGGTTGACCCGTATTGGTACTGACTTTTGTATTAAAATTCCAGGGAGCATAATTTGTACCGGTACGATCAGGGGCATATCGGTACTATAAGGGTACCGATACTCCTCAAATTTTGTGTACCGGTACTGGGTGTCTATTGACCCTTCCTCTTACAGCCTGCATCTTGGTACGCGAAGGGTATGTATCGATGCTTGTTGTACTGTATCAGTACACGAGCTTCAATACCGGTACTGACTAGGTAATATGCCTGAAAATTATTAAATTGAGTTCGCGTGGCTGAAAAATTGTGGGAAATGGTCCCATCGACTTCGAATGAGATAAAATCAATTGTAAAACTGAGAAATCAAGATTTAACCCCCATATGCGAGCATAATGTTTAACAACTCAGTAAATCTATTGGTGAATTGTTAATAAATGAAAACATAGAGTTATGTTAATTGTGTCAATGTTGTATGCTATTTGGAAACTTGTATGGTTGAGTCACATTTGGTTGATGGGATTCAGATACCCAGAGAACATGTTGCAACACCTATAAATGAGACATTGAATGTACGTTCCCAAGGCTGTGTGACATCGGTCCTCATTCAAACATACTCGATGAGAGATTCTGAGTATGAGTGAACGTTTCTAAGGCTATGTGACACTGGGCCTCACTCAGAGGGTACGTTCTCGAGGTTGTGTGACACTGTGCCTCACTCTAGGTTTATGGTATCATGTATATGTTTGCTTTGTGAGATTGATGAATCCATTGTTGATTTCTATGTGTTCAGACGACTAGAGGTAGCGTCATATGTTGATGTTTTTGCCATATCATCATCTACTACATGCTTTTGTTTGTGATTTCCATGAAGCATGGTTGAGAGGAAATGTATATACTGATCTTTTTAGCTCAATGCTCGAAATTGTTATTTCCATTTGTAGGTTAGTAGGTTGGCATGTTGTATTTGGAGGAGCACCATCAGTGTTAGATTTTAGCATTGCATCATCAAGAGTACATTGCTTAGATTTATTTGGGCTATATATTCGTTTGACCCTATGGTTTTATATTGTAACTTATATTTTGGATTTATATTGTTGAGTCGAATGCTTTTTATAATTGTATTTTAAATGGAGCTCCCTTGTAAACGTTTTTAAGATACTTATCTATGTTTGAATATTTGAATCAAATGGGTTTATGAAATTGAATTGTGGTTTAGGCTCAACTAGATGGAAAATTTTATGATTTCGGGTTGGGTTGAGGCCCAAATGTGGCTCCAAGCTTAGGGTAGTGGTATCAAAAACCTAGGCCTAGCCGGTTCTAGGAAATCCCCAGGTGGTCTAGTGTGGTAAATAGGTGCCTAATGAATACATTGCCCATAAGTCAAAGTTGTACTTGTTTTAAGCTAAAATTTGATGGAGTAACACAGTTCTTTCTGTAACACCCCTTTTCGTATCCATACGACGAATACAAATCAGGATTGTCACAACTTTACTATCCTTAAATATTAATGATATTTGAAACAAAATTTAAGCTTTGATAATTTTAATGCCAAATCTTAAGTACTGGCACCCCTGTCCTAAAATGCACATTCTTGCATTTTTATATATTTCTAATTCATCCTAATTCAATTCCCAAATGTCTTCAAATGTTATGTATGTCTATGGCGAACAATTGACTATCATAAAACATACATGCTCTTAATTATCTTAGCATGCAACTCATCACCTGAGGTTACTCTTAACTTTAAATCTTTCCAGAAACGCCAATTATCATGAAACCATAACGAACTTTAATGGCCAATCACAATTCAAATAGGTTTAACAAGTATACATGTCACTATAATAATCAAACCTCAATTAGGATGTCATTACTGTGATTACCTGTTGAGCTTTCCAATATTGATGCAATGCTATCCTCACTCTCATCTTGATTTACCTACATGTGGACAATCAAACACACGCTAAACACGAACTTAGTGTGACAATAATCAAGATTAAAAATAACTAAATATGCTTATTCAACTTCATGATTTATTAAACCTCAAGGCTGCATATATATATAACATGCCATATGCCAATATATCAACCTTTATATTGCATTGGTAATGATTTATTACATGCCAATGCCATCAAACTTTCATGCGTGTCCATTTGTCATAATATGCTATATATACATAAATGCATCATGATCACTAGGTATGTATTACCATCATGTTAATCATATATTAACATAATATAAACCGGATATAAATTTCTTACCAATATACTTGCCATTTATTCCAAAAGCTCATAAGCCTATTCACCTGTTTATCTTTTAATAACCAAAAAACCATAGCCCAAATATAAGCCTATGAGGACCCTAGGTACACGAGTCAAAACTGCACATAAGGTTGTGCTAACATCCGCACATAAGGTTGTGCTAACCATCCGCACATAAGGTTGTGCTAACCATCCGCACATAAGTGTCCTTTATATACACCATAGTGCTAAACCGAGTATGCAGCGTGCTGCTAGACTCTATGGCATGCCAGGTATACCTTGTGCCTCATTAACATACTTGGGCATATATTCCATATTTATTCCATCCATGGCAATGTATATCAACATAATTTAACATTGGGCAGTTCATACCCGAAATAACATTCATAATATAACATCATATATAACTAGTGATCTATACATTGATGTTCAACCTTTGACATATTTAAAACATGTCAATATATGATCAATGACATAAATATCATGTCAATATATAAATAAGGTAGACTCATCCTAATGATGTATAAAACATCCATGTATCACGTTATGTATGCATTGCACTCACCTTTGCCACATAACACAATGCCTCACTAAGTCCTAGTTGGATCTTTGCTTTCAAAGTACCTTGAACCTTCTTTGATTCGGATTTGACTTCATTAATCACATGAATAAAATAAAATATTTGTTAGATTCAAATCTAATAATACCTTAAACATGCTGTCTAATATAATCACTCGAATATAAAATTTCCAAATATTTTTCCTTTCTTCTTTGTATTGTTTAAAAGCTCATTATGGTCCTTAATTACCAATTTGAACTTCCATTAATTCTTTTGAGCTTGCTGACTAACATTTAAATGCAAAATGTTTCAAATTCCATTTTCTGACTGCTTGCGTTACCTTCAAAGATTTACTTATACAAGGCAGAATACATACTGGATCTCAATTTCCTTTCTACTGCAGAAACTAGATTTGATAACGGTTCTAAAGGTATAAGCCACATAAATTAATAAAATCTAAAAAATTATGAAAATTCTTTACATTCACGTCACAAAGTTGTCCAGGCAGAACCTGTTCTATAATTTTTCTGACCTTCATTCGATTAAAATTTCATATCTTTTAACTCATAACTCGAAATCAGTTTCCGTTTGCTGGAAATGAAGCTAGACTAACAAATCTTTACAACGGTATAAAATTCATCATCTAACCATTTTTTTATAATTTATGGTGAATTTTTAAACTTACTGCCATAATTCAAATTCCAACATAACTTTCCATGAATAACTTCTAATTTACACCAACTTCTACTTATTTATATACTTGTCAATTTAGTCCCATCACTTTACATCAGATGGCTAGAATAAAGCTTGTATTCATATGTTCTCTTTACATCCTTCATCAAAATAAGCTTAAACCTTTTCTCCTCTAATTTATCTTGATTTGTCAAAATGGTCATCAAATTTCCAATAAAGGATTCAAGCTTCTTACTTTTGCAAATTAGTCCTGAAATCAACATTACTACCTTAATTCCATCATTTTAACTAAAAATCAGATTTACTCCTTCTACATGTTCTCTTTACTGGATAAACCATTCAAGTTTGACAAATTGTCAAAATGGTCACTAAAGCGATTAATCGTCGGTTTAACATTCTAACTTCATTTTCATGTCTCTAACATCATTAATAACATAAATAAATTTCAAATTCTAAAAATCAGAAATGCACCCCTAACTTTAACACTTTTCTGAATTGGTTCTTTAGGGTTTAAATTTAGGGTTTTGATTCCAGACAACAAATCAAGCTTGCAAGATTACTAACTCATCATCATAAACCCTAATTTAAAGTTGTATCCCAAAACCCTAAACTTCTTCAAGGTAGCTGAAATGTTTAAGGTTTAAATCACAACTGAAAAACATAATCCAACATCATTCTTGCTTGATTTCAACATAAAATCGAACATAGATTCATAAAATCATAAATCTACCAATTTGAACATAAACCCTAATTTAGCTCTCATATCAAGTCTCATAAATCAAGCATGAAATTCATGAATAATATACATCAATAGATAGAGATCAAAGAGATGAACGACTTTGTAGTTCGGAAGATTACCGTAAAATTGAGATTTGGGGCTTAAATCGAGCTTGGAAAATTTCCCTCTTCTTTCTCCTCTTTCTCCACGGTTTTGGAGATTAAATTTAATTGATAAACCTTCACATTTCATATATATATATATATATGTAAGCCACTTGTATAATTAAAAATAAGTTTTTAATTCAATAAATTCTACTTTCTAAAAATACCCTCCAACTAGATTTATATTTCTAATTTGCCATTTTGTAACATTCCAACTAAACTTAGTTGGATTCTAATCAGCCACCATTCATCCATAAAAGAAATCTCAAAATTCATTCCATGTCCCTATTGGGTGAAATGACCAAAATGCCCTTTACCGATCAACTTATTTACAAAATTGCCATTCCATGTCATTTCAATCGATTTAAATTTTTCTTGACCTTTTTAACATCCAAATATCCATAAAATAATATTTTATGACTCTTCTAAGGTTCATGGAGCCATCTCTAAAATTTTAGCTCGATCTAATTATCCAAATATTTTTCTGAACTTTATCGCTTTATAGCCATTAACACAAATTCTTTACCAAAAATCTAAGTAACACGAAAATGTCATTATTGGGGTAAACTATTCATTTACGGGACTGAAATACATAACTTTCAAAATTTACAATTTAGTCCCTGAACTTTTCCTAAGTTTATACTTTAGCCATAAAACTTTCAAAATTTACATTTTGGTCACTGGCCAAAAATTGGGATATTACACTTTTGTTGAGTAAAATTCAATATGTATAGAAGAGGTAACGCGTAACGCTCCATTCCTGTATCCGTACATCGAACACGAGTTAAAGATGTTATAGGCTTTTTTAAGAATATCTTTGAACTAAAAACCGGGGTAATTTAAAAATTTAAAAATAACTTCCCAAGTGGTCACCCATCGTAGGATTTCTCTAATCCAAGCACGCTTAATTTTATTTAATTTAGAAATAAAATAATAATTTAATACCCGATAGTAAAACTTTTTACGTAAATAATATAATCATATCAAAACATATAATAATAATAATAAGCAGTAAATACGTTTAACCTCTATGAAAGGTTTATAACACTATTTCATATCCGGTTGAAGTATTTTAACAAAAAGATAGGTTTATCTAGAACATGCCACAACTAAATATACAAAACATGGATGTCATAAACACTGAAATTAACCTGTAGAATCTGTACTCCCAAAAGAGAAAGTGATGCAAAAGTCGTCCGCTCCTAATTTCGTTTTCCTACGTGTATAACAAAAATACACTCTGAGTATAACTCAGTGAGGCATAAGATGAGAACATATATAAAATACTTTGTAATGCATGATACTTTCAAAAGCATGATAATCATTAAATCATATAATTTGTAATGCATGAATATCTGCATATGAGATCATATAGTTGTATTGTGTAATCATATAACCCAAGGTAAATATCAAGTGACTAATAAACGAGTCGCGTACTTTAAAAGTACTATCCTTTTCTGTAAACTGTGTACACATTTAAGTGTCGAATAACTGTAGGACACAATGAAGTGTCAGAAACTGTAAGACACAATGAAGTGTCAGATAACTATAAGAATGTAATGGTATACCACAATATTGTCCAACTTAATATTATACTACCAAGGGCAAACTTAAAACAATTCCTGCAAAAATGACAAGCAACCCAATAACAATTTAAATCAATTAAAACATATTCATACTCCAATATGTTATATATAATCCATGGTATACATGCCGTTTAAAAACTATATAAAATAGCTTGTCATATATATCATGCTATAAACCATTTGTAAGCATAAAGATATGTCATAATCTTTAAATCAGAGAAATAATGTATCATGCAAAACATGTTTTGCTATATAAAAATATTTACCTTTTAGGTTGACTTATCACAAGTCTCTCTATAATATGTATGTTATTAAACATACTTTTAAATACATGTATGCACTCACCTTAGCCTTGATAATATTAACTTCACTACTCGATTTCACTTCTGATCCTTTTCTTTTCCTTTTCTACTGAAACGACCTTGGTTTATATCGGGTTCTACATTAAAAAATAACATATACCATTCCAAGTATATGTTAGTACATATCCATCCCATATATAATAATGGAAAGTAATTAAAATAACTATCCATTATGCATAAAATTGATCCGATAAAACTTTCTATATTTGAATCACATTTTATTACATCTTTCTTCAAATCTTCAACTTTTACCAAAATACTTATTTTTAGTCCCTAATGACTCTTCTAAGCTTCCAACCATAAATTTCAAGTCTAGTCCTTACATTTTTCATCATTTCCACTTTAAGACCTAAACTTTAAAAACCTTTCACTTTGGTCCCTAAAGTAGCCGAATAGTCCATAATACAAGCTCAAATATTGATTTGAGCTTCAAAATCAATATTCGAATCATTTGAATTAATTCTCCATTATAATATTTCTCACTTACAAGCTCAACAATCGATTCCCTAAACTTTACAAAGTTTACAATTTAATCCCTAATACAATCTAATTAGGGATTTTCATTCAAATCACCTTATATCAACTCATGAAACCAATATTCCTTCAATTATGTCCTAAAATTCCAAACTTTAATATAAACCCTAATTCTTCTTTTCAAGAACATGAACCATTCTTCATCCAAATAACAAATAAAAAAACCAAGCATGTAAGACATCATTCCTATCATTTCCAACATCAAAATAATTTTTGCAATAATTTCCCCTAAATTTCTCAATACTACCGAAAAGTCCCTAAGCAATTTTTCATGGAATTTTCATCACTTTCAACATAGAAACAACATCACAACCTTATTTCCAACATGAATAACCTTTAAAACATAATATTCCAACATGTCCTTTATCCACCTTAATCATCAACATCAACTTAGGAGCATGAAAACCAAGCAAACCGTATACCAAATGATAGAGAATTCAATGAATAACAATTTCTTATTTCATATCTAAACCACAAATCAAATCCAATAAGCTTAAAAATCCAAAAGAAAATTTTCTCTTACCTTTGGAGGAGTATTCGAAAATGAGAAGATGAGTGAAAAAATGTCTTGAAATTTCATATTTCTTCAATTTGGCCATTTATCATCTAATATAATTAAAATGAATTTAAAATTCATTTTAATGTCTAATGACCTTTTTACCCTTGTAATCCAATGTTCCAAAACTTTCCACATGTCTACCTACTCATCCGAATGTCAAAAATATACCAAGGAGTTAGTGATTACCAACTTCGCCGTTGGAAATTTCCAAAATTACCATCTTGCCATTTTTCATCCAACAACTAGTATTTAACATGGAAAAATCTACTTTAATCCAATGGTCCATGTTAAATCCTACCATCTTAAGACATAGAAATGACATTTTTAACCTTGCCTTATCATCCTTTAAAATATCTTGAATGTTTGATTCGATCCGATTATCCGAATATTTTTCCAAACTTTATCGCTTTATAGCCACTAATACAAACTCCGTACGAAAAATCTGAGTAACACAAAATTATCATTCTTGGGGGCAAACTATTCATTTACGGGACTAAATTGCATAACTTTTAGAAATTATAATTTAGTCCCTAAACTTTTCCAAAATTTATACTTTGACCACCAAACTTTCAAAATTTTCATTTTGGTAACTAACCAAAAATTTGGGATATTACAATTCTCCCCCTTAAGAAAATTCATCCTTGAATTTTCAAAATGTACTTGTTTTAAATAGGTGTGGATACTGTTTTACCATTGCATCCTTAGTTTCCCATGTCGCTTCGTCCACCTTGTGATTGCACCAAAGGACTTTCACCAATGGTATTTGCTTGTCCCTTAATTCTTTGACACCAAACTCTAGTATTCTTACTGGTTCTTATTTATATGTTAAGTCTGATTGCAACTCAATTTCCTCAGGTACAATCACATGTGATGGATCTGATCTATATCTCTAGGGAATCGAAACATGGAAAACATCATGAACTTTACTCATCTCTGGTGGAAGAGCTAACTGATATTCCACAGTCCCAACATTCTTTAAAATTTCATATGGTCCAATGTACGTGCGACTTAGTTTTCCTTTAAACCCGAAACACATTATTTTCTTCCAATGAGAGACTTTCAAAAATACTTTTTCTCCAACCTCAAATTGAATATCATTTCTTTTTAAGTCCGCATAAGACTTTGTCGATCAGCGGCCTTTTAAGATTGTCTTGCACAATCTTAACTTTTTCTTCCATTTCTATCAACAAATCTGGCTTAATCAGCTTGCGATCATGTAATTCAAACAAATTTAATGGTGATATGCACTTTCGACCATAGAAGGCTTCATAAGGTGCCATTTGAATACTTGCCTGATAACTGTTATTGTAAGCAAATTCTACTAGCGGTAAATACTTTTCCCATGATCCTTTGGATTTAATTATGCAAGCTCTTAACATATCTTCCAGTATTTGGATTGTTCTTTTTGACTGACCATCGGTTTAAAGATGAAATGCAGTATTAAAGTTCAATAGTGTCCCCAAAGCTTTGTGCAATGCTTTCCAAAATCATGATGTAAACTTTGGACCTCGGTCTGATACTATAGATATCGACACTCCATGCAATCGAACTATTTCCTTGATATACAACTCAGCATACTTGCTTATATGATAATCCATTCTAACTGGTATAAAGTGAGCAGATTTGGTTAATCTGTCCACTATTACCCAGATGGAATCCTTCTTGTTAGGGGTCAATGGTAGTACTGTCACAAAATCCATAGTAACTCTATCCCACTTCCACTATCGAATAGAAATAGGTTGTAACTTTCCTGATGGCACTTGATGGTTAGTTTTTACCTGTTTACAAGTCAAACACTTGGCAACAAACTATGTTATCATTCTTTTCAAACTAGGCCACCAATATCAACTTTTCAAATCTTGATACATTTTATTTCCTCCAGGGTGCAAAGTCAAAGGACTGTAGTGTGCTTCAGAGAGAAAATCTCGCTTTAACTCAGCAACTTCAGGAATATATACTCTATCTTTGTAATAGAGACACCCATCAACTTTAATCTCGAAATCTTTAATTTCACTGGATTCTACTTGTTTCATCTTTGCTATGCACTCCTCATCTTGATGTTGACTTTCTTTGATCTGATCTAGCAATGATGATCTTAATTGTAGCTCCTCTAATGACGAACCATCTGGTCTCCCCTCTAATTGTGCATTTAAAGCTCGTAATGTAGCAAATATATTCCGACTCAAGGCATCTGCTACAACATTTTCTCGGCCTGGGTGGAATTCAATGATCAGATCATAATCTTTTATCAATTCCAACCACCTTCGTTGTCGTTGATTCAATTCTTTTTGTGTCGTCAAATATTTTAAACTCTTATGATTAGTATATACATGGCAACGTTCACCTAGAGATAATGTCGCAACACTTTTAAAGCAAAAACTACAGCTGTCAGCTCTAAATCATGAGTCGGATAGTTTTTTTCATGCAGTATTAACTTTCGGGAAGTGTAAGCAATCACCTTTCCCTCTTGCATTAATACGCACCCCAGTCCATTATGAGATGTATCACTGTACAAATTAAACTCTTTTCTTGATTCCGGTTGTACTAGAACTAGAGCTTCTATCTAAATTTTCTTTAACTGATCAAAACTTTCTTGACATTTTTCATTGCAAACAAATGGAACATCTTTTCTCAATAACTTTGTAAGTGGAGCAGCTATCATCGAAAATTTTTTCACAAACCTTCGATAATATCTAGCAAGTCCCAAGAAACTGTGAACCTCGGTAATATTCTTGGGAACCTTCCATTCTACAATAGATTGTATCTTTTTAGGATAATCTCGAATTCCTTCAGCTGAAGCAATGTGACCCAAGAAAGCCACTTCAGATAACCATAATTCGCATTTTGAGAGCTTAGCATACAATTTATTCTCTCTCAAAATTTGTAGTACTATCCTCAAATGTGCATCATGATCTTCTTTAGTCTTCGAGTATACCAATATATCATCAATGAAGACTACGACAAACTGATTGAGATACGACTAAAATACTCAGTTTATTAAATCCATAAATGTTGCTAGAGCATTTGTAAGACCAAATGGCATCACTACAAATTCATAATGCCCATACCTCGTTCGGAATGTTGTTTTTGGAATATCTTCCTCCTTGACTTTCAATTGGTAATAACCAAACCGAAGATCAATCTTAGAGAATACCGCTGCTCCTTTTTTAGTTGATCAAATAAATCTTCTATTCTCGGTAATGGATACTTGTTCTTTATGGTCACCTTGTTCAGTTTTCGGTAGTCAATGCACAGTCACAGCGAACCATTTGTTTTTGACAAATAACACCGGAGCTCACCACGGTGATGTACTAGGACGTATAAATCCTCTATCTAATAACTCATGCAATTGTGATTTTAACTCCCTCAATTTTGCAGGTGCCATTCTATATGGATTCATGGATACTAGCTCAGTGCCAGGAATAACCTCAATTCCAAACTGTACTTCTCTCTCTGGAGGTAACCCTGGTAACTCTTCCAGCAAATACCTCAGGAAAATCCTGAACTATCAGAATCGCACTGAGGTCATTATTAATCTTCTTAGTATCCACTACATGAGCTAGAAAATCCTTACAACCCATCTCTAATAGTTTATTGGCTTTAAAAGCCGAAATCACATTCTTTATACATTAGGACCCTTTGCCCAATACTATAATCTCTGAGCCATCTGCAGTCTTTAAAATCAATTGCTGTTGGTGACACCTTACTGTGGCATCATAGGCATGAAGCCAGTCCATGCCCAAAATGATCTTAAGATCACTAAATGTCAGCTCTAACAAGTCGGCAGGGAATTTAATTCCCTGAACTTTAAGCGGACACTTCCTACTTACTTTAGTTACCCGAGCGCTTTGGCCTAGGGGGTTTATGGTTATCACATCACTCTGAGTTAGTTCAAAAGGAATTCCTCTTTCCCTAACTAACTTCGAATTAACATATGAGTGTGAGATCCAGTATCTATCAAAACAATTACAGGTTGACCATAGAGTTGAAAAGTACCTATAACAATGTCAGGTTCTTCTCTGTCATCTCTGTCATCCTGCATACGGATGTGATATACCCTTGCTGAAGCTCTATCATCTCGACCCACCAAAGCTTTAGTCTCCTTTTGAGAACCCATTCCAAATGATCATGCAGATCTACGATCTTTGCCTCTTTGCATTCCAATAGATCTCTCAGTCTGAACCGATCTATCATCTCGATTGGACAGTCACGCATAGAATGTCCCGTTTCACCACAATAGAAACAGGCTTCGGTGATCATCCGACACTCTCCATGATGTTTTCAGTTACAAAACTTGCATTGGGAAGGTCCTTGTTTCTTGTCAGAGCCTTTCACTGAGATCGAAGTGTTTTTAGACTTTCCAACTTGACTTGATTGTCCCAGAGGTGCTAAAAATCCTGATCTCCCTTACTGCAAATATCCTTTGCCCCGCTTTGATGATTACAACGCAAAATATGTTTCCGCACTTCTTTTCTGGCTCCGTGATTCTTTTTCAACTTTATCTCAGACATTTTCCATTGCATTAGCTCTGTTAACCGCATCTTGGAAATCTCTGGGAGAAAATGCTACAAATACCTCTTGATATCGAGCATTTAATCCACTTATAAAGTTGTTAGTGACGGCTCTCTCATCCGGTATCAATTCAGAGGTAAACCTACACAATCTATTGAACTCGCACTCGTATTCATAAATCGAATGATCTCTATGTTGAAGGTCCTCGTCTCCCAAATAAATGCATCTCCAATATATTTCCTTCTAAACTCATGAAGGAAAAACTGGCAGATCACTTCTTCTTGTACACGAGTAGTGACATTATTCCACCATACTAGTGTTCGCTCTCTCAATAAGGAGACAACTCCTTCCAGCTTTCCTTGATCATCACACCCAATCGGGCCAACATTGTCTGTATATCATTTAACCAAAAGTCTGGCGACATAGAGTCTCCATCAATATCGCCTAAAAATCAGTAGCGTGCAGCTTCTTTAACTCTTTAGGAACAAAAACTCGATGAGGTCTACTAATTATCGCATCTAGGGCTTGCAGAAATGTACCCCAGTCTTGCACCAATATTTCCTGTGCAGGTGCACCAGCCCCCTGTTGTACAAGTTGCTATACTTCCTCCCCGACTTTTGGAGCATTCTCGAGCCCCACTTGTTGAGTAGCATGTCAGGATCTGATTCCCTTCGACATCTGTACTCATAAAATATACTTAAACTAATAAGAAATTGTATCAATTAAACAAGTATCATTTTCAAGTAAATACGACTTCCTAGTGGCATGTACACACTTTGACACTTTTACCGAGTTCAAGTAAACTCTAAAACCGACTAAACCTGGCTCTGGTACCACTAAATGTAACACCCATTTCCCGTATTCGTACATTGAACACGAGTTAAAGATGTTACAAGCATTTTTAAAAATATCTTTGAACTAAAAACCGGGGTAATTTAAAAATTTAAAAATAACTTCTCAAGTGGTCACCCATCATAGAATTTCTCTAGACCAAGAATGCTTAACTTTTTTTAATTTAGAAATAAAATAATAATTTAATACCTGATAGTAAAATTTTTTACGTAAATAATATAATCATATCAAAACATATAATAATAATAAGCAGTAAATACGTTTAACCTCTATGAACGGTTTATAATACTATTTCATATCCGGTTGAAGTATTTTAACAAAAAGACATGTTTATCTAGAACATGCCACTACTAAATATACAAAATTTGGATGTCATAAGTACTGAAATTAACCTATCGAATCTGTACTCCCAAAAGAGAAAGTGATGCAAAAGCCGTCCGCTCCTAATTTTGTTTTCCTATGTGTATAACAAAAATAAACGCTGAGTATAACTCAGTGAGGCATAAGATGAGAACATGTATAAAATACTTTGTAAAGCATGATACTTTCAAAAGCATGATAATCATTAAATCATATAATTTGTAATGCAAGAATATATGTATATGAGATCATATAGTTGTATTGTGTAATCATATAGCCCAAGGTAAATATCAAGTGACTAATAAACGAGTCGCGTACTTTAAAACTACTATCCTTTTCTGTAAACCGTGGACATATTTATTTGGCGAATAACTGTAGGAAACAATGAAGTGTCAGAAACTATAAGACACACTAAACTGCCAAATAACTGTAAGACTCTAATGGTATACCACAATATTGTCCAACTTAATATTATACTTGTAATATCCCAAAATAAAGCTTAAAAGTATATTGTTGATTCGTTTGTAAATCGAATAGATAAAAAGGTAACATTGGATTAAATAATTAAATGTTGGAGGACCAATTAGTAAAGTTTGGGAAGTGTTATAACTTTTGTGATGGATTAAATTAAAATCTTTAATTAATAAAGGGTTTGCATGGAACATTTGTGATAATTAAAGGACTAGGACATGTGGCAGGTTAAGAATTAACCCTTGTGTTATGGGAAGGAAGGAAGCCAACCAAGGGTGAAGGATAATCAATCCTTGGCTAATTATCTTCATCATTCTCCTTAAGGTACCGATTTCCCTTGCGAGAGAAAGAAATAGAGAATTGTTAGTCATCTTCATGTGAGTTCTAATCTTGGGCAAACTTTGATGAATTTGCTTGACTGTCTAGTGGAAAAAGATAAGAAATTACCTTTCACTCTTTTTTTAGGATGATACAAACTTGATTTTCAAGTATTTTTGTCTTTATGATTTTCAAATGGTTAGATTGTTAGAAAATAATTTGGTGTCATGAATTATCCTAGAATATCCAAATAGCATGCATGATAAATTCTCATGTTTTGGTTAGATTGTTATATAGTTAAGTGTTGAATTGTTAGAAATTGAGTTCTAATGTTGTTATAATGGATTTAACTCTTGAATGGATCATTGCTGCTTGTATAGTTGTGTCTAGGATTGAATTGTGCTCACATAATGTTATATTTATGAACTAAGGACTGTATTGATCACATGAATATTGCTTAAACTGTTATGCATCGAATTTTGAATGCATTGGGACTGTTTGTACATTTGAAAATAAGGAGCTGTTGTGTAAAATCTAAGGAGCCATTTCAAAGTAAACTTTGAATGCTTGGGAACTGTTTTGGCAAAATTAAAAAGTGGAAATGCTCAAAGAATGTAATTAAAGACTGTTTTATATGTTCTGGATTGTTTTGATATGTACAAATATATATATAAGTGGTCCAGGACTGTTTTAAAGGCCTAAGAACTTTAATAAATGTATGAACGTGCATTTGAGAAATCTGTTTTGTTTTGTGTATATAAGTATGTAGTTAAAATAGCTTGTACATGGAAGAATATATATATAAGGGCGGAAATTTATATGAAGGGAACCTTAATATGTCAACTTTCATTAGAAACAAACGACATGGAATTCTGGACTGTAAAATAGATTTTAGAGATGAAACACTAGGGACAGTGCAAACTGTCCAGTGTTGTAAATTGCCCCGTCTTTAAGTTAAAAATGTATTAATTAGAAAATAATTAAAATACAAGGCCTGTATGGTTAGAAAGACAATTAAGTTAGCTTTCCAAGGTGTAAACCAATTGAAATTCTACCGTACGGAATGAAAGTTATGCATGTTTAAGTAAACAGTGCACAACATGTCTGACAGCAGCAACCTTGATGTTTTGAAATGAATGAATTATGTGTATTGTTGCCTTGTTTTGAAGAAATGAATGTACCTTGTCTTGACCTTGTTTTAATTGTATGAATTGTTAGAGCAAGAAGTAAATCTTGTGGAAGAAGAAAGGAGTGGCCAAGCTAGTGGCAAACACAAACGAGTTTGGATCCAAGACTAGCTAGCTTGGAGTATTGTGAGTGTAGTTTACAATAGGATTAGGACTTAGGTCCTAACCAAATGTGCATGACTATCTTCTTGCCATTTACATGCCATGATAATGACCTTAATTAAACATAAATATGAATTAAAAGGGAAGATTGGACTAAGCTGAAATTTGTGATTAAGTAATAGAATGGAAATAGATTTAGAAAGAAATATGTAAACATTGTGTGATTCCATGTCTTGAATGATTCCATTCGAATTGCTTGCTTGAGTTACACTGTGGATGTAGATGCTTGATTTCTTGTTCTTGATTGTGCCTAATCGAGTAGTGGCATGTATGCATTATAATGATATATGATGCTAGATCCTTATATCATGAATGCAATTCACTCGAATGCTTGCTATTTGAAATGCTTGCCAATTGAAATGCTTGAATCCCTATACTTGAAACGTGACCTATTTGAAATACTTGAATCTGTGTCTTGGATGTATTCATTCGAATTTCTTGCTTAGAATTGCTATTATGATATAGAAATACTTGTAAAAATAATATAAACCATGAATATAAAGACATGATGAGATGCCTAAAAATAGCATATAATTTGAATTGCATACTTGTGTAACAAGTAAACTTGTGAAATGAAGAGATAAGGCTCAACTAGCCTAAGGGCTAAGCTTGATCTTGAAATACTTGCTTGAATATAAACTTTGAACATGAATTGTCTTGCCTTGAACATGAAACACATGAAAACGTGAAATGTAATTGTAGAGTTAAGGCTCAATTGTCCTAAAGGCTAAAGCATGATGTTGCTATACCTTGCTTGAATTGATTCTCAAATGAAACATTATCTTGAACATGAAAAGCTTGATAATTCTTGAATAAATAAAGTGTAATCAAACAGCCTTGGTTGCTAGTTGAATAGGTATAAGGGCATGCCTTAGAGTCTAGAGCTCATTGTGTTAGGGCGGACTGCGGTCCAGGGCTAAGGCCCCTAATTGGCGACAGACGAAGGGTACGTATGTGGTCTTTGGCGACAATAGGAGGGTTGACAAGTACTACGGTACATCTTGTGGCGACAGTTGGTTGGAGACTCGATTTCCTAGACAAACTATGAACCAAGGATTTTGTTAAAAGATAATAAATGAACTAATATAATCTTGAATACTTGAATTACTTGATATGCAAACTTGAATACTTGAATTACTTGATATGTAAACTTGAATACTTGAATTACTTGATATGCAAACTTGAATACTTGAATTACTTGATATGTAAACTTGAATACTTGAATTACTTGACATGTAAACTTGCTACTTGGATTACTTGACATGTATTCTTGAAATGACAAACATGTAAACTTGAACTAACTGCTACTTGACTTGTATACTTGAACTTCTCGCTACATCATTATTAATTGAAATAGATCTTGGTCTTACTTGAATTCATGAGTAAAATTTGTCTTGAATGAAAAGCTTAAATTGCTTGATTACTTGTCATGTAACCATGAATAGCTTGACTACTGTTATGTAAGCATGTAATGCTTGATTCTTGACATGAAACTTTTGAAATGATAATTGCCTATGCTTGGACCTTGTATTGTATGATTTGCTACTTGGAATGGCTTATGGTCTCACTTGAGCTAATGTTTACTTGATTAGTTTTCTTGAAATGCAAACTTGATTACTTTAACATATTACTTTACTTGTATACTCGAACCTCTTGTTACATGATTGTTACTTGAAAAAGATCTCGATCTTAGTTGAATTAATGAGTGTTACTGCCATGTACATCTTGTACATGAAAGTATGGACTATTTTGGCATTGTGAATTATGTGTTCATGTTATATGACTGAATTGGCTAGATTAAATGAAAATATGGATTGTTTTGGATTATGTGTACATGCTATATGACTGAATTTGCTAGACTAAATGAAAATATGGATTGTTTTAGCGTTGTGAATTATGTGTACTTGTTATATGACTGAATTTGGCTAGAATAAATGAAAATATGGACTATTTTGGCATTGTGAATTATGTGTACATGTTATATGATTGAATTGGCTAGACTAAATGAAAATATGGACTGTTTTGCATTACAAGAATGTATAAACATGTTTAATGGACAGCTAAGTAACAAGGCTTAAATTAAAGAAAGTAAACAAGCAATAATTAAGGCTTAAGGTTTACATGCTACTTAAAATGTATACTTGTACACTTGATTAACTTGTCACATGAAATGCTACTCGAAATGGAATTATACTCTTACTTGAATCAATGTGTATAACTTGTGAACATATCTTGAGTGATAAGTTTGAAATAAATTGTGATTGTGTTACTTGACTTGGAAATGTTTTGATTTGCCTAAACATGCTATCGATTGATTTGAAATAATTGAATATTGAATGGTGATCTATGATTTTGCTTGTCATGCTATCTTGCTAATCGAATGATACTAGAAAATGTTTACTTGGTAATTACTCGATAAGCTTACCATGCTACTTTATTTGCTTGATAAAATGGTTACTTAACATTTGCTTGTCTTGATATTTGATTTCTATAAGTATGATGATACATGAGTTCATGATTTTTGCTTGACTTGGAATGCTATAAACCTTAATTGGGCTACTTGATTAATGGAGACATGACATAATAATTGGTTAGAACTAGTACTACCCCACTAAGTACATATCATACTTATCACTCTCATTTCCTCTCTTCCTAAACCATAGGTTAGGTGCTTTAAGGTGAATTACTTGATCCAAAAGTCAGATTTCTCGAGCTTGAAGTAAGACACAAGCAAAAGCATAAGTATGAATCCGTACTTGTTTGTAATGCTCCTAGTGATTAGTGGCACCTAGTCTTGTATATAGTAAGCTAGGACATGCATTATGTTAATTGAAAGTTGTATATATGAACTTGAGTTGGCCTGTAATGTCATGAAGGCTTAAATGCTAAACTTGGAGTATGTAATGATATAATTCTCATGTGGATTAAATGGATAATCTGTGCATGTGTTATGTGTTTTAATTGAGTATGTCCTAGTCAAGTATGCTAGTCGAATGCCTTGTATGAACATATAAATGCTTGAATAAATATTATAAATAATTCATGTATACATGAACTTGAATTGCCGAATAGGATGGGACCAAATGTACATGCTTTACTTGTTCACATGCCTAAATAGTAGTTAACCTTGAATGACCTATAATGTCTATGAAAGATGATATGCTTGCTTAAAATATGTTCGATTTGATGTATATATGATCGTGTTTAGTTAATCTTACATGAAATATTTATATGTCTTGAACGTAATGAGATTGGGTACAAAAGAACATGTTCTTGTCTAAGTATGATATTTGAATGCTATGCATGGTCACCTGTTTAAATAGTAGACATCTTTAAATGTAGAATTGCAAATGTATAACCAAGTTGGTAACCTAGGGAGAATAAAATACATATGCTTGCTGTATGATAATATATGAATGTTTGAATGCCTTGTTAGTCACTCAACTCATCTAATAGGGATGAGTTCTTGAAAAGTTTTAAATTACTCGTGTTCCCAGTGTTCCCCATAACGCTCCTGAGCCGGTTTACTACTAAACCGGGGTAGAGGGTGTTATAATTGTTGGTATCATAGCATGGTTTAGTCAATTCTCGGACTAAACATGGATTCACTGCATTGTCATAAGTCTAGTGTGCCACCTAGGAATTCGAGTTCTTGATTGTATTGGTAGTTTGTAACCAATACAATTGTTTTCTTTGTTGACAAATTTAGAGTTTGTAAAAATATTCTGAACTTGATAACGATAGTCCTTCGTCATCGAAGAAATTCGAGGGCGAATTTCTTTTAAGGGAGAAGAATTTTAATATCCCAAAATATAGCTTAGAAGTATATTGCTGACTCGTTTGTAAATCGAATAGATAAAAAGGTAACATTGGATTAAATAATTAAATGTTGGAGGACCAATTAGTAAATTTTGGGAAGTGTTATAACTTTTGTGATGGATTAAATTAAAATCTTTAGTTAATAAAGGGTTTGCATGGAACATTCGTGGGAATTAAAGGACTAGGACACGTGGCAGGTTAAGAATTAACCCATGTGTTATGGGAAGGAAGGAAGCCGGCCAAATGTGAAAGATAATTAGCTTGGCTAATTATCTTCATCATTCTCCCTTAAGGTACCAATTTCCCTTGTGAGAGAAAGAAATAGAGAATTGTTAGTCATCTTCATGTGAGTTCCAATCTTGGGCAAAATTTGATGAATTTGCTCGATTGTCTAGTGGAAAAATGTAAGAAATTACCTTTCACTCTTTTTGTAGGATGATACAAACTTGATTTTCAAGTATTTTTATCTTTATGATTTCCGAATGGTTAGATTGTTAGAAAATAATTTGGTGTCATGAATTATCCTAGAATATCCGAATAGCATGCATGATAATTTCTCATGTTTTGGTTAGATTGTTATATTGTTAAGTGTTGAATTGTTAGAAATTGAGTTCTAATGTTGTTATAATGGATTTAACTCTTGAATGGATCATTGCTGCTTGTATAGTTGTGTCTAGTATTGAATTGTGTTCACATAATGTAATATCCCAATTTTTGGACTAGTGACCAAATTGTAATTTTTGAAAGTTTATGGTTAAAGTGTAAACTCTGGAAAAGTTTAAGGACCAAAGTGTAATTTTTAAAAGTTATGTAAGTTAACCCCGTAAATGAATAGTTCATCCCCAAGAGTGGTATTTACGTGTTACTGGATTTTTCATACGAGGCTTATATTATTTGAATTTGGATCGAATAAAATTGTTAAGCGTGCTCAGGCTAGGAAAATTTTAGGATGGGTGACCTTTAGGAAGGTCCCATAAAAGTGTTTTTGATCGATATTTTGGACTCTGTAACAGTAGAGAAAATTCGTATGGATTATCGATAAAGGAATTCTAAGAAAAATTTTATTCTATGAAGATTTTCGATAATTATCGGAATAATAGACTGAGTTAGGAAAAATTCAGTCCAAGCCTTTGGAAAAATGAAGTTTTTATGGGATAATAGAGTTTATTTCCCGAATCCAATAGTTCGGAAAAGGTAAAATTGCAGTAGAAGTAATTTATGGATATCGGTATATCGGATCAAATTGAAATTTTAAAGATGGTTCCAAAGATTATGGAAAATTCTTAAAATATTATTTTATGAATATTTTACGAATGTTGGAGGAATTCTAACTAGATTTAGTTAGAATATGTGGAGTGGATATAAAGCTCAAAAAAAGAAAATTTGGAAATCGTAGTGAATGAAATTCAGATAATTGGATCAAATAATATTATAAATTAAAATTTATGATATTTTGGGAAGGAGGCTGGTTAAAATACAACCAATTTGGTTCAATTTTTATGGAATGTCAATTTTCAAGACTTGTTGTAAATAAAGTCTAGTTGGAGGGCAAATTGGTCATTTCTCATGGAGGGCATTTTTGAAATATTTAGGAACATTGAGGGAATTTTTGAAAGAAGATTTAGACATGGATTAAATCATGGCCATTGATTTTGTGAGATTGAATCTTGGCCATTATAATAAAAGGGCAAAATAGTAATTTCACTATGTAAAATAAATTAAAAATTCATTTTAATTTTTAAACATGTGGATTCATTTAAAAGATGAACAAAACATTATTTTGTTCATCCTTGGGCTGTTCGAATAGCAAAGGGAAAAGAGGAAAAATACCAAAAATTTTCCTAGTCCATTTTCAAGGCTTTTGATCAAGATTTCAAGCAAGGTTGTTTAAGGTAAAGTGATCTACTCTTTATTCTCTATATTTTGGTAGTAAAATTTCATGGAATTATGAATTTTAAGTTAGGTTTTTAAGAGAGAGAAGTTAGGGTTTCATGAAATTTTATTAGAATTGTTGTAGTAGATGATGAATTAAGATTAGTTTTGATGAAAGCAAGCTTGAAATCAAGTTAATTTTATGTTGGAAGTTATAAAGCCTAATCTTGAAATTTAAGGTTTTGTTAGGAGTTTGAGAATTGGTGATGATATCGAAGGATTTAAGTTGTTTGAAGCTTTATGTTGATGTTAGAAGCTTAATTTTGATGATATGTTGAATGATTTCCCAAAGTTGTAAATTAGGGATCATTTCGAAATTTTGTAAAAATTAGGGGAAATTATTGTAAATATTATTTTAGCAATGGAATCATTGAATTATGGTGAAAGTGGCTTGAATTGGTAATTAAGGATCAAAATGAAAAAAATTTAGAAATTCAAAGACCAATTCGGCAATTTAGGAAAAATTAGGGATTGGTCTTGAATTTATGGAAATTTGATAGAATTGAAGATTCAAGCATGTTATGAAAATTAAGGGATTAAAATGTCAAGAAAGGAAATACAGGGACCTATTTGAAAATAAAAACTTAGTGAAGGACCAAATTGATTAAAGTTGAAAATTGAAGGAAAATTTCTAAGGATGTTAGAAATAAATAAATGATTTAATTGTACATGAATTTATGTACAAAAGTAAAGTAGTGACTAAAATGTCACTTTTATAAAGTTTGAGGACTAAAAAGGTAATAGTCCAAAATGAGTGATTAATTATGGAAATTATTCAAATTAGGCTTGAACAATTCTTTAATGTTTAAAATGGTCATTAAAGACCTAGGGACCATTTCGACAATGATGTAAAGTATTGGGGAAATTTCAGAAAAAATTATATTTGAATAGTCATGTCTAAGATTCAAGTTAGCAAAGTTAGACTTAAGTTAAATATGAGATTGGTAATGAATATGTTCGATTGGTTTTATACAGTTCTAGAAGAGATTGAAGGAGAGCCAAATGATAAAAATAAAAATAAGGACTTCGAGTAAGCTTAGTGAGACATACTATTCATGGCCCATGTGAGTGCAATTTTATTTATTTTAATTATGATACGAGGAAGACTTGTGATAAGTAAGCCTCAAATGTTGGAAGAAAAGGATTTGATTTATATTAAATGGTTGTGAATGGTTTTGTGAATTATTTCAGGTATGAACTGCCCTATGCATATTTTTATATGTTAAAATTGTTGATTTTGATCCATTGATATTATCGAAATGAATGAAAGGTTCATAATAGTGAATTGTGCAAAAAGCCCATTGTATTATTATTGAAAGTCTTGGTATATTGGCATGCCAAAGAGGTGAAGTATATCTGATAAGTGTTCAAAAGTACTAATTTTCTTACCCTTTTTACTCATATTATTGTTAGACTTAGGCTCATATTAGTTGCATAATTAGCTATTCATGCATTAATCCATGTTTCCTTCCATCGTTGAGCTTGATTACATAACTTGGTAGTTTTTGTGGAAAAGATGCTGCTTTGGTGTGCTTTGTGTGTGTATGTGCAGGATCACTTGCCAAAGCAATGCCGAGCTACTTACCAGGGCAATGCATGAAGGAGACGCCGAGCCAGTTTCCATGGCAATTGTTGACAAAGAGAAAATGCAATAGGGATGTCGAAATTAATGACTATACAAGTCCAAGATGACGTGGAGCAAAGCCCAAACCCAAAGGAATTTGATTTCTATGCAGAGATTAAAGAAGAATTAAATTCCAAGAAGATAGGAGAAGTTCTAGTAGGAATACAATTATAATAAAGAATTATATTCTTTAAAGATAATTTAATTCCAACTCAAACTCCTCCTCAAAGAAGGACTTTGGCCTAGCCCTATAAATAGCAAGGAGATTTCGACAAGATACATAGGGAGAGCAATAGGGAATTTCGACAAGTCCAAGTAGGGCAAGATGAGAGAATTTTCGACAAACATCAAGGGCAAGGAGGATTTCGACAAGCCTCCTCCTTCATCCTTTTCTTTCTTGTTCGATTGGGTTCATGCTAGGGATTGTTTATCTTGTGTTTCTTTGGAACCTAGCCATGAACTAAATCTACTTGGCTATGGTTATTGTGTTTTGTGGTTGTGAGAAACTATTGGTTTTTGATTAGGTAATAAGAGTTTGCACTTTTCTATTTCAAGGTTTATTCATTCTTGGTTCTTATTCTTGTTTGCGAGTGAATTGGGAGAGGATTTCGTGATTTCATCTATTTATCTAATATCGGGAGAGTTAGATTCAAGAAACGAATGAATATGATCTTTATTCAATCTATTGATGGTGAAGATTAATCCGGCTTAGGAATAAGTTAAGGATTTCAACGGCTAAGAGGAGCACAAGATTGGTTGTTGTTCACCCTTGATTCACGCAGGGATGTATTATCAAGGCATGTACAAGTAGCTAGAGTTTTGACTTAGGGAAAATAAGAAACCATTGAAGAACGCTCTGCCGAACCTTGAAGGTTGCTGCCCAGAAGCCCAAGTAGTTGCCCAACTAGTCGCCCAGGCAACCATCGATTTGTTGCCAAGGCAACCCCGTTGTGCAAGTTGCCACGACAACTGAGTTGCCCGTGCACTCTTTTACCAAGACGATCCAATTGGCTATCACACCTCAACTCACGATAACCTGGCCTATCTCTCTCAATTGATCTTATTTATTCTTTTACTTATTTGCTTTCTAGATTAGTTATTAGTCAAACCCCTATAATCCTTTACTTGTGTTTTTACTTTTTACAGTGCAAGAGACTAGATTCTTGAAGTAGCACCAATCCCTGTGGAGACGATATCTTTTATACTATAACTTGCGACGTGGCGAGACCAACTTCACCAGAATATCCCTTTGATCCAGAAATCGAACGAACCTTACAAAGACTTAGACGAAGGATAAGAGAAGCAATGGCAAATTAAGACGGAAATATGAATCAAGATGTTCGAGCAGGAGGAGGAGTCATTCTTGCACGAAACATAACTATTCGAGACTATCTTGAAGAAGATCTTGATGGACTTAACCCATGAGTTGTCGCACCTGAAATTGAAGCCGACCACTTTGAGTTGAAACCGGTAATGTTTAATATGATCAACATAATTGGTCAATTTCGCGGCTCAGCAACTGAAGATGCACGGCAACATCTGAAATCTTTCCTTGAGATTTGCAACTCGTTCAAGATACACGAAGTCACCCCCGATGTCCTACGATTAAGATTATTCCCCTATTCACTGAGGGATAGGGCGAAAGCATGGTTGAATAGCATTCCTGCCGGATCCATAGCATCTTGGACTGATCTTTGTCGTGATTTCCTTGCTAGATTTAATCCTATAAATTTGACTGATAAGCTTCGTAACGACATTACTTCTTTTCGGCAGGCAGATGATGAATCCCGGTGTGGACTCAAGTAACAATGTTTTACAACGCCGTGAATACACCAACAAGGATGATGCTAGATGCCTCGGCAAAAGGCATACTCCTAGATAAGTCGCCGGAGGAAGCAATGCAAATTCTAAATAGGGTGGCCAAGAATGATTATCAATTCCCATCTACTAGAAGATGAGGAGTTAGACGCCAAGCCACAATACATGAACTAGGATCATCAGATTCAATTTTGGCACAATTGGCCACTTTAACCAAGATGGTCCAGAACATGCAAAAACCAAACAACACACATGAAGTCAAGGTAATGCAAAAACCATAATTCTTCTGAATGTATGTAGAATCCGTAATCCAGCTTCTATGTGGGGAATTACAATCGAAGCAATAATGTGATGTCCAATACATACAATCTAGCTTGGAAGAAGCACCAACATTTTTCATGGAGTAATCCCAACAATGCTCTAAACCAGAACAATCAGAATGCACAAGCATCGGGATTCCAGCAGAATATGCCACGACAACAGATGCCGCATCAACAACCGACGACATCTAGTTCTTTGGAAAATTCTCTAAATGCTTTTATGATGAAAACTGAATCTTATATGGCTGAGAATAGTAATTTCATAAAAAGAACTGATGCTTTTATTAACAGGACCGAGATGAGATTGCAAAACCAAGAGGCGGCAATCAAATCGTTGGAAAATCAAGTCGGACAGTTTGCTCAAAATCTGAACACTAGACCGCAAGGAGGTTTACCTAGCGATACTGAAGTCGCAAGAGGAACTGGCCATGAGCAATGTAAGGCAATCACCACCAGAAGTTGCCAACAACTTAGAGAGGCTCAAACCCGCTCATCAAACAGATCAAGATGAACCTAGCGGCAAAGCCTCAGATGCTGAACCAGGAATTGCCGCGGCAACCGGCAATAAGCATGCCTCGGCAACTGACGATGCCTCGGCAACTTGTGATAAGCACGCCTCGGCAACCCCAGTTGATAACGCCTCGGCAACTCCAGATGTCCCGGCAATGCCGTCAATCAGATTTCAAACCAATGAAAGGATCAAAGATATCCGACTTCCACCACCATTCCCACAAAGGTTGAAGCGACAAAAGCAAGAATACCAATTCAAGAAGTTTCTTGATATCCTAAAGCAAGTCCACATCGACTTGCCATTGGTGGAAGCAATTGAACAAATGCCAAACTATGCCAAGTTCCTTAAAGACATTGTGTCCAAAAGAACAAGGCTAGGAGAGCTTGAAACAGTTGCCGCGATAGAGGAATGCATGGCAATGTTGCACAATCGTATGCCACCCAAGTTGAAGGATCCCGGAAGTTTCACAATACCCTGTTCTATTGGAAATCACTATGTCGGGAAAGCATTATGCGACCTTGGGGCTAGCATAAACTTGATGCCTAAATCGGTTTTCCAGAAACTAGGAATCGGGAAGGCAAGACCTACAATAGTCATGCTGCAGCTAGCCGACAGATCCTATGTGCATCTAGAGGGAAAAATCGAGGAGATACTGGTAAAAGTTGATAAATTTATTTTTCCCACTGACTTTATTGTTTTGGATTGTGAAGCAGATGAGCATGCACCTATCATTCTCGGGATACCATTCCTAGCGACAGGGAGAACCTTGATCGACGTTGAAAAGGGAGAACTCACAATGAGGGTGAATGACCAGCAGGTCAAACTAAATGTGTTCCAAACACTAAGGCATGTGGATGATCCAGAAGAATGCCAACTACTTCATGCCACGGCAGAGTTTAACTTCGATGAGGAATTTAGTTGCCTTGGCAACTACATTGCCGATCAAGAGGAACCTGAGGAGTATGAAGAACCGGTCGATGAGGAACAACAAGAAGAGGCCAATTGGCTAGTCAACCGACCAGGTACATACTTTGAACCACTGGATTACTCAGGTAAGGAAGGTAAACTCGAAAAACCCTCTATCGAACAACCACCGATTCTTGAGTTGAAACAACTGCCAGAGCAACTAAAATATGTATACTTAGGGACCGATAATACATTGCCTGTAATTATTTCTTCTAAGTTACAGCCTGAGCAGGAAAAGAAGCTGATCAAGATGTTGAAGCTACACAAAAAGGCAATAGGGTGGACAATTGTCGACTTGAAGGGAATTAGCCCGGCGGTGTGCATGCACAAGATCTTGTTGGAAGATGATCACAAACCTTCAATTGAGGCCCAGAGGAGACTGAATCATGCCATAAAAAGGAGTTGTAATGAAAGAAATCATCAAGTGTCTTGACGTCGGCATTATATACCCTATCTTCGATAGTACGTGTAAGTCTGGTACAATGTGTACCAAAAAAAGGAGGTATAACAGTGGTAAGCAATGAAAATAATGAACTTATCCCAACCAGGACTGTGACCGGTTGGAGGGTTTGTATGGACTATCGAAAGCTAAACAAAGCCACTAGGAAAGATCACTTCCCATTACCCTTTATTGATCAAATGCTTGACCGTCTTGCAGGTAAACCCTTTTATTGTTTTCTTGATGGTTATTCAGGTTACAATAAGATTGCCATAGCACCAGAAGATCAAGAAAAGACAACCTTCACATGCCCATACGGTACTTATGCCTTCCGAAGGATGTCGTTCGGATTGTGTAACGCCCCGGCAACCTTCCAAAGATGCATGATGGCACTCTTTTCAGACATGGTCGAAGACTTCCTTGAGATCTTCATGGATGATTTTTCGGTTTTTGGTAATGACTTCGACGGCTGTCTCGGCAATTTAGAGAGGGTGTTAACAAGATGCGAAGAAACGAATTTAGTCCTCAATTGGGAGAAATGCCATTTTATGGTACATGAAGGAATAGTGCTCCGCCACAAGATTTCATCCAAGGGAATTGAAGTAGACAAAGCCAAGGTGGACGTGATCGAGAGATTACCCCCACCAAGTTCGGTTAAAGGAATTCGAAGTTTTCTCGGACATGCAGGTTTTTACAGAAGGTTCATTCATAATTTTTCTAAAATCACTAAACCCTTGTGTAATCTGCTTGAACAGGATAAAGTCTTCGATTTTGATGATTCTTGCACCCAAGCATTCGAAACCCTAAAGAAAAAGCTTGCCTCGGCACCCATTGTCGTTCCACCAGATTGGACGCTACCTTTTGAGCTCATGTGTGATGCAAGTGATTTCGCGGTAGGAACAGTCCTAGGCCAACGCATAGGTAAGACCTTCCATGTGATATACTATGCTAGTAAAACTCTTAATGGTGCTCAAGTGAATTACACAACAACGGAGAAAGAGTTACTAGCTGTAGTTTTCGCATTTGACAAGTTCCGATCCTATTTAATTGGTACAAAGGTAATTGTTCATACGGACCATTCGGCAATCAAATACTTATTTGCTAAAAAGGATGCTAAACCTCGTTTGATTCGTTGGATATTACTTTTACAAGAATTTGATATTGAAATTAAGGTCAGGAAAGGAACAGAAAATCAAGTGGCTGATCACTTATCACGTTTCGAACGCAATAGGGAGGAGAACGCGGATCTAGAGATATGCGATGCATTCCCGGATGAACAAATTCTAGTTGCCTCGGCAACCCTCAACGCCTTGGCAACCCTTGATGCACACGCTTCGGCAACTCTCAACGCCGCAACAGTCTTTGACGCACACGCCTCGGCAATCTTGGGAGCAGTCGCCACGGTGGCACATGCCTCGGCAATACCCTGGTACGCGGATTTAGTTAATTTCCTTGTTTGTGGTATTTTTCCTTATGGCATTACTCACCAAGGGAAGAAGCGGTTCTGCCATGATGCTAAGCATTACTTTTGGGACGAGCCTCTTTTGTTTAAACAATGTGCAGATCAGGTTATACGCCGATGTGTCCCTGAAGAAGAGCAACAGAATGTACTCCGGCAATGCCATTCTTCACCCTATGGAGGACATTTTGGAGGAACTCGTACCGCGGCTAAAGTCTTGCAATCTGGTTTGTATTGGCCAACATTGTACAAAGATGCCCAAGACTTTTACAAGCAATGTGATCGTTGCCAGAGGACGGGCAATATCTCTAGACGACATGAGATGCCACTCCAGAACATCATCGAGGTGGAACTGTTCGATGTATGGGGGATCGACTTTATGGGACCTTTCCCATCTTCATTCGGCAACCTCTACATCCTACTTGCCGTCGACTATGTGTCTAAATGGGTAGAGGCAGTTGCAGTTCCCAACAACGATTCCAAGACCGTGCAAAGATTCTTGCAGAAAAACATATTTACACGGTTTGGGATGCCGAGAGCAATTATTAGCGACGAAGGCAAGCATTTTGACAACAGACTAATTGCCAAGATGTTGCAACGCTTCGGCATATCACACAAGATAGCCACAGAATATCACCCACAAACCAACTGGCAAGCAAAAATTTCCAACCGGGAGTTAAAGGGAATACTCGAGAAAGTCGTAAATCCCTCAAGGAAGGATTGGTCAGTAAGACTAGATGACGCACTTTGGGCATATCGCACTGCATTCAAAACACCCTTAGGTATGTCCCCCTTCTGACTTGTCTATGGTAAAACATGTCATCTACCGGTGGAAATCGAGCACAAGGCGTACTGGGCAATCAAGACCGTGAATATGGATTGGGAAAGTGCCAGACAAAAGCGTTTGATGGATCTCAATGAGATAGAAGAATTCCGTGCACTTGCCTATAACAATGCACGAATCTACAAGGAGAAAACAAAGCGATGGCACGACAAGAAACTATTGCCACGACAATTCACGCTAGGGCACTAGTTCTCCTATTCAATTCTCGGCTAAAACTTTTCCCAGGAAAGCTGAAATCAAGATGGTCGGGATCATTTGAAGTCGTCAAACCATTCTCCCACGGCGCCGTGATAATCAAGTCCATCTCTGACAACCATGAATTCAAAGTTAATGGACAAAGATTGAAGCACTACAATGGTGCTCATGTGGAACGTAACAAGGAAGTGGTCAACTTAGGAGATGCATGAGCATGCTCTCCCTTTTGATATTTTTATTTTTTATTTTATTTATTTTTATTTTTATTTTTCGATTATTTAATTATTTTATTTTTTTCCAATTTTTTTATTATTTTATTATTTATCCGATTATTAGTAGTTTTAGGATAGATTTTTTTATTCAAGTTTAAGAATCCTATTACACATCTTTATTTATTTTCTTTATTAGTTTATCTTTAATTTTAATCCTTATTTGATTTGTCTTTGAATTGTAGGAAAAGAAGTTCAAGATAAAGAAGGAATTCTAAACCAAGTAGGAAAACATCTTCAACAAGGAAACTAATGGGCTGAATCTAAGGCTTATATAAAGCCTCCAATTCATCCTAACCAAAACCCCCTTTTCAACAACTTCTACCAAACACTAACCCTTTTTTTGTTTTCCCCTAATCCCACCCACCTATCTTTTCTATAAAACCCATCACCCTTAACCTATTCCTACTTTATATCTTGCAACTTTTTAGTTTCTTTTCTTTTCTTTATTTTTACTCACAACCAAGATCATCCATGGCATCCAAGATTAAACTTTTAGTTCATCCAAGTTCATCCAAAGAACCAAGATACAAGAAGTTTGCTACACCGGTAGTTCAAGAAAGATTTCAATCCAAGTTTGAAAGCCGGAAGATTCATGAAGAACAAGGCTTTGAATACTCCAACTCTCATCAAGATTTCGGCCTTGAACCATTCATCTTCAAGAGGATTGCACATCAAAAGTGGCAAATCTTTTACCATCAACCGGAACCGGGTAACATCTCATGGGTAAGAGAATTCTATGCTCACTCACCTAACCCGAATAATCCTTATGTTTTTGTTCGTGACAAGGCCATACTTATAAGTCCCGAAAGCATCAACACCTTTTACGGACTTTACATTGAGAAGGACGAGCATCAAGCCTTCGTTGACCAAATCAATCCCAAGCAACTCGACAAGGTGCTTCAAGAACTCACTCAACCGGGAACTCATTGGAACGACGGTAAATACAAGGGCATGGTAAATTGCCTTCGGCTTAAACCCGAGGCAAAACTATGGAATAAGTTTGTTAAAACTTCTTTAATACCCTTCACACACAATACTAACGTTGATATACCACGTCTTTTGCTCATACATTCTATTTTGCATAATCGCATCATTAACATTGGAAAAATTATTTGTGATGAGATTTTTGTATACAGCTCAAAAGATAAGGGTTCTCTTTTCTTCCCTTGCTTAATTTCTAATATTTGCAAGGAGATGCATGTCCCGAGTGAGTCCACCGATGAAAAGGCCCTACCCAAGTCTGGTTGGAATCAAGCACAAATCCGAAAGCTAATGGGAGAGGCACCGGGAGATTCTTCAAGGCCTCCAATTGCCATGACAACTTCTGCCGCCGCGGCAATCCCTAATGCCCAAGCACCTAACGCCAGGGCAACTCGGCCATTAATCCCGGGACACTTTGAAGCACTTTTGCACCCATTGGCAAGCCGCCTAAGGCAAATTGAAGATCGGCAACTAATGTTCATGCGGTACATGAAGGAGCACAACAATGCCATCACCCAAGTCATCCTAGAAAAGTACCCGGACAATCGCGTGCCGTTCCCAATCTTTCCCGCCGAGATCCTTGCCCCGACAACCAATGAAGCAGTCGCCACGACAACCAAGGAAGCTAACGCCACGGCAACCAAAGCTAAAGACATCCCGGCAACCACTGCAAAAGCCAAAGGTAAAGCACCTATGCCCGAATCAACTCCTACGAAATCATTTTCTGATTTTTTAGATTCGGACGAGTCCTCCATTGAACCAATAAAGACCACACCAATTGAATCCTCCAAGTGAAAAGCCATTGACATTGATGAAGAGGACGATGAGGACAACCCCGTACGAGGATCGATTCCACCACCGGCAACAAGAAAACAACCATCGCGTTCAAGCAAGAGAATCAAGACACCGACTAGAAGGAAACTAATCATCTACGATGACGAACTCTCGGAGTAAGTCCTCGTATGCATTTTTTTTCCGTTATTTTTATGCATGCATTGAGGACAATGCCTCACTCGAGTTTGGGGGGGGATTGTTATTAGTAGTTACCATGTTTAGTTACATTTATCTTAAGTATTACATGTAGGATACATAAATTGCTTGCCATGCCTTTAGTTGAAACAAGAATTGCTTAGATTTGATGAATATTCGATGATGACTTTGCCAATGCACTTAATTGATAGAATTTTTATTCTAGGATAACCATGAAAAAACTTAGAATTTTACTATGATGCTAAATTTGATGAAACATTGTTGTGGTTTGATTGATTTAAGGAATTCTAGTGAACTTAGGTTGATAATTAACAAATTGATGGATTAGAATAAAAACTGAATGAATGCTAGAGGTACCCGAAATTGGCTCTAGCATGTGCTAAAAAAATTGATCACTAGAGGTGCCCGAAACTAGCTCTAGGATGTGTTAAAAAAAAATTTAACTAGAGGTGCCCGAAACCGGCTCTAGTCTATTAAATTAACTTAAGAAAACTAAAAACAAAACACTAGAGGTGCCCAACACTGGCTCTAGTTAAAACATGTTAAAAAGAACCCAATGAAGTAATTTGAAAACCTCTTGTTTGCATAGAATCCGAAAAATCAACTTGCACACAACTCCGCACACACTCACAAGCATTATAGTTTGATTCCGAGTAACTCCTAAGTTTTCCGAAAAATAAAAAGCCAATCATACTTTGTGCCCCGGTTCAGAGAATTGAAATCAAGTTCAAAGCTAAGTTTGTGAAAATTGAAGTTTTGGCAGGTAATTATGAGTTTGCATTGCTTGAGGACAAGCAATAGTTCAAGTTTGGGGGTGTGATAAGTGTTCAAAAGTACTAATTTTCTTACCCTTTTTACTCATATTATTGTTAGACTTAGGCTCATATTAGTTGCATAATTAGCTATTCATGCATTAATCCATGTTTCCTTCCATCGTTGAGCTTGATTACATAACTTGGTAGTTTTTGTGGAAAAGATGCTGCTTTGGTGTGCTTTGTGTGTGTATGTGCAGGATCACTTGCCAAAGCAATGCCGAGCTAGTTGTCAGGGCAATGCATGAAGGATATGCCGAGCTAGTTGCCAGGGCAATGCATGAAGGAGACGCCGAGCCAGTTGCCATGGCAATTGTCGACAAAGAGAAAATGCAATAGGGATGTCAAAATTAATGACTATACAAGCCCAAGATGACGTGGAGCAAAGCCCAAACCCAAAGGAATTTGATTTCCATGCAGAGATTAAAGAAGAATTAAATTCCAAGAAGATAGGAGAAGTTCTAGTAGGAATACAATTATAATAAAGAATTATATTCTTTAAAGATAATTTAATTCCAACTCAAACTCCTCCTCAAAGAAGGACTTTGGCCTAGCCCTATAAATAGCAAGGAGATTTCGACAAGATGCATAGGGAGAGCAATAGGGAATTTCGACAAGTCCAAGTAGGGCAAGAGGAGAGAATTTTTTACAAGCATCAAGGGCAAGGAGGATTTCGACAAGCCTCCTCCTTCATCCTTTTCTTTCTTGTTCGATTGGGTTCATGCTAGGGATTGTTTATCTTGTGTTTCTTTGGAACCTAGCCATGAACTAAATCTACTTGGCTATGGTTATTGTGTTTTGTGGTTGTGAGAAACTATTGGTTTTTGTTTAGGTAATAAGAGTTTGCACTTTTCTATTTCAAGGTTTATTCATTCTTGGTTCTTATTCTTGTTTGCGAGTGAATTAGGAGAGGATCTCGTGATTTCATCTATTTATCTAATATCGGGAGAGTTAGATTCAAGAAACGAATGAATATGATCTTTATTCAATCTATTGATGGTGAAGATTAATCCGGCTTAGGAATAAGTTAAGGATTTCAACGGCTAAGAGGAGCGCAAGATTGGTTGTTGTTCACCCTTGATTCACGCAGGGATGTATTATCAAGGCATGCACAAGTAGCTAGAGTTTCGACTTAGGGATAAGAAGAAACCATTGAAGAACGCTCTGCCAAACCTTGAAGGTTGCTGCCCAGAAGCCCATGTAGTTGCCAAACTAGTCGCCCAGGCAACCATCGATTAGTTGCCAAGGCAACCCTGTTCTGCAAGTTGCCACGACAACTGAGTTGCCCGTGCACTCTTTTACCAAGACGATCCAATCGGCTATCACACCTCAACTCATGATAACCTGGCCTATCTCTCTCAATTGATCTTATTTATTCTTTTACTTATTTGCTTTCTAGATTAGTTATTAGTCAAACCCCTATAATCCTTTACTTGTGTTTTTACTTTCTACAGTGCAAGAAACTAGATTCTTGAAGTAGCACCAATCCCTGTGGAGACGATATCTTTTATACTATAACTTGCGACGTGTATACTTGCACTTTTGCGTAGCACTTATTACGCACAACAATATCGATATAATATTACTGTCAAATTACAGTAATGATACAATGAGCTATGTTTTACAGGTATGACCTATCGGTTAATACTGCTGTTAAGTTACGACGGTGATACAGTGAGTTGTGTTCTACAACTATGACATATCGTTATTATTGATGCCGTTAAGTTACGTTAGTGTTTACATTGATACCTTGACATTGATACATTGTTATCGATACATTGATATATTTTTTTATTATGGCACAACAAATTTGTTGATATCCGCACATGTACATACTCATCATTGACTCGCATACCATGTATTCTCATCCATAGTACATTGGGCTATATTGAAATTGAAAGTATAATGGATCGTATTGATATAACATGTATTGTACATATATATGAATGTTGAGTTTTTTACAGGTTACGGAAAAGGGGAATGAATTTGATAAGTCAGTCTTTATAATTTTCATATCCTTTTTGATAGTTATATTGCACTCTATTTATTTTTATTATTACTTTGCAAAGAAATTTTTTAATTATTTTACATTGCCTCACTAAGTTCGTACTTAGCGTGTGTTATTTCACACGTAGGTTCTCCAAAGCTAGACTAGCTAGGAGGAGTTGTTAATTGGGAATAGATTCTAGGGGCATGTACTTAACATTAAATCACATTTTGGAGAACCTATAGCTAAACATTAAATCATATCCTAGGGGCATGTACTTAACATTAAATCACATTTTTAATGTATATTCAGAGCTATAGGTTTAGTTGATTCTGGAGGCTAAATCGAGTTTAATGTGATTTAATGTTAAGTACATGCCCCTAGGATGTCATGTTACTGATGTACTAATATGTAACTTGATTATGCTCCTCAATAACATGAATAAGTTTTAGTGGGAATAGATGATATTCAGTATTGATGGACTGCGATAAGTATGGGAATCAAGAGAAGAAAGAAGAATGTTTAAGCCAAAAATTTTGGCAACTAGTTAAAAAGAGAAATGTGCGGCAGTCTTAAGTTTGAATAAGGTACTTGTACTGTTTATGAGTACAAGCTGAATTTTAATAGATAAAGTCAATGTACAGTTGATTTAATATTGACTAAGAATTCCCCATGAGAATGATTTGTCAAGAGGTTTCAATCGGGGCTTAAAGAATTGTTGTTAAGTATGAATTTATTGGTTTACTAGAAAGTTGTGAATAAAGCAAAAGCTATGGAGAGAACCTGTACTTACTTTAGTTGATTCGGATTAGAATAATATATATTGGTACTAAGATAGTAGTACAAAGAAAGACTTTTATGAAGAATATTTAGTAATGTGATAATCTATAATTCTCTGAATAATGCACAAGTAATTAGAATATGCAAGAAAGGTTCATTAGAAATTCAAGGAATTAAGTTCTCAGAAGATTTAATGGAACTTCCATTTCATGAATTTGAAGACATTATTGAATGGATTGGTTATATGCATATGATGCAGATGTGAAATATAAGAAGGAAAGGTTAGTATTTCAAGGACCCAATGTTTTTAAAGTAATCCTTGTGAGAGAAAGAACTGACTGTTTAGAGTCAGTAATTTATGTATGACAACTCAAAGGCTGTCATACAATGGATGAGAAACATGTTTGGTTTGTATGGAAGATACACAAAAGTTACAAAAAAAGATTCAAGACATCCCGGCTGTAAAGAAATTTCCTAATATAATTCATGATAGAGAAATACAGTTTGGGATTGATGTCCATCCTGGAACTAAGCCGATGTCGATGATACTATATAGGATGGCACCAACTAAGTTAAGGGAACTAAAAGCTCAATTACAAGAATTGTTGGACTGAAGTTACATTCGACTGGATGTATCACTGTGGGGTGCTCCGGTATTATTTGTAAAGAAGAAAGTTGGTTTCTTATGATCATGTATAGATTACCGACAGTTGAATAAAGTAACCATTAAGAACAAGTATTCCCTATCAAGAATTGAGGATCTATTTGATCAGCTTAGAAGTGTAGTAAAGTTTTTAAAGATAGATCTTCAATTAGGGTTATTATCAGCTCAAGGTTAAAGAAGAAGATGTACCAAAGACAACATTCAGAACTTGTTATGGGTAATCAAACATGTGGGAAAGGATATAGGTAGCCGGCTATGTAAATAAATGTTGAATCTTCTTCTTCTTTCTTCTAAAAAGGGGGCCGAACCATGCTTGAGTTAGAGAAAGAAAATTTAGTGTGTTAGCAAAGCTTTTGTGATCCTCATTTTGAGCAAAATTCTGGTGAAATCTGTTGAATAGCTTGTAGGAGGTAAGAACTTATTTTGCACATCTTTATATGGATGTTATAACATGAAAAAATAAGTATTTGGCTCTTATGATATTTGAATGTTTAGGTTGTTAGAAGCAAATTAGATACCACGAATTGTTAGTAGTCAACCGAAAGTATGCATGGTAAATTCTCATCTTTGATGAAATTGATGCATATCTAATGTGCTGAATTGTGTGAGAATAAGTCCTTTAGTAGCTGAATGTTAAATGGATTATTTTGAATTAGTGTTAATTTGGAGGAAGCTTTTAATTAGGGACTATTTTATCTATACATGAGAAAATGAAGAATTTCTTCAAACTGTTATATAAGTAAAGAGTGTACTGTTGTGAATATAGATTTATAAAATGAAGAATGGACTATTAAAATAAATATAGAAGTGTAAGGGGGATGCCTTTAATGTGCCTATCAAAATACTATCAAATTTGGGGCAGAATTGAATAATTATGAAAAATGTTATGAGAATGCATTAAGGGACTGTTTTGTTAATTGAAAATGTGTAAACATGTTTGGTTATACATGCTACCCTGTTTTGATCACATTGATAGGTGAAATGAACTGACCTAGACTTGTATGACTATGTAAATAAGTTGAATTAAAATGTTTGAAGTGTTATATAAGTGATTAAAGAAGCTAGAAACTTAAGCTAGTGTAATCTGCCCAGAAAACTCTGTTCTAGGCAGCAACTTTGAAAATTCACTATAAATTGTATGAATTGAATTAAAGGCTGAAATTTATATGAATGTAACCTTAATATGTCTATTTTCATTAGAAACAAACGAAATGGAATTCTGGATTGTAAAATGGATTTTAGAAATGAAAATCTAGGGACAGTGCAAACTGTCCAATAATGCAATTGGTCTGTCTTTAAGTTAAAAACTCCATTAATTGGAAAAGAATTAAAATGAAAGGCCCATATGGTTAGAAAAAAAATTAAGTTAGCTTTCCAACGGTGTAAACCAATTGAAATTCCGACGTACGGAATGAAAGTTATGCATGTTTAAGTAAACAGTGCACATGCTGCCAGGCAGTAGCAGCAGCAGCCTTGATGTTTTGAAATGAATGTACCTTGTCTTGACCTTGTTTTAATTGTATGAAATTTATGTGTATTCTTAAATGTTAGAACTTCGATTAGTGAGAGTTAGATTTATGCTAAGAATTCAACTTGAACAACTGGATGTTTCATGCATTGATAATAATTCACGCATGAATCGTTACTTGGTTGTTTAAGTCATGGATTTTTTGAGTGATAAGTAATTAGTTTCCATGTGTTTGATTGTTGTAACATAATGTGGATTTAGTTGTTGCTGGAAAATAATTCCTGGATTGTAGAGAATGGGGTATTCGAATCACATCCTTGTTGTTTGGACAAATAATGCTCGAATGGAATTAAATGTCATTGCTTTCTATTAATCCAATTTGGAGACTGTTTTGAGTAATTATAATAAGGGCTGTTTTGCTATAAAAATGAACTGCTTGATACATGAATTATGGACTGTTTTGTCTATGTATGAATGGAATTTGGAACTGTTTTGTTAAATAGAAATGCATGAACAAGTAAGCTGCCCTATTAAGTGATTTCATGTAAAAAGGGACTGTTTTGTGTAATTACAAGTATATGGTGAATTGTTTGAATGTGTATACATGAACATATGAGAGATTGATTGTTTTGTCTATGTGCAATCACATAGGAGATTGTTTTGTTATATATATGTTTAAATACAAATGAATAAACTTGACTAGTTTTGATTGTTAATTGCTTGTGAGGTACATACATTGGATAAGGATGGCTAGGATTCAGATGAGAAAGTATGACTTGATAGTGGATTCAGGTATCTGTAATGTCAGATAAGAGGTGAGTGTAGTCACAAGAGTCTCGGGTAACACGGAGTTATCTCGATGTTTAATTGGTTACTGTTAAGTATTAAATGTTTGTGGATGAATTGCATTATACATGTACATTGTGTAAAATGGCTCAAATCAAGCTAACTGAAAAACGAGCATGCATTCATAGCATGACATTCATGTTTAGACCTTTAAGATGATGCATTTCTTATGTTTAAATGCCTTGCTATGCTTGGATGACTGATTATGGAATGACCTTGAGATTGAGATGAACAAGTAATTGTTAATAAGCTTGAGATTGCTTATTGACCAATAAAACAATAATAAGATCATTTTTAAAAGATTGAAAGCTAATGATTAAGTACCTTGAATCTTAAAAGCTTGATAAGCAAGAAAGCTTAACTTATGCAATAAGTTATTGAAAGAATACAAGTAAGATTACTTGTCTGATAAGATACACTCCAACTTCCTGTTATAAAATAAGATATCTAAGTTGCTTGGTCAATGGAAGTCCTTGGGCACTCTGATATAATAGTTGGGCTGTCTGGACTACGGTCCATAAGTGATGACTCGGGGGACGCCCCATTCACACACACACACACACACATATATATATATATATGTGTGTATATGTTCTGTTTCTGATTTTAGCCATTGCTAGGTGCTTTGGACTAATTATCGTCTGGACCTATATGATCAGACTCAGACCAACCTTATTTATGATTAAATATGTGATCCAAGGCAAACAAGTAAAAGACGTGAACCTATTGAGAAATCAAATAAGAATTCGAAAAAGATATTGAATAGTATTCTAAAAAGCCTTGAAGGCACTACTAAGCTATGTAAATTTTGAAAAGGGTCAAAAGCCCTATTAATCCCTAAAAGATCTAAAAGCTTTGATAAGCTCTGTCAACTCTAAAAGCTTTGATAAGCTCTGTCAACTCTGATAAGCCCTATCAACTCTGAAAGCCCTTATAAGCTCTATAAACTCTAAAATCCCTGATAAGCTTTGTAAACTCTTAAAGTTTTGATGAATGTTAATAAAGAATCGAAAAACTACTGGATAATGGTCAAGTCTCATGGAGACTTCAATGTGCCAAGTTGATCTTGGACAAGATCAACCTATTGAATAATGAAGCTTGGATAAGCTACTGAATTTCCAAAAAATCTATGAGTTAAATTAAGATAAAGATAACATATGTTAATATAAGATTGTAAATCTGGATGTGTGATTCTTAGAAATTCATGTATAATATGCTTTATCATTTCATGGTTACTACCTCACTTGGGCTATATAAGCCTAATGCATTCATTATCATGCATTGCAGGTTGAATAGAGCTCCATAATTCAATTGGTCAAGGGTTTTGAATCATCATTCAAGATTCAAATAGAGTTGGATTTTCCCTACTTGCAATACTCCTAGAATGGTGGCACAGTGTTTGAGTCGATTTATGTAGTGTAACTTTTAATATGTAAATTCCATGAATGTATATATTAATTGTAATTAAAAATGTTAACCTATTTGTTAAGCTATTGATTGTGGTTCAAGCTATTGGCATATTGTTCTATTTATTACTTGGATCGAAAGCCTTGTTCCATTGTTAGGGTCGAAGGATATTTGATGTGTTATGAAGTAGTTAAAGATTGATGTAAATCTATTAAACAAGAACTACAATGTGTGTGATAATCAAGGGAATTTAAGATGAACATTCTTGTATCATAGATATTTCGATGTTGGTATACTAGTCTCTATTAAATATCTGGGTAACCATATGTGCATATATGATTGTCTAAGTGAAATCCTGGTGGGAATGATCATTAATGTGTAAATATTTAGGTTGATTTAACCATCAATATGATTATACAAGTAGCTTGGGCAGATTTATAATGTTACAAAAACTCAAATTCTGATAAAGTTAAGGATTATTAAGTTCAATTGAAGTCTTGGCTATTATGTCATAATAGGATGAATTCAAATCAGGTGAATCTATTTGGTTTAAGGTTACAAAGTTTATAAGAGATAAGAAAACACTCGGTTTGATATAGTTAAGTGTTTAATAAATTATGAAATTTTCGGGTTCACGATTTCGGTTTTCTTTGTAGTAATGTTCTTAACTCTGGTTTTCTTCTAAGCCGGGTTGAGGACGTTACATGATGTTAGAAGCTTAATTTTGATGATATGTTGAATGGTTTCCCCAAGTTGTAAATTAGGGATCATTTCAAAAATTAATAAAAATTAGGGGAAATTATTGTAAATATTATTTTAGCATTGGAATCATTGAATTAAGGTGAAAGTGGCTTGAATTAGTAATTAAGGATCAAAATGAAAAAAAATTGGAAATTCAAGGACCAATTCAGCAATTTAGGAAAAATTAGGGATTGGTCTTGAATTAATGGAAAATTGATACAATTGAAGATTCAAGCATGTTATGAAAGTTAATGGATTAAAATGCTAAGAAAGGAAATATGGGGGACCTATTTCGAAATAAAAAGTTAGTGAAGGACCAAATTGAATAAAGTTTAAAGTTGAAGGAAAATTTCTAAGGATGTTAGGAATAAATGAATGGTTTAATTGTACATGAATTTATGTCAAAAAGTGAAGTAGTGACTAAAATGTCACTTTTATAAAGTTTGAGGACTAAAAAGGTAATAGTCCAAAATGAGTGATTAATTATGGAAATTGTTCGAATTAGGCCTGAACAATTCTTTAATGTTCAAAATGGTCACTAAAGAACTAGGGACCATTTCAGCAGTGATGTAAAGTATTGGGGAAATTTCAGAAAAAATTTATATTTGAATAGTCATTTCTAAGAATCAAGTTAGCAATGTTAGACTTAAGTCGAATATGAGAGTGGTAATGAATATGTTCATTGGTTTTATACAGTTCCGGAAGAGATTGAATGAGAACCAAATGATAAAAAGAAAAATAAGGACTTCGAGTAAGCTTAGTGAGGCATACTATTCATGGCCCAGGTGAGTGCAATTTTATTTATTTTAATTATGATACGAGGAAGACTTGTGATAAGTCAACCTCAAATGTTGGAAGAAAAGGATTTGATTTATATTAAATGGTTGTGAATGGTTTTGTGAATGATTTCGGGTCTGAACTGCCCTATGCATATTTTTATATGTTAAAATTGTTGATTTTGATCCATTAATATTACCGAAATGAATGAAAGGTTCATAATAGTGAATTGTGCAAAAAGCTTATTGTATGATTATTGAGAGTCTTGGAATATTGGCATGCCAAAGAGGTGGAGTATATCGATATAATATTACTATCAAATTACAGTAATGATACAGTGAGATGTGTTTTACAGCTATGACCTATCGGTTAATACTGCTGTTAAGTTACAGCGGTGATACAGTGAGTTGTGTTCTACAACTATGACCTATCGTTATTATTGATGTCGTTAAGTTACGGTAGTGTTTACATTGATACATTAACATTGATACATTGTTATCGATACATTGATATATATTTTTATTATGGCACAATAAATTTGTTGATGTCAGCACATGTGCATACTCATCATTGACTCGCATACCATGTATTCTCATCCATAGTACATTGGGCTATATTGAAATTGAAAGTACAATGGATCGTATTGATATAACATGTATTGTACATATATATGAATATTGAGATTTTTATAGGTTACGAAAAAGGGGAATGGATTTGATAAGTCAGCCTTTATAATTTTCAAATCCTTTTTGATAGTTATATTGCACTCTATTTATTTCTATTATTACTTTGCAAAGAAATGTTTTAATTATTTTACATTGCCTCACTAAGTTCGTACTTAGCGTGTGTTATTTCACACATAGGTTCTCCAAAGCTAGACTAGCAAGGAGGAGTTGTTAATTGGGAAGATCAAGTTACTATCTGTATGTACAGTACGTACATCTTTCACAGAATTTGATAGACTAGTGGGCATGTAATATTTTAAGTGGGTAAACTGTTTTGTAAATCTAAATTTATAACGTCTTTATACATTGTTATGGAAGTATGGACTTAGAGAAATGGTTGGCTATTAATAATTATGAATTTTGACGTAGTTAAGTGTTGTTTAACCCTGATCGCATAAAAAATTTAAAATCAAAAAAGGGTCTAGGCAGTGTACATAGTTTTCACCCTGAATTATATGTTAAGTGTGTTACACATAATGTTATATTTATGAACTAAGGACTGTATTGATCACATGAATATTGCTTAAACTGTTATGCATCGAATTTTGAATGTATTGGGACTGTTTGTACATTTGAAAATAAGGGGCTGTTGTGTAGAATCTAAGAAGCCATTTCAAAGTAAACTTTGAATGCTTGGGAACTGTTTTGGCAAATTTAAAATAGGGGAAATGCTCAAAGAATGTAATTAGAGACTTTTTTATATGTTCGGGATTGTTTTGATATGTGCAAATATATATAAGTGATTCAAGACTGTTTTAAAGGCCTAAGAACTGTAATAAATGTAAGAACGTGCATTTGAGAAATCTGTTTTGTTTTGTGTATATAAGTATGCAGTTAAAATACCTTGAACATGGAAGAATATATATATATATATAAGGATTGAAATTTATATGAATGGAACCTTAATATGTCTATTTTCATTAGAAACAATCGAAATGGAATTCTTGATTGTAAAACAAATTTTAGAGATGAAACACTAGGGACAGTGCAAACTGTCCAGTGTTGTAAATTGCCATGTCTTTAAGTTAAAAACTGTATTAATTGGAAAATAATTACAATACAAGGCCTATATGGTTGGAAAGAAAATTAAGTTAGCTTTCGAACGGTGTAAACCAATTGAAATTCCGACGTACGAAATGAAAGTTATGCATGTTTAAGTAAACAGTGCACAAACTGCCTAGGAGCAGTTGCCTTGATGTTTTGAAATGAATGAATTATGTGTATTGCTACCTTGTTTTGAAGAAATGAATGTACCTTGTCATGACCTTGATTTAATTGTATGAATTGTTAGAGCAAGGGGTAAATCTTGTGGACGAAGAAAGGAGTGGCCAAGCTTGTGGCAAACACAAAGGAGTTTGGATCCAAGACTAGCTAGCTTGGAGTATTATGAGTGTAGTTTACAATAGGGTTAGGACTTAGGTCCTAACCAAATATGCATGACTATCTTCTTGCCAATGATATGCCATGATAATGAGCTTAATTAAACATAAATATGAATTAAAAGGGAAGATTGGACTAAGCTGAAATTTGTGATTAACTAATAGCATGGAAATAGATTTAGAAAGAAATGTGTAAACATTGTGTGATTCCATGCCTTGAATGATTCCATTCGAATTGCTTGCTTGAGTTACACTGTGGATGTAAATGCTTGATTTCTTATTCTTGATTGTGCCTATTCGAGTAGTGGCATGTATGTATTATAATGATATATGATGCTAGATCCTTGTATTATGAATGCAATTCACTCGAATGCTTGCTATTTGAAATGCTTGCCAATTGAAATGTTTGAATCATTGTACTTGAAACGTGAGTTATTCAAAATGCTTGATTTCGTGTCTTGGATGTATTCATTTGAATTTCTTGCTTAGAATTGCTATTATGATATAGAAATACTTGTAAAAGTGATATAAACCATGAATATAATGACATGACTAGATGCCTAAAAATAGCATATAATTTGAATTGCATACTTGAGTAACAAGTAAACTTGTGAAATGAAGAGCTAAGGCTCAACTAGTCTAAGGGCTAAGCTTGATCTTGAAATACTTGCTTGAATATAATGCTTGAACATGAATTATCTTGCCTTGAACATGAAACACATGAAAACGTGAAATGTAATTGTAGAGCTAAGGCTCAATTGGCCTAAAGGCTAAAGCATGATGTTGCTATACCTTCTTTGAATTGATTCTTGAATGAAACATTATCTTAAACATGAAAAGCTTGATAATTATTGAATAAATAATGTGTAATCAAACAACCTTGGTTGCTAGTTGAATAGGTAGAAGGGCATGCCTTAGAGTCTAGAGCTCATTGTGTCAGGGTGGACTATAGTCCAGGGCTAAGGCCCCTAATTGGTGACAGACGGATGGTACGTATGTGTCTTTGGCGACAGTAAGAGGATTGATCAGTACTACGGTACATCTTGTGGCGACAGTTGGTTGGAGACTCGATTACCTGGACAAACTATTAACCAAGGATTTTGTTAAAATATAATAATTGAACTAATATAATCTTGAATACTTGAATTACTTGATATGCAAACTTGAATACTTGAATTACTTGATATGCAAACTTGAATACTTGAATTACTTGATATGTAAACTTCAATACTTGAATTACTTGACATGTAAACTTGCTACTTTGATTACTTGACATGTATTCTTGAAATGAAGAACATGTAAACTTAACTAATTGCTACTTGACTTGTATACTTGAACTTCTCACTGCATGATTATTACGTGAAATAGATCTTGATCTTACTTGAATTCATGAGTACTATTTGTAAACTTGTCTTGAATGAAAAGCTTAAATTGCTTGATTACTTGTCATGTAACCATGAATAGCTTGACTACTTGTTATGTAAGCATGTAATGCTTGATTCTTGACATGAAACTCTTGAAATGATAATTGCCTATGCTTGGACCTTGTATTGTATGATTTGCTACTTGGAATGGCTTATGGTCTTACTTGAGCTAATGTTTACTTGATTGGTTTGCTTGAATTGCCTCAAATGGAAACTTGATTACTTGAACATATTACTTGACTTGTATACTTGAACTTCGTGTTACATGATTGTTACTTGAAAAAGATCTCGATCTTAGTTGAATTAATAAGTGTTACTACCATGTACATCTTGTACATGAAAGTATAGATTGTTTTGGCATTACAAATTATGTGTACATGTTATATGACAGAATTGGCTAGATTAAATGAAAATATGGATTGTTTTGTCATTGTGAATTATGTGTGCATGTTATATGATTGAATTGGCTAGACTAAATGAAAATGTGGACTGTTTTGGATTTGTGAATTATGTGTACGTGTTATATGACTGAATTTGGCTAGATGAAATGAAAATATGGACTGTTTTGGCATTGTGAATTATGTGTACATGTTATATGATTGAATTGGCTAGACTAAATGAAAATATGGACTGTTTTGCATTACAAGAATGTATAAACATGTATAATAGACAGCTAAGTAACAAGGCTTAAATTAAAGAAAGTAAACAAGCAATAATTAAGGCTTAAGGTTTACATGCTACATAAAATGTATACTTGTACGCTTGATAAACTTGTCACATGAAATGCTACTCGAAATGGAATTATACTCACTTGAATCAATGTGTATAACTTGTGAACATATCTTGAGTGATAAGTTTGAAATAAATTGTGATTATGATACTTGACTTGGAAATGTTGTGATTTGCCTAAACATGCTATCAATTGACTTGAAATGATTGAAGATTGAATGGTGATCTATGATTTTGCTTGTCATGCTATCTTGCTAATCGAATGATACTAGAAAATGTTTACTTTATAATTACTCGATAAGCTTACCATGCTGCTTTATTTGCTTGATAAAATGGTTACTTAACATTTACTTGTCTTGATATTTGATTTCCATAAGTATGATGATACATAAGTTCATGATTTTTGCTTGACTTGGAATGCTATAAACCTTAATTGGGCTACTTGATTAATGGAGACATGACATAATAATTGGTTAGAACTAGTACTACCTCACTAAGTACATATCGTACTTATCACTCTCGTTTCCTCTCTTCCCAAACCATAGGTTAGGTGCTTCAAGGTGAATTACTTGATCCAAAGTCAGATTTCTCGAGCTTGAAGTAAGACACAAGAAAAAGTATAAGTATGAGTCCATACATGTTTGTATTGCTCCTAGTGGTTGGTGGCACCTAGTCTTGTATATAGTAAGCTAGGACATGCATTATGTTACTTGAAAGTTGTATATATGAACTTGAGTTGGCTTGTAATGTCACGAAGGCTTAAATGCTAAACTTGGAGTATGTAATGATATAATTCTCAAGTGGATTAAATGGATTAAGCTGCGCATGTGTTATGTGTTTGAATTGAGTATGCCCTAGTCCTGTATGCTAGTCGAATGCCTTGTATGAACATAAAAATGCTTGAATAAATATTATAAATAATTCATGTATACATGAACTTGAATTGCCGAATAGGAAGGGATCAAATGTACATGCTTTGCTTGTTCACATGCCTAAATAGTAGTTAACCTTGAATGACCTATAATGTCTATGAAACATGATATGCTTGCTTGAAATATGTTTGATTTGATGTATATATGATCGTGTTTAGTTAATCTTACACGAAATATTTAAATGTATTGGATGTAATGAGATTTGGTACAAAAGAACATGTTCTTGTCTAAGTATGATATCTGAATGTTATGTATGGTCACCTGTTTAAATAGTAGACATCTTTAAATGTAGAATTGCAAATCTATAACCAAGTTGGTAACCTAGGGAGAATAAAATACATATTCTTGTTGTATGATAATATATGAACGTTTAAATGCCTTGTTAGTTACTCAAATCATCTAATAGGGATGAGTTCTTGAAAAGTTTTAAATTACTCGTGTTTCTAGTGTTCCCCGTAACTCTCCTCAGTCGATTTAGTACTAAACTTGGTGGGGGTGTTACAATACTACCAAAGGCAAACTTAAAACAATTCCTGCAAAATGGCAAGCAACCCAATAACAATTTATATCATGTAAAACATATTCATACTGGAGCAGTTCATACTGCAATATGTTATATATAATCCATGGTATACATGCCATTTAAAACTATATAAAATAGCTTGTCATATATATCATGCTATAAACCATTTGTAAGCAAAAATATATGCCATAATCTTTAAATTAGTAAAATAATGTATCATGCAAAACATGTTATGCTATATAAAAATCTTTACCTTTTAGGTTGACTTATCACAAGTCTCCCTATAATATGTATGTTATTAAACATACTTTTAAATACATGTATGCACTCACCTTAGCCTTGATAATATTAACTTCGCTACTCGATTTCACTTCTGATCATTTTCTTTTCCTTTTCTACTGAAACGACCTTGGTTTATATCGGGATCTACATTAAAAAATAACATATACCATTCCAAGTACATGTTAGTACATATCTATCCCATATATAATAATGGAAAGTAATTAAAATAACTATCATAAAATTGATCTGATAAAACTTTTTATATTCGAATCACATTTTATTACATCTTTCTTCAAATCTTCAACTTTTACCAAAATACTTATTTTAGTCCCTAAGGACTCTTTTAAGCTTTCAACCATAAATTTCAAGTCTAGTCCTTACATTTTCATCTTTTGCACTTTAGGACTTCAACTTTAAAAATCTCACTTTGGTCCCTAAAGTAGCCGAATGGTCCCTAATACAAGCTCAAATATTGATTTGAGCTTCAAAATCAATATTCGAATCACTTAAATTAGTTCTCCAATATAATATTCCTCACTTACAAGCTCAACAATCGAGTCCCTACACTTTACAAAGTTTAAAATTTAATCCCTAATACAATATAATTAGGGATTTTCATTCAAATCATCTTATATCAACTCATAAAACCAATCTTCCTTCACTTATGTCCTAAAATTCCAAACTTTAATATAAACCCTAATTCTTCTTTTCAAGAACATGAACCATTCTTCATCCAAATAACAAAAACAAGCATGTAAGACATCATTCCTATCATTTCCAACATCAAAAAAAAATTTGTAATAATTTCCCCTAAATTTCTCAATATTGCTGAAAAGTCCCTAAGCAATTTTTCATGGAATTTTCATCACTTTTAACATAGAAACAACATCACAACCTTATTTTCGACATGAATAACCTTTAAAACATAATAGTCCAACACGTTCTTTATCCACCTTAATCATCAACATCAACTTAGGAGTATGAAAACCAAGCAAAACTTATACCAAATGATAGGGAATTCAATAAAGAACAATTTCTTATTTCATATCTAAACCACAAATCCAATCCAATAAGCTTAAAAATCCAAAAGAAAATTTTCTCTTACCTTTGGAGGAGCATTCAAAAATGAAAAGATGAGTGAAGAAATGTCTTGAAATTACATATTTCTTCAATTTGGCCATTTGTCATCTAATGTAATTAAAATGAATTTAAAATTCATTTTAATGTATAATGACCTTTTTACCCTTGTAATCCAATGTTCAAAAACTTGCCACATGTCTACCTACTCATCCAAGGGTCAAAAATATACCAAGGAGTTAGTGATTACCAACTTTGCCTTTGGAAATTTCCAAAATTACCATCTTGCCATTTTTCATCCAACAACTAGTATTTAACATGGAAAAATCTACTTTAATCTAACGGTCCATGTTAAATCCTACCATTTTAAGACATGGAAAAGACATTTTTAGCCTTGCTTTATCATCCTTTAAAATATCTTGAATGTTTTATTCGATCCGATTATCCGAATATTTTTCAAACTTTATCGCTTTATAGCCACTAATACAAACTCCGTACAAAAAATCCGAGTGTCACGAAAACATCATTCTTGGGGGTGAACTATTCATTTACGAGACTAAAATACATAACTTTTAGAAATTATAATTTAGTCCTTAAGCTTTTCCAAAATTTATACTTTGACCACCAAACTTTCAAAATTTTTATTTTGGTCACTAACAAAAAGTTTGGGATATTACATAACGGTTGCGACGAGAGTTTTGGTTTTCATGAGGAGGACTACGACGAGTAGTATGTCTCAGACACGGAGGATGAGTCAGGAGGCGAGAGGGGCTGAGAGGTAAACTATTTCACCCATCTACATCGTGCCCTTCGTCATATTGTAAGGGCCATTCCTAGACCTTCGACTACTCCTTGAGAGACACCAGTAGAGAGGATTTGTCGATATTGTGCAAAGGACTTACTTGGGTCGGGGCAAGATGGCTCAGTTTAAGCAAATCAATGGCTAAGTGATATGAAATGTATCTTTCGCCAGATGAAACTTAGATCTAAAGACAAGTTGGCATGCGCCACTTTCTGCTGAAGGGGAAGGCAAGTGCTTGGTGGGAGGCAATGGAACTAGGATGACGTCCCAACCAACCCATATTAGAAGACTTCCTGGAAGAGTTCTAAGGAAAGTACATTGGTGAAACTCACATTGATAGCATGTAGGACCGATTCAATAATCTAGTTTAAGGGAATCGATCTTTGTTTGAGTATGAGCAAGATTTTCTACAACTTAGCAGGTTTTCCCCAGAGTTGGTTACCACCAAGATATTTAGATGCAAGAAATTCATACGGGGTGTGAAGAAGGAGATTCAGATGTATCTGATTGTCGACCCACCGACAACATTTTCTAAGTTAGCCATGAGTGCCAAGGCACTAGAGAAGATGGGAAGTATGGTGTATGTAACACCCCGAATTTGGGCCTAGATGTTAGCTAGCTAGATTAGACGGTTTAGGGGAACCAGATTAGGCGATTCGAGCTAGTTTTGAGAATTAATTCATAATAAATTATTTTTTGTTAAAATAAAATATGGAAAATACTAGAAAATATTTAGATAGTATTATAAGGGTTTTTGGAAAATCAATTTGAAGAAATAAAATCGGATTTCGGGATATTTCAGTCTGGTGACTAAAATGTAAAGTTTTTAAAACTATTTTAGTGACTAAATCGTAAAATAATCAAAACTTAGAATCTTTAAGGAGCTAATTTACCAAATTTTTTAATCAGAATTTCCCATAATTTAGGCCATTTTTAAATGGTTTTTGAAAGGTTAATAAATAAAAATAAAATATATTTGATTAAAACGATTTTTAATAGCCAAATTCATTTTCTTACGTAACTACTTTTGTTCTCAACTTTCTCAGCAGCCAAACTATCAGTTTTACTCTAAAATGCTCAGGAATCATTCCTTTTTTATTTAATTTTTATTTCTTAATTGATTCCTTTGATTTCTATACCAAATCCTATTTGTTTTCTTGGAGATTTCACTCAAATCTTGCCAATTAAGGGGAAAATCAACAATTAGAGGTGAATTTTGTTTCTCTCATCTAATTAAAGGTTCTTCACTGAAATTATCAAGTTCTTGATCCTTTACAATTGATTTTTGTTATGTGTTGATGATTAAATCATGGTTTAAAGGTTTTAATTGAATTTTGATAAGAAATTTGATGAATCTTGATATTGGATCTGATGTGTGTTGATTCTAATTGATTTAGATCACTTGTAAGATATGTTTTAATGTTATGAGAAGATATTAATAAAAGAAATCATGAAACTAAGTGAATTGCTAATTTTCTAGGTTGTAAAGAGTTAGATTTTGAGGTGATCTTGGTGTTGAAAGGTTTCTGGAGGTATAAGGTTGATATATTGTTGTTTTTGGATGTTAATTGGTGATGTTAAGATGTTAAAATCGTTAGGTTAAGGCTGGGATTTGTTTAGTTTGAGTTTGGTGGTGATTTTGGTTGTGTTAAGGAAACGTTTAATGGTTTTTGGTGTGGCAAAGTAGAGAGTGGATGTTGCTGGGATTAGAGATGCATGGAAATGCATTAATCCTCTATTTTTGTATGGGTAAAATAGGGGAGATAGATCCTTCATCTTTTGGAGAAGCTTTGGAAGCTTGATTTCGCATTGACAAGTAGAGCGTTGTGCTATTAGTGAGTGGAAACGTGGTTTACTACTTCATAAAGGTTTGAAGTTGATTTTTGGGAGTTTAGATTATGTTTGAAACACTTGTCTAAGCTCGAAAGTAAGTATTGGACGTTCTCACTCTCGTTTTTTATTTTACAAAATACATTCTCATGCACATGTTTATGGTTTTGATTACCTACTGTTATATGCATGTTTTAGAAATGAAAGGTGTTGCAAATGATAATATGTGATGATTATTGAATTTGACAAATGATTTATGAAAAGGGTTTTGAGAATACTAGAATACATGGTTTATTGTATTGGAAATCGGTTTGGTTTGATGTATATGTAAAATTGTGAGGTAATGTGGTTTTATGAAATATATTGGCAAGTGACAATGATTAAGTGTTATTGGATATAGATGGCATGCCATAGGGTTTAAAGTGTACTATAATAAGTTTTTTCATGTGTGTCGAGGGGTCAAGAGTGTGCCATGCTCCACCATGAGAACCGCATCGGTCGAGGGGTCAAGAGTGTTCCAATTCTCCCTGGTGGATTTATAAATCATAACCATTGAGGGGTAGTAATACCATACTCTAGTTTGAGGATGTATGTGAAGTGGTCGAAGGAACCACTTAGGAAATTCGTGTATCCGATGTGTTTTTATAAATAGAATGAAATGTTTTAGGTCACTTGAATGCCAATATATGATTTGATGTATCATGAGAAATGGATTATGTTTTGTATAATATGGTTTATACATGTGGTGCTCTTTAAGCTTGCTATTTTGAGGTTTCAGCATGAGAAAGCTTAAATTGAAGTTTATGCTAGAAATCCATGATACATGTGTTACAAATTTTTAAAGGTGCGTGTTTTGGAAATACAATAGAAGCATGAGATTTAAAACATGTTTGAAAGCAAATGGTTTTAAATGCATTGATAAGTGTTTTGAGATTCCCTCACTAAGCTTTATAAGCTTACGCTCTCCTTTCTCATCAATGCAGAAAAGTAAGCATTCAAACAGTGGGCAAGCAACAAGCAATCCAAGGATTGAGCTATTTCAAGTATGATTTTATAAATACTTTGTAGTAATAAGAAGGCAATGTGACCAAGTTGTAAATAGGATGGTCATTTTTGTTACTCCCTATTTTGGACAAGTTTCTTTTGGTATTTTGGTATTGTATGATGCTTTATGTCTTGCTTGAGGGGCTGGGATATGAATTGCATGCTTGGTTAGAGATTATGCCTATAGGATCATTGATTGGATTTTCTATGGTTTGATTGATCCTCTATCATGCCTATTTGATTGTAGAAATGTTTGTTAGGATGTTATATAATGTTTGTAAGATGTTTGAAGTATGTTAGATTGAGCCAAATTGTCATATGTTTGACCAAGAGGTCATTACAGACCAGTCCGTACTGGTACAGCTCCTCAAAGATCAGTACAATGGTCTATCTCAGCTCAAATCTGTGCAAAATTGCACAGGCTTGTCGGTACACCTGATAATCATATCGGTATTCCACTCGAAGAAATACACTAGGTGTCGATACATGGGCAACCATATCAGTACGCCTTTTCGCTACTGGAATCTCCTATTTTGATATCGAACTACCAATATTGGTACGCCTGAGGACCATACCAATATCTTTACAAAATGAGTCCGTATCAATACGGGCAAGGGGTGTATCGGTATGTTGTCTGTTATTTCTGGTAATATGCTTTGCTAAAGTTTGAATCTTTGCAGTTTGGTCCCTACTTCTTGATCATGTAATTAAATGAGTTTGGATGATTATTTTAAGTTGAAATTTAACCAAAATGCATGTAATATGATTAACTAAGGTTTAGACACTTTGGATTTAAGTAAGTACTTATAGTTTTCTAAAATTACAATTTGGTCCTAGAGTACATTCCTGACCAATTGGATGTCAATTCGACGCCCGATTTAATTATAAATTCAATCGCTACCAGCATGATCACCTTAGGACTTAATTATGTATTTAGACAAGATAAAAGGAAAAATGGATTGTTTTCTAATTAAATCATTCGAGTTTGTCTCTGCAAACCCAATATAGCTCACTCGGTTCGGTCTAGCATTTAGACCGGGTCAAGGGGATTTCATTTGGTGATATCAGAGACAAGTTATGATTGTTGGGAGGTGGGTTATGGTTGTTGAGGTATTGTTGTTGTATGATTTTGTTGAATAACATGCATGGTGTATGATTTTGTGTTTCAATGTTTGAAATGTGTTAAGTTGGGGTAAAAGATTGGAGACACATTGACTTATTACTATGAGTGTGAAATTATTTTTCTTTTGAAACATGAGCATATTGGATTCTTGCTTCAAGCTGACCTAATTATTTTGTTTTGCTGCATTATCATGCGTTAGACTCATATTTTCGAGAAATGGGACCGAGATGAGATACGAGAGCTCATATAGGTAGGGTTATGGATGGGCATAACGATGAGTTACCTCTTCCTCCACCGATTCCTCTTGTTGGTGCTAGAGTTTAGGGTGGTGTGCTTCATGCACCGCAAGGTCCGTTTTTTAGGATATGACACCTTTGATCCAGGCGATGACTAGAGTGGTTTAGGCAGCTATGGATGGAGTGCAAGCACCTGTATTAGCACCTACGGCAGCTGTTAATACATGACTTCCGTTAGAGCATTTGCATAGTTTGGGAGGTGCCAAGTTTAGGGGTTTAGCTCTAGAGGCAGCTGTGGTGTGGTTTGCAAGTACTTATAGGATTCTTGGACATATAGAGTGTACAAATGTTTGTAAGTTGGGTTGTATAGTATCTTTGCTTTAGGGAGATACTTATAGCTGGTGGACGACTTCTATCATGGGTATGACACCTATGGATGTGACGTGGGAGTTCTTTTGTGCTATTTTCCAGAAGAAGTATATAGGTTCTCGGTACCAAGATGAAAATAAGCGAGAGTTTTTGGCGTTGGTCTAGGGTAGCATGACCGTGTCTGAATACGAGGTTTAGTTTGTTCGATTGAGCCAGTATGCACCTAATTTGGTTCCCGATGAGCATCAGCGATGTGATCATTTTCGATATGGACTGGTCAAGGAAGTGAAGACTTATATGTGGGCTACTGATTACACTGAGTTTGATGCTTTGGTTTCTCGAGCTAAGGATATATAGTAGAATCTAGGATTATCTTCTCATTCAGGGAGTTCTTTTGTTGGGAAGAGGATTGCCGAGTTGGATGTTGGTAGAGACCGGTATAAGAAGCATTAGGATATGAGGAATTTCCCTGACCAGAGACATGGTCTGAGTGGTGCTAGGAGTGGATAACACAATAAGAACACCTATGTTCGAGCACCTGAGTATGGGCGGTGTGGTAAACGACATTTAGGGGAGTGTTGGGGTACTCTTAGAACATGCTAGAACTGTGGTTCGCGAGATCACATTAGGCGTGATTGTCCGTATTTGGCTAGGGATAGACAAACTTCTGCGCCTACTGTTGTACCATAAAGAGGTTGTGGACACGGTCGAGGTAATTTCCAACGTAGGGAGAAAGGTCAGAGGATTGTTGCTTATACTGTGGCAGTTCAACTTGTGGGTGGTGGACCGGAAAAGATCTATGTGCATCACATGGGAATGAATGCGACAGATGTGATTGCAGGTACTTTTACTTTGCAGTCCATATCATTACTTTTTTGATAGATTATGGTTCTACGTATTCATACATCTTGCGCAAGCATGCACATTTACTTGATAACTTGTAGAAGCGTTAGATGTGGGTATGCGAGTAACTAGTTCTTTTGGAGAGACGATAGTCACTAGGAGGTTTTTTAGGAGGTGTCCTTTGATGGTGCAAGGTCACGTGTTTGCGGCTGATTTGATGTAGTTGTCGTTTCATGGTTTTAATGTAATCTTAGGGATAGATTGGTTATTTGAGCATAGGGCTATGGTTGATTTTGAGATCAAGTGAGTTTCGTTGAAACTTGCTGAGGATTATGAAGTGGTGGTTATGGGCGAGAATGTTAAATTCTTATCCAATGTAGTATTGACTCTAGAACTACAAAAGTTGTTAGAGCTTGGGGGTCAAGCATATCTGGCTTATGTTATGAACACAAATATGAAGGGGGTGCATGTCCAGGATATTCGTACCGTTTCTGATTTTCCAATAGTGTTTTTGGAGGAGTTGCCTATATTACCACCGAATAGGGAAGTAGAGTTCTGTATCGAGACATATACGGATACGGCTCTCTTGTCGATTGCTCTGTATTTCATGGCACTGAAGGAGTTGAAGATGCAACTATAGGAGTTGTTGGATTGTGGTTTCATCTAACCTAGTATGTCACCGTGGGGAGCACCAATGTTGTTCGTGAAAAACAAGGATGGCATGATAAGAATGTGCATTGATTATCGGCAATTGAACAAGTTGATGATTAAGAATAAGTATCCTTTATCGAGGATTAACAATTTGTTCGATCAGTTTTTGGGTACTACAGCGTTTTCTAAGAATGATCTGAGATCTGGTATTATCAATTGAAGGTGAAGGATAAAAACGTGCCAAAGATAGCTTTTTGCACGCGTTACGCGCTTTATGAGTTCTTAGCGATGCTATTTGGGTTGACTAGTGCTCCCTCAGCTTTTATGGACATGATGAATAGGGTATTCCATGAATTCTTGGATTAATTCGTGGTAGTGTTTATTGAAGACATTCTCGTGTACTCTCGTACTAAGGAAGATCATGATTAACACCTACGGATTGTGTTTCAAGTTTTGTTAGATAATAAGCTTTATGCCAAGATGAGCAAATGTAAGTTTTGGATTAAAGAAGTAGTCTTTCTTGGTCATGTTGTTTTGGCATATGGTACTATGTGGATCTGCAAATGATTGAGGTAGTCGTGAATTGGAAGCAACCTAAATCGATGATAGAGATTCATAGTCTCTTAGGATTAGCAGGGTATTATCGTTGCTTTGTGTAATGCCTCGATTTTGGGCCTAGCGGTTTCAGGCTAGTTAGACGGTCGAGTGGACCGGGTTAGAGATTCGAGTCAGATTCGGGAGCATATATTTTTCTAAAAGATAAAAATATGGAAAATGTTTAAAAATCATATTTTATTATGTTATAAATATTTATGAAAGCAGTTTTGGAAAATAAGCCTTGGGAGGGTGACATTTTGGCTAGTGACCAAAATGTAACTTTTGAAAACAGTTTTAAAGAGGTGACTATTTTGTAAAGAGTCAAAACTTTGAATCTTTAAGGAGCTATTTTACCATTTGGTCTAATCTAAGTTTTCCTTAAATTGGAATATTTTTAAATGGTTTTTATTAAAGGATTAAAAAGGAGATTTAATTAAGGTGGTTATTTTCTCTTAAAACAAATTTGGCGTAACTTTTCTTTTCTCATATTTCTCTCAAAACACTCTCAGCCAAACACTCATTTTCCATCAGAGATTTAAGGTAACAATCTTGATTTCTTAACTCTTTTAATTGCTTAATGATTTCATAAGTTGTTTTCTAAAAATCTCATTAGATTTCTTTGTTTTCAAGAAGGAAAAACCATCCAATTAAGGGGAAACTCATTCATTGCAGGTAAGTTCGTTCTTTTCCTATAATGAAAGGTTCTTTACTGAAATTCCCAAGTTCTTAGCTCATTACATATGTTTTCTAATTGGTTTTGATTAATTATATGTGGATTTTGGTTTTTAAGGAGGTTTAATTGATGGATTTTGGGATTTTCGAATTGGATCTGTTTACCAGAGTTGTAGATTTTTTTCAATCATATTTTGGAGATATTAAAATGTGGATAAGTTGTCTTTAATAATGGAATCCCGAAATTGGTTGAATCTCTAATTGTTTGGGTTGTTAGTTAAGGGTTTTTGGGCTGTTTGAGGAGTTAAGTCATTGCTGGATGTAAGAGGATGTTGTGAATGAGTTTTTAGATGTTAATTGTTGAGGTTTTAAGTTTTGAATCGTTATGTTATGGCTGGATTAAGCTTAAGTAGTGTTTGAGGTTGTTTTCGGTTAGTTTTGCATGAGCTTTGAGTGGGCATCTTGGGAGCTACGGGTTTTTGGTTTGGAACAGAGTGTTGGATGAATTCTAATGCATGTTTCTGCTGGTTTTGTGTGATCGAAACAGGGGAGAATCAAGGTGTAGCTTCTTGAAGTGGTTCTAGGCTTGTCGTGAGCTTGTTTTATTGTAGCAAGCAAGGCGAAGCAAAATCGTTGAGTAGAAACGGCTTTAAGAGTCTTTCAAAGGTTTGAAAGTGGATTTGGAAGTTTAGGATAAGTTTGAATCTCTTACCTAAACTTGGAAGTAAGTTTCCCTTCTTTGCTCTTTAATATCGGTTCGGATATGAGTATGTGTGATTCATGTTTTAGTCGTAAACATGGTTAATATTACTTACTGTGAATGCATGGTTTTAAATTACATATGTAGTGGCTTAAAAGCGTAATAAATGCTAGTGAGCATTGGTTTTTCTTCTGGTCGGGAATGTGATATTGCTATGGCAATGTGATTTGCATATGTGGGGATTTTGTGTAATGCATTGTAGAACAATGAGTAAATGGTTTGTAAATGATATATTGGCTATGTCATAAGGAGAGAAGTCAATTGGATATAGTTAGCATGCCATATGATAAAGTGCACTATAATATGTCTAAAAATCGATCGTGGGTTAAGAGTCCTTGAGATAAAGCGGTCGGCAACTCAGATAATGTTGATCACTTGGGTTAAGCGGTCGGTTCCTCTTGTTGATGTAAAGCTTGCAGTCAGCAAGGTTAAGTCATGCGGTCGGCATAGGGTAGTTTTGATGATGGTCGATCATTGAGGGAGATTCTTGTATCCGATGTATAAAGTTAACGGTTGGTTAACTAGAGATTAACGGTCGGCTAATCAAGGATAGTGGTCGACTATCCGAGGTCACTATAATTTCCAATATATGAGATTTCTAATGTTGGTTTATATTTATAATGCTTTAGGATTTAAGCATGGTTTTTGTTTATAATGCTTTTGGAGTTAAGCATGGTTTTATATTTAATGCTTTGGGATCTAAGCATGTGGCTAAAATTGTTTTGCATATGGTCGATATGCATGTGTAGGATTGGGGATCATTGAAACTTGCTTAGGTCATAAGCATAGTATGAAAACAAGTATTAAATTCCAAAGATTTTAATGCATCATTGTTTTTAAGAGCATCCTCACTAAGCAAGTGTGCTTACGCTCTCTTTTTCTTAATGATGCATAGCATTAAAGCTAAGTGGCAGCAAAGGCAAGGATAAAGCAATTCCAAGACAAGACTATTTGAGTATGAACTCAGTTTTAGTTTTCGGTTAATAAGGCAATGTGCTCGCCTTGGATATTGGGATTTGTAATTCAGTTATTCCCTCGTTTTAAGCATGTGAAATGCTGTGATTTTAGAGTTTGATTGATGTTGTTATGCCTATTGTGCATCATACCTAAGGTTGATGATTTAAGGTTCCCTAGGTATGCATATAGATGGTTTTGCTTGGTTTATAAGCTTAAGTGATCTTAGTATGATGGACGTGTTATGATTTTGGAGTTGGTTTGATGCTTATGCTGAGTTTGGCCTTTTTGTACATTATGGTTTGTTTGGTGTCTTGGTTTAGGAAGCATGCCTCTAGAGTACCTCTATCGTTTGAGGGTCATGTTGGTCGGTTAAATGTTCACATGGAGGTGAGTTTATACATGTTAGAAAGTATGTATGCAAGTTGCTAGGACTTAAATGCATCTAGTTTTGTATATGAAACCATCTAAAAAATGTCATTACAGGCCTAGGCGTACCGATACGCAAGGGACTGTATTGGTACGGCTAGGCAAATTTGGTCAAGGTGTTTCGATACGGTTTGAGGCTACTGGAATTTTCACTTTTTAAATCAAGGCCGCGTACCGAAACGCTCAAGGTTCGTATCGGTACGGGTGTAAACAAGTAAAAGGGGATTTTTTTGAGTTGAACATATCGTATCGGAACGATGGTGGTTTGCATCGATATGGTTTACAATCAAATAAAAAGATTTTCAGAAATCAAAGTAGTGTACCGATACGGTAATTGGTGTATCAAAACAAATCTTGAATATCATATCAATACGGGGTCTAGTGTATCGATACGGTGACCGTTAAAACTGTTAATGTCATGGAAAGGCAAGTTTTGCTTTATTTCAATTTAGTCCTTAAGTTTTGTGAATGCAATTAAATGAGCTTGGATGATCGTTTTAATTTGAAATTTGACATGAGAGCATGAAATCTGACTAATTGAGGTTTGGTAAATTCATCATCAGATATGGTCCTTTAAAATTATCAATTTTACAATTTAGTCCATGTTTAGCGTAGTATATAATTGGTGGTTCTTCCGTGCTTGGTTTCCTTTGTATTTTCAACTGCTGCAAGCATGAACATGTAGGTTTAATAATTCGCATCTAGACAAGATAAAATAAAAAAAATGGACTGACTTTTCGTAACCTTTCTCCGATTTGATTTGGCAAACCTAATGTAGCTCACTCGGTTCGATCGGGCATCTAGGCCGGGTCAAGGGGGTTACATTTGTTAGTATCAGAGCCAGGTTATGAAAGGTTGGGATGTTGTTGTTTGATTGTGTGACAATTGCTGATATGCACGGTAATTGTGTATATGTTTGATGCTTGATTTACATCATGTTAGGGTATGCTTGGGAACACATTGCCTTTTACCGAGGTTCTCAAAATGTTTTATGAGATGGTCTTGGATTCTTTGCCTATTGTTGGCCTGACCTTAGTATGTTTGATGCTTTTGTTAGCATAGCTCGACGTGAGATGCGTTCTATGGCTAGTAATGCAGGTGTTGGGCAAAACAATGATGAGGAAGAGAATCCCGCTAATATCCTACCTCCTCCTCCTCCTCCTCTGTTGGTTATGTCGGTTGATGTTGGGGCTGGTGGTGCGCCCCAGGCTCATCAAGTGTCTATATTTGGTGATTTGACTCTGTTAGTCCAGGTGATAACATGAGTCTTTCAAGCAACGGTGGCTAGAGTGCATGCACAAGCACCGACACCTGCTATGGCTATTAACCCAGGTTTACCATTGGAGCGTCTTCGCAGATTAGGAGGTGTTGAGTTCAGGGGTCTGGGTCCTGAGGTAACCGAGGGGTGGCTAGAGAGTACGATCCGTATTCTGAACCAGATGAGTTGCAATGATGAGTGTAAGTTGGGTTGTACCATGTCGTTGTTGCATGGTGATGCTTACCATTGGTGGGTGACCACAGTCGCCAATATTCCAGAGGCGAATGTAACTTGGGAGTTCTTTCGAAGAGCTTTCAAGAATAATTATATGGGTCCTCAATATCTGGATGCGAGGAAACGTAAGTTTATGGCCCTGGTTCAGGGTGGCAAGTTTGTCCGGTTGAGTCAGTATCCCACTAAGTTGGTTCCAGATGATCTTGAGAGGTGCAACAGGTTTCGTTATGGGCTAGTAAAGGATATCAAAACATACTTGTTGGCTGCGGACTATACAGATTTTGATGTGCTTGTGAACCGTGCTAATGATATTGAGCAGTTTTTGTGGGTGTCGGGTCAAGGTTCAGACATGGGCTCGAACAAGCGAGTTTTGACTCAAACTATTCTGGGAAGCAGAATAGGAGGTCTCAAGATAAGAGGTTCAAGATGAATAACATGAGAGGTGGTGGACATGGTAACCAAGGTGTTCGTACCGTAGCGAGTGTTGGGGAAATACCATGAGTTGTTAGATTTGTGGATCTCTTGGTCACATGAAGCGTAACTATCCTCGTGATGTGGGTGACGCACTGATTCGGGCTGTTGTACCTGCTAGGGGCCGAGGTCATGGTAGGGGTAATATATAGAGGCGCGAGGATGGGCAGAGAGCTGTGGCTTATGTCGTTGCTGTATAATCAGAGAATAATGGGTCAGCACGAATCTATACTCATAGTGAGGGGCGCAATGACATGGATGTGATCGCAGGTACTTTCACCTTGCAATCTTTGACATTGTTTTCTTTGATTGATTCGGGGTCTACGCATTTATATATCTTAAGTGAGCATGCATCGTTGTTAAATGTTCCTGTTGAGATCTTGGATGTTGGCATGTTGGTAACTAATTCTTTTGGGGAGACGGTAACAACGAGAAAGTTGCATAAGCGTTGTCCTTTGATGGTGCAAGGTGATGGATTTGCTACGGATTTGATGGAGTTGCCATTTCACGGTTTTGATGTTATCTTGGGTATGGATTGGCTAAGTGAGCACAAGGCGGTGGTGGATTGTAAATCCAAAAGGATTTCTTTGAAGTTGGCTGATGATTATGAAGTTGTGGTGGTGGGTGAGAATGTCAAATTCTTGTCCAATAATGTTGCGGCTACCAGAGCGGAGAGGATAATGGTGGGTGGTTGCCAAGCCTACTTGGCTATTGTTATGAATCTGTAAGCTAAGGGTGTTCGGGTGTAGGACATTCAAGCTGTATGTGATTCTTCAGAAGTTCTTTCCTGAAGAGTTGTCGGGCTTAGCTCCAGATAGGGAGATGGAGTTTCGTATCGAGACATATTATGGTACAACTCTGGTGTCTATAGCTCCTTATCGGATGGCGCTGAAGAAGTTGAAGGAGTTAAAGTCTCAGATCCAGGAGTTGATAGATCATGGGTTCATTCGACCAAGTGTTTCTCCGTGGGGTGCTCCGATTCTCATTGTGAAGAAGAAGGATGGATCGATGCGTATGTGCATTGATTATCGTGAGTTAAATAAGTTGACGGTGAAGAACAAATATCCATTACTGTGGATTGATGACCTGTTTGATCAGTTTCGTAGGGCAGCAGTGTTTTTGAAGATTGATTTAAGGTTGGGGTATTACCGTTGAAGGTGAAGGATGTAGACGTGCACAAAACCGCATTTCTTACGAGGTATGGGCATTAGAAGTTTTTGGTAATGCCGTTTGGTTTGACGAATGCCCGGTGACTTTCATGGATATGATGAATAGGGTGTTCCATGAGTATCTTGATAGGTTTGTGGTGGTTTTCATCGATGATATTCTTGTGTACTTTCGCACAAAGGAAGAGCATGACCAGCATCTGCGTATAGTTTTGAAAATCTTGAAGGATAATTAGTTGTATGCTAAGTTGAGCATGTGCGAGTTTTGCCTCAAGGAGGTGATGTTTCTTGGACATGTGGTATATGCGGTGGGTATTTGAGTTGATCCGCATAAAATTAAGGCTATTCTCAATTGGAAACAGCCTAAGACCGTGTCGGAGGTGCGTAGTTTTATTGGGTTGGCTGGTTATTATCATCGTTTTGTTAAGGGGTTTTCTAGTATTACGGCTCTGTTGACGAAGTTCCTATAGAAGAATGTTCCTTTCGTGTGGACGAAGAAGCAACAACAGGGTTTTGAGAAGTTGAAGAAGGTTTTGACACATGCTCCTGTATTGATTCAACCAGTATCTGGGAAGGAGTTTGTGGTTTACAGTGATGCATCGTACATTGGTTGGGGTTGTGTGCTGATGTAGGATGGGAAGGTTGTGGCCTATGCGTCAAGACAATCGAAAGTTCATCCAACACATGATTTGGATCTTGCAGCGGTGGTGTTTTCCTTGAAGATTTGGCGACACTATCTTTATGGTGACAAGTGTGTGGTCTTTACGGATCATAAGAGCCTGAAGTATTTGATGTCTCAAAAGGATTTGAACCTTAGGCAACGAAGGTGGTTGGAGTTGTTTAAGGATTACGACTTGACCATTGAGTATCATCCTGGAAAAGCCAATGTGGCTGCAAATGCGTTGAGTCGTAAGGCGGCGGTTGAGCTTCAAGCGATGTTCGCAAGGTTGAGTGTGACACGGGAAGGTGGTTTGTTGGCTGAGTTGCAGGTTAAGCCTATGTTGTCACAGTTGACTAAAGCTAAGCAACCGTTCGATGATTCCTTGGTTTCTGCATGTTAAGGATATAGCTGATGGTAATCCGACGGATTTTCATTTTGATGATGATGGTGTTTTGTGCTTCAAGGGTAGAATAGTGCTACCGGAAGTTCCAGAGCTCAGGCATACTATTTTAACGGAAGCGTATTCTAGTCCTTTCGCTATGCACCCTGGTAGTACCAAAATGTACCATGATCTGAAGGAAAGGTATTACTGGGTTGGGTTGAAAAAAGACGTGGCAGAGTTTGTGTCCAAGTGTATGGTGTGTCAGCTGGTTAAAGCTGAACATCAGTGTCCATCTGGGTTGTTGCAACCGTTGTGAAACCCGGAATAGAAATGGCAGGAGATCACCATGGATTTCGTGATAGGGTTACCGTTCACACCAGCTAAAGAAGGATTCTGTATGGGTGGTGGTGGGTTGATTTACGAAGTGTGCGTATTTTCTACCAGTGCACATGACGTACACTTTGGACAAACTAGCAGATTTGTTTATCTCTGAGATTGTGCGTTAGCATGGAGTACCAAAGTCTTTCGTATCGGATAGAGATCCAAGGTTCACATCAAGGTTTTGGAGATGTTTCCAATGGGCATTGGGGTCGAGGTTGAGTTTTAGCACCGCGTATCATCCTCAGATGGATGGACAGTCTGAGCGAGTTATCTAGGTTTTAAAAGATATGCTGAGGTGTTGTATAATAGAGTTCCAAGGAACTTGGGAGAAGCATTTACCCTTGGTTAAATTTGCTTATAATAACAGTTATCAGTCAAGCATACAGATGGCTCCATCCGAGGCATTGTATGGTCGGAGGTGTCGTACGCCCTTGTGTTGGGCTAAGGTAGGGGAAAAGCATGTTTCCTTGCCACATGTGTTGAATGACACCGATGAAAAAGTTAAGCTTGTGTGTGAAAGCTTAAAAACGGCTGCAGATCGGCAGAAATCCTACGCGGCTTTAAGTGTAGGGAAATTGAATATACGGTGGGCGATCGTGTATTCTTAAAGGTGTCACCGTGAAAGAAGGTGATGCGGTTTGGGTGAAAAGGGAAGCTTAGTCCGAGGATTATTAGACCTATGAGATCGTTGAACGAGTTGGTTCTATGGTATATCTGTTGAGGTTGCCTCCCAAGCTTGAGAAAATTCATGATGTGTTCCATGTATCCATGTTACGGAGGTATCGGTCGGATCCTTCGCATGTTATGCCGGTGGAGCATATAGAATTGAGACCGGGTTTATCCTTTAATGAGGAGCTGGTGGAAATCCTTGACTCCAGCAACAAAGTTCTACGAGGTAAGACGATAGAGCTGGTTAAAGTCTTGTGGAGACATCAAGGTGTCGAGGAAGCCACTTGGGAAAGCAAGGCAGATATGTTGGAGCAATTTCTGCTTCTTTTCCCTCTAGGTAATTTTGTGGACGAAATTTCTTAAGAGGGTGAGAGTTGTAACGCCCTAGTTTTAGGCCTAATGGTTTTAGGCTACTTAGACGGTCGAGTGGACCAAGTTAGATATTTGAGTTGGATTCGGGAGCGTATATTTTTCTGAAAGATAAAAATCTGGAAAAAATGTTTAAAATCATATTTTATTATGTTGTAAATATTGATGGAAGCAATTTTATAAAATAAGCCTTGGAAGGGTGACATTTTGGCTAGTGACCAAAATGCAACTCTTGAAAACTGTTTTAAAGAGTTGACTATTTTGTAAAGAGTCAAAACTTTGAATTTTTAAGGAGCTATTTACCATTTGGTCTAATCTGAGTTTTCTTTAAATTGGATTATTTTTAAATGGTTTTTATTAAAGGATTAAAAAAGAGATTTAGTTAAGGTGGTTATTTTCTCTTAAAACAAATTTGGCATAACTTTTCTTTTCCCATATTTCTCTCAAAACACTCTCAGCCAAACACTCATTTTCCATCAGAGATTTAAGGTAACAATCTTGATTTCTTAACTCTTTTGATTGCTAAATGATTTCTTAAGTTGTTTTCTAAAAATCTCATTAGATTTCTTTGTTTTCAAGAAGGAAAAACCATCCAATTAAGGGGAAACTCATTCATTGGAGGTAAGTTCGTTCTTTTCCTCTAATGAAAGGTTCTTTACTGAAATTCCCAAGTTCTTAGCTCATTACATATGTTTTTAAATTGGTTTTGATTAATTATATGTGGATTTTGGTTTTTAAGGAGGTTTAATTGATGGATTTTGTGATTTTTGATTTGGATCTGTTTACCAGAGTTGTGGATTGTTTACAATCATATTTTGGAGATATTAAAATGTGGATAAGTTGTCTTTAATAATGGAATCCGAAATTGGTTGAATCTCTAATTGTTTGGGTTGTTAGTTAAGGGTTTTTCGGCTGTTTGAGGAGTTAAGTCATAGCTGGAGGTAAGAGGATGTTATGAATGAGTTTTTAGATGTTAATTGTTGAGGTTTGAAGTTTTGAATCATTATGTTATGGCTGGGTTAAGCTTGAGTAGTGTTTGAGGTTGTTTTCGGTTAGTTTCGGATGAGTTTTGAGTGGGCATATTGGGTGCTACGGGTTTTTGGTTTGGAACAAAGTGTTGGATGCATTCTAATGCATGTTTCCTCTGGTTTTGTGTGATCGAAATAGGGGAGAATCAAGGTGTAGCTTCTTGAAGTGGTTCTAGGGTTGTCGGGAGTTTGTTTTGCGGTAGCAAGCAAGGCAAAGCAAAATCGGTGAGTGGAAACGGTTTTAAAAGTCTTTCAAAGGTTTGAAAATGGATTTGGAAGTTTAGGATAAGTTTGAATCACTTACCTTAACTTGGAAGTAAGTTTCCCTTCTTTGCTCTTTAATATCGGTTTAGATGTGAGCATGTGTGATTCATGTTTTAGTCGTAAACATGGTTGATATTACTTACTGTGAATGCATGGTTTTAAATTACATATGCAGTGGCTTAAAAGTGTAATAAATGCTAGTGAGCATTGGTTTTTATTTCGGTTGGGAATGTGATATTGCTATGGCAGTGTGATTTGCATATGTGGGGATTTTGTGTAATGCATTGTAGAACAGTGAGTAAATGGTTTTGTAAATGATATATTGGCTATGTGACAAGGTAAGAAGTCAATCGGATATAGTTGGCATGCCATAGGATAAAGTGCACTATAATATGTCTAAAAATCGATCGTGGGTTAAGAGTCCTTGAGATAAAGCGGTTGGCTACTCGGACAATATTGATCACTTGGGTTGAGCAGTCAGTTCCCCTTGTTGATGTAAAGCTTGCGGTTGGCAAGGTTATAAGCCATGCGGTCAGCATGGGGTAGTCTTGATGATGGTCGATCATTAAGGGAGATTCGTGTATCCGATGTATAAAGTTAACGGTCGGTTAACTAGAGATTAGCGGTCGGCTAATCAAGGGTAGTGGTCGACTATCCGAGGTCACTATAATTTCCAATATATGAGATTTCTAATGTTGGTTTACATTTATAATGCTTTAGGATTTAAGCATGGTTTATGTTTATAATGCTTTGGAAGTTAAGCATGGTTTTATATTTAATGCTTTGGGATCATCTAAGCATGTGGTTAAAATTGTTTTGCATATGGTCGATATGCATGTGTAGGATTGGGGATCATTGAAACTTGCTTAGGTATTAAGCATAGTATGAAAACAAGTATTAAATTCCAAAGGTTTTAATGCATCATTGTTTTTAAGAGCATCCTCACTAAGCAAGTGTGCTTATGCTCTCTTTTTCCTGATGATGCAGAGCATTAAAGCTAAGTGGAAGCAAAGGCAAGGATAAAGCGATTCCAAGACAAGACTATTTGATTATGAACTCGGTTTTAGTTATCAATTAATAAGGAAATGTGTTCACCTCGGATATTGGTATTTGTAATTCAGTTATTCCCTGGTTTTAAGTATGTGAAATACTGTGATTTTGGAGGTTGATTGATATTGTTATGCCTATTGTGCATCAAACCTAAGGTTGATGATTTAAGGTTCCCTAGGTATGTATATAGATGGTTTTGCCTGGTTGATACGCTTAAGTGATTCTAGTTTGATGGACGTGCTATGATTTTGGAGTTGCTTTGATGTTTATGCTGAGTTTGGCCTTTTTGTACATTATGGTTTGTTTGGTGTCTTGGTTTAAGAAGTATGCCTCTAGAGTACCTCTATGGTTTGGGGGTCATGTTGGTTGGTTAAATGTTAGCATGGAGGTGAGTTTATACATGTTAGAAAGTATGTATGCATGTATGCAAGTTGCTAGGACTTAAATGCATCTAGTTTTGTATATGAAACTAGCTAAATATGTCATTACAGGCTCATACATACCGATACGCAAGGGACCGTATCGGTACGGCTAGGCAAAGTTGGTCAAGGTTTTTCGGTACAGGGTTAAGTGTTTCAATACAGTTTGAGGCTATTGGAATTTTCACTTTTTGAATCGAGCCCGCATACCGAAACGCTCATGGTCCGTATCAGTACGGGTGTAAACAAGTAAAAGGGGATTTTTTTGAGTTCGACATATCATATCGAAACGCTGGTGGTTTGTATCGGTACGGTTTAAATCAAATGAAAGGACTTTTGAAAATCAAAGTAGTGTATCGATACAGTAATTGGTGTACCGAAATAGGTCTTGAATATCGTATCAATACGGGGTCTAGTGTATCGATACGGCGACCGTTGAAACTGTTAATGTCATGGAAATGCAAGTTTTTCTTCATTTCAATTTAGTACCTAAGTTTTGTGAATGCGATTAAATGAGCTCGGATGATCGTTTTAATCTGAAATTTGACATGAGAGCATGAAATCTGACTAATTGAGGTTTGGTAAATTCATCATCAGATCTAGTCTTTTAAAATTATCAGTTTTACAATTTAGTCCTTGTTTAGCATAGTATGCAATTGCCCGTTCTTCCATTCTTGGTTTCTTTTGAATTTTCAACCGCTACAAGAATGAACATGTAGGTTTAATAATTTGCATCTAGACAAAATAAAAGAAGAAAAAATGGACTGACTTTTCGTAACCTTTCTCCAATTTGTTTTGGCAAACCTAATGTAGCTCACTCGGTTTGGTGGGGCATCTAGGTCGGGTCGAGGGGGTTACACTTTGTGGATGGTTTCTCGAAATTTGCTAGTCCTTTGACAAAGTTGCTACAAAAGGATATAAGTTTTGAGTGGACAGAGAGTAGAAAATAAGATTTTAATAAGTTGCAGAAAGCTTTGACGCAAGCTTTGATCTTGATTCAACCTGAACTGGGGAAAGAGTTTGTAGTTTATAGCGATGCATCCTATGTTGGTTTGGGGTGTGTGTTGATGAAAGGGGAAAGTTGTAGCTTATGCATCTAGGCAATTGAAGGTGCACGAGCGCAATTATCCTACGCGTGATATAAAGCATGCAGCGGTGGTGGTTGCGTTAAAGATTTGGAGGCATTATTTGTATGGTGAGAAGTGTACCATGTATACTGATCACAAGAGTTTGAAATATCTAATTTCACAAAAGGGGTTGAATCTTAGGCAACGGAGATGGTTGGAGTTGCTCAAGGATTATGATTTGATGATAGAATATCATTCCTGTAAGGTTAATGTTGTAGCCGACGCTTTGAATAGGAAGGTTGCGGTGGAGTTGAGAGCAATGTTTGCTCGGTTGAGTGGGACGCGAGATGGTGGCTTGCTGGCTGAGTTGCAAGTGAAATCGTCATTGTTACAGTTGATCAAGGGGAAACAACCGTATGATGATTCGTTGGTACCACATGTAAAAGATATTATGGATGGTAATCAGACGGATTTTTGTTTTAATGATAAGGATGTTTTGTGCTTTAAGAGTCGAGTGGTTGTACCAAAAGATAAGGATTTAAGGCGCACTATCTTGACTGAAGCTCATTCGAGTCCTTTTGCTATGCATTTGGGAAGTAACAAGATGTATCAGGATTTGACGAATAAATATTTTTGGGTTTGTTTGAAGAATGATGTAGCGGATTTTGTGGCTCGATGTATGGTATGTCAACGCGTTAAGATTGAGCATCAGTTTCCTTCTGGGTTGTTACTACCGTTGAAGATTTCAGAATAGAAGTGGGAGAGAATTTTTATAGATTTTGTAACTGGATTGCCTTTGATTCCATCAAAGAAGAATTCTGCGTGGGTGACTGTGGATAGGTTTATAAAGTGTGCACGGTTAAATTTTAGTATATTGCAGAGTTGTATATTGCGAAAATTGTGAGGTTGCATGGGGTGCCAAGTCTATAGTATCAGATAGGGGTCCGCACTTTACAGTGAGGTTTTGGGAGTGTTTGCAAAAGGCTTTAGGTACACGGTTAAATTTTAGTACTTCGTATCAGCCTCAAACAGATGGCCAGTCTGAACGTGTTATCCAAGTGCTGGAGGATATGTTGCAGTGTTGCATCATTGATTTTCAAAGAACATGGGAGAACTATCGCTGGTAGAGTTTGCCTATAATAATAGTTATCAGAATAGTATTAAAATGGCTATGTTTGAAGCTTTGTATGTTAGGAGGTGCCGCACACCACTTTATTTGGCTGAGGCTGGTGAGAAGTATGTTTCCCTGCCTGATGTACTGAAAGACACTAAGGAAAAGGTAAAGCTTATTAGTGATCGGTTGAAAGCGGCTTCGGATCGGTAAAAGTCTTATGCTGATTTGAAACGTCAGGAGATTGAGTTTGTAGTTGGAGATAAAGTGTTTCTTAAGGTTTCGCCTTGGAAAAGGTAATGAGGTTTGGACGTAGGGGCAAGTTGATTCCAATGTTCATTGGGCCTTATGAGGTGTTGGAGCGTGTTGGTCCAGTTACTTATAGGTTAAGGTTGCCTCTGGAGTTGGAGAAGATACATGATGTTTCTCATGTATCGATGCTTCGGAGGTATAGATCGGACCTATCGCATGTGATATCTGTTGATGAGGTTGAGTTAAATCCAGATTTGACCTACGATGAAGAGCCAGTGAAAATTTTGGATTTTAATAGCAAGGTACTTCATGGAAAGACCATTGAGTTGGTAAAAGTGTTGTGGCGACATCGTGGTGTAGAGGAAGCCACGTAGGAAACTAAGGATTACATAAAGAAGCAGTTTCCTTACCTTTTTCCGTTAGGTAAATTTTGAGGATGAAATTTATTAAGTGGGGGAGAGTTGTAACACCCCGAATTTGGGCCTAGATGTTAGCTAGCTAGGGTAGACGGTTCAGGGGAACTGAATTAGGCGATTCGAGCTAGTTTCAGGAATTAATTCATAATAAATTGTTTTTGGTTAAAATAAAATATGGAAAATACTAGAAAATGTTTAATTAATATTCTAAGGGTTTTAGGAAAATCAATTTGAAGAAATAAAATCAGATTTTGGGGCATTTTGTTCTATAACTAAAATGTAAAGTTTTCAAAACTATTTTGGTGACTAAATCGTAAAATGGTCAAAACTTAGAATCTTTACGGAGCTAATTTACAAAAGTTTTTAATCAGATTTTCCCATTAATTTAGGCCATTTTAAATGGTCTTTAAAAGGTTAATAAATAAAATAGATTTGATTAAAAGGATTTTTAATAGTCAAATTCATTTTCTTACGTAACTACTTTTCTCTCAACTTTCTCAGTAGCCAAACTATCTATTTTACTCTAAAATGCTTAGGAATCATTTTTTTCCTTTTTATTTCTTAATTGATTCCTTCAATTTCTACACTAAATTATATTTGTTTTTTGGAGATTTCACTCAAATCTTCCCAATTAAAGGGAAATCAGCAATTAGAGGTGATTTTTGTTTCTCTCCTCTAATAAAAGGTTCTTTACTGAAATTCTCAAGTTCTTGATCCTTTACAATTGATTTTTGTTATGTGTTGATGATTAAATCATGCTTTTGCATTTAGGGTTTAGGAATTAATTCATAATAAATTATTAATCACCTCAAACTCAAACATGGTTTATTATATTGGAAATTGGTTTGGTTTGATGCATATGTAGGTAATATGGTTTTATGAAATATATTGACAAGTGGCAATGATTAAATGTTATCTGATATAGTTTCCATACCATGAGGTTTAAAGTGCACTATAATAAACTGCTTCATGTGTGTCGAGGGTTCAAGAGTGTACCATGCTCCACCAAGAGAACCGCAACGGTCAAGGGGTCAAAAGTGTGCCAATTCTCCAGCTGGTGGATTAATACATCATAACCATTGAGGGGTAGTAGTACCATGCTCTTGTTCGAGGATGTATGTGAAGTGGTCGAAGGAACCACTTGGGAAATCTGCGTATCCGATGTGTTTTTATAAATATAACGAAATAGTTTTGGGTCACTTGAATTCCAATATATGATTTGATGTATCATGAGAAATGGGTTATGTTTTGTATAATATGGTTTATACATGTGGTGCTCTTTAAGCTTGCTATTTTGAGGTTTTAGCATGAGAAAGCTTAAATTGAGGTTTATGCTAGAAATCCCTGATACATGTGTTACAAATGTTTAAAGGAGCATGTTTTGGAAAGACAGTAGAATCATGAGATGTTTTGGCATGAGATTTAATACATGTTTGGAAAAAAATGGTTTTAAATGCACTGATGAGTGCTTTTGAGATTCCCTCACTAAGCTTTATAAGCTTACGCTCTCCTTTCTCATCAATGCAGAAAAGTAAGCATTTCAGACAACGGGCAAGCAAGAAGCAATCCAAGGATTGAGCTATTTCAAGTACAATTTTATAAATACTTTGTAGTAATAAGAAGGCAATGTGACCAAGTTGTAAATGAGAGGGTCGTTTTGGTTACTCCCTGTTTTGGACACGTTTCTTTTGGTATTTTGGTCTTGTATGGTGAGGGGTTGGGATATGAATTGCATGCTTGGGTATAGATCATTCTTATAGGATCATTGATTGGATTTGCTATGGTTTGATTGATCCTCTATCATGCATATTTGATTGTAGAAATGTTGGTTAGGATGTTATATAATGTTAGCAAGATGTTTGAAGTATGTTGATTGAGCCAAAGTGTCATATGTTTGACCAAGAGGTTATTACAGACCTGTTCGTTCCGGTACAAGTCCTCAGGGATTTGTAACACCCCTTTCTTGGCCTGGTAGGAATTCAGGTCAAAACGTGGTACAATAATTAATTTAATATTCAGAGATTTAATGTGGTTTCGAAGTTCACTACGTTGCGGTGATTAATACAATAAGGTCAGTAGCCAATTACCACTTCAATTAACCATTTTTCCTAATAGTGACACTTCTGTACATTTTCAGAACTTGTTTAAGCCTTAATAATAAATTTGAATAGTATGAGTATCGATACGCCATACGTCCGTATTGATATGCTTATACGAAGTTCGGTATAAAGGGGTCGTACCGATACGAATCTAAATCGTATCGATACACTATGGTTCAATTAGGCTAAGGGAATTCCAGAGACAAAAGTTCGTACCGAAACACCTTGAGGCGTACCGATTATGCCTTCTTCTGACCATTAAAATAGTTACAAGAGACAAAAGCTGTATCAGTATGAGATTAATTCGTATTGGTACGCGTAGCTAGATCAAAATCCTTATTTTATAGATTCGAAGGGGCGTATCGGTACAAAGTAACAGAGATTTTTCATATTCAAGTGGTCGTACCGATACCCTCAAGGATGTACCGGTACGCCCTTTAACCAATGCCCAGAATTTCATGCCCATACCGATGCGCCATCACTCGTATAGGTACGACAGGGTCTGTAATGTCATATTTTATCTGGTTTTATTCCATTTTAACCATCGAAATGATGTCCAAACTCAATAAAATTTTACCAACAAGTTTGTTTAGCCTAAATCTATTCGCATGTCAATTTTTAAGGCTAAACGAATCCATTTACTAGGTTATCTCTTATTTAGGCCAATTATTCAACTTTTACCCATTTTAGCCATTTCTAAATTGCCCTTTTTAAAGACTTTATGCATGTTATAGTCACACATAATTTATACATGCCAAAATATCAAAAGTGACTTATACAATCATTATGCCAGCATACTAGGAGTCTGTAGGGATGATACACATTACATTACCAAAGTTGTGACTTGCCAAAAACCTTCGCTACCCCGATCCTTAACTCCAAAACCTTGCTAACCTAAAATGCATGGAAAATGAATGCATTAGGCATACTTTGCCTAGTGAGGTAGTCATAAACAATGGATACATCATGGTATGCAATCTAGCCATGCTTCAATATTATCAATGACAATGACAACATGGACATATGCTTCAATGGCAATTTCTACATAATATCGATGGCCAATGTAATAACAATCATCGGTGCAATGGCAATTCATTTTACATATCAATAGGTTTCCTTGGATAGATGTAAGGAGTATGGATAAACGAATTCCTACGCCGCACCAAAATCAATAGTGGTCTGGTCCCTCCGCTGCACCAATATGACCATAACACATCATACCTCCGCCGCACCACAACAAAGGTCGTAGCCTAAGGACCGTAGTCCACCCGTACTAATGAGCTCTTGAATTCTATGGCATGCCAATTGTATCCAATTCCACACGAATCCAAGGTTCAATAACAATAGTTCGGTAGCAATAATTTCAATAGCAATGATTCAGTAACAATAATTCCATAACAATGGATCAATAACAATAGCTCAATAGCCATATTTCAATGTCGATAAGCAATAAAAATGATTCGATACAATATCCAATGTCGATAAATCATGCTCAATGAACCATAATTCTATATGACAAGTTCTCAATGATTTCGGTAACAATAACAACGATGTTGCGGACAATGAATCGATGCAATACTTACCAATATAGCCATCAACAATATTTTATGCAATATCCTTAATACATAAGGTTAGCAATGTACTAATCAATATTCAAAGGTTCATGAAAGTCACCTAGCTTGTTCTCGAGACTCCGACTGCACTTACCTCAACTTTCAAGGCTCTCAGATAACGATTCCCTTGTTCCTAGCTTTTGAAATAAATGATAGCCCTTCTTCCTCCAATACTTGTTTTAGATAAAACAAACAGAGATGTTAAAATCAATACTTATGGATTCAAAATCAATACTTAAGCTTAGAAGAGCTTTTATCCAATAAGACTTCTATAGATTCATGCTTTAAAAGCATGGGTTCAACTATGGTCTTCAAGACTTAAATCTTGAAATTAAACTCTAACTATCCATGGATTCTCAAAATTGTTTGATGGGCTTTGGCTTACCAAATCAAGGGCTATCTAATGGTGTAGAGAGATCAACAAAAGCTTAAGTAACCATGGGAGGTGCTTTCTTGAGCTCGATGTAGGAGATGAAAATGGAGGTGCTTGCTTGGTATTTGAGAGAAAGATGATATGAAGTGAAATGGGAGGCTCGACACACTTATGCTATCTTAAATCATTTCCTATATTTGGAAAAGTAAACCGATGGGGTTTCCCTTCAAGGAAGGTAAGCTATACTATGCTATTTTATTCTTTTCTTTTCTTATCCAAATTAATTTAGCCACCCAAGCCATCATGTTTTCACAATGACTAAGCCAACATTTGACATCATCTTCTAGCAATCCCACGGGAAGTGGGTGGCAAGCTAGAAGGTGAGTTGCCCATCAAATGGGAAATTTATGAGGGTAGTCCCTCAACTTTCCAAAGTTCACACTTTTTCCCCTAAACTTTCAATTTTCCCAAATTGATCACTAAATTGTTTTTAAAGGACTCAATTGGTGTCCAATACGGTATAATTGGCTATACAATTAAGGTCGATATAATATCTGGACCTTTTCAATATAGATGTTTTCGATCACCAGAACCTAATTTCGACTATACTAGTTTTCGGGGTGTTGCAGGATCGGTACACAGGGTCTGTCTCAGCTCAAATACACTAGGTGTCGGTACATAGGCAACCGTATCGATATGCCTCTTTGCTATTGAAATCCCTTATTTTGATATCGAACTACTAGTATCAGTACGCCTGAGGATTGTACTGATACCCTTTGTAAAATGAGTCCATATCGATACAGGCAAAGGGTGTGTCGGTACGCTGTCTGTTATTTCTGGTAATATGCTTTGCTGAAGTTTGAATCTTTGCAGTTTGGTCTTTCTTTCTTGATCATGCAATTAAATGAGTTTAGATGATTATTTTAAGTTGAAATTTAACCGAAATGCATGTAATATAATTAATTAAGGTTTCTTAACTTTGGATTTAAGTAAGTACTTATAGTTTTCTAAAATTACAATTTAGTCCCTAGAGTGCGTTCTCGACCAATCGGATGTCAATTCGATGCCCAATTTAATTATAAATTTCATCGCTGACAGTATGATCACCTTAGGACTTAATTTTGCATTTAGATAAGATAAAAGAAAAAATTGACTGTTTTTTAAGTAAATTGTTCGTGTTTGTCTTCGCAAACTCATTATAGCTCGCTCGATTCAGTCTGGCATTTTGGCCGGGTCAAGAGGGTTATAGTATATGACCAGAGTAGTAATCAGGGAGGTTTGAGTGGGAGGACTCAGAATTTCTCTAAAAACTTGAGTCATATTTTGAAAGGAATATAGGTCAATAGAATCAGGGAAAAGGGGGTGTTGAATTAGAATACAAGGTTCGATCGTAGGTTAGAGTTTACCAGTCATATGAGGCCATCATCATCATTATCTATGACGAGTTCTTGAGGTTTACAAGGGGGTACGAGCAGCATTTATGTGTAATCAGTGTAGACATAAGCACCTTAGAGAGTGTTGGGGAACATCTAGAGTTTGCAATGGTTGTGGGTCACCAAATCACTATGTGAGACACTATCTAGAAGCTGTTGACACCACTCTGATTTAAACTCAGAGAACCTCTTATCTGACTCAAAAAGGTTGAGGCTTTGCTAGAGGAGGAGTGAGCTACATGTCTGGATAGTAGAGTGGGGGTATTGTTCAGTCTACCGCTAGGGCACCAAAAAGGCTATACACAGTCAAGGCTCGGGCGGATTGCAAGGCTACTGACGTCATTTTAGGTACATTTACCTTGTTTTTAGTTCTTGTTATTTCTTTAGTAGACTCGAGGTCTACCCATTCCTATATTTGTAGTAGGATATCTCATCAGTGGGGTATTCTTACCGAGGACCTTATGGTAGGGGTTCGTGTGACCAGTCTATTGGTGTATGATGTCTTGGTAGACAAGGTGTACCAGATATATTTGATTAAGGTTTAGGGTTCGATATTTCCTATTGATCTAATGGTATTTCTATTTTTAGAGTGTGATGTTATCTTAGGGATAGATTGGTTGTTTGAGCAGGATTCGAATTTGGGTTGTAGAGCAAAGAGTCTTAAGCTTTGTGGTTCAAACAGGGCCAAGCTAGTAGTAAAAAAGAGAAAGAAACCATTGCCTTCCCAATGTAGTGTCAGCCTTGGCAATAAAAAAGATGAATCAACAAGGTTGTGAGGCCTTATTAGCTCACGTGGTTGATAGAAGAGCTGAGAGTCCACTGTATGAGAGCCTTCAGACCATTAAAGAGTTCGCCGATATGTTTCTAAAAGAATTACCCAAGCTATCACCTGATCATGAGTTAGAGTTTTGAATTGAGTTAATGTCGGGAATGATGCCAATGTCCATTACTCCTTATTGTATGGTACTGATGGAATTGAGAGAATTGAAGAATTAGATTCAAGAGTTATTGGAATGAGAATTTATTTGACAGAGCATCTCACCTTAGGGTGCACCAGTCTTGTTCATTAAAAAGAGAGATAGCTCGATGAGGTTGTGTATCAATTATCACCAGCTCAACAAGGTAATGATGAAGAACCGTTTTCATCTTCTAAGGATATATGACCTATTTGACTATTTGAGAGGTGCTCACATGTTCTCAAAGATAAACCTAAGGTCGGGTTATTACCATTTAAAGGTAAGGGATGAGGATGTTCAGAACACCGCTTTTAGAACGCGGTATGGCCATTATGATTTCTTGGTTATGCCCTTTGGGCCTACCAATGCACCAGAAGCCTTCAAGGATTTGATGAATCGGGTCTTTTAGCCCTATTTGGGTTATTTTGTGGTGGCCTTCATTGATGATATCTTGGTTTACTCTAGTTTGGACGATGAGCATGATTATCATCTTTGTGTTGTCCTTTAGATCCTGAGAGATAGACATCTTTACGTTGAATTCAGTAAGTGTGAGTTTTGGCTTTTCAAGGTGGAATTCTTGGGCCACATCGTTGGGGTAGATGAGATTCGCATAGACCTGTAAAAGATTCAAGCAGTGGTGGAGTGGAAACCACCTAGGAATATTTTTGAGGTCTGTAGTTTTCTTGGACTTGCCAAATATTATCGTCAATTTTTCAAGGGTTTCTCTATCATAGCTGCCCTTATAATAAAGTTATTGCAAAAAAGAGTTCCATTTGAGTGGAACAAGAGAAGACAACAAAGTTTCAAGCAATGGCAGGCTTACTTGATAGAAGCCCTAGTTTTGACGCAACCCGAATCGGGTAGAGATTATGTGGTGTTTAGTGATGCTTCATTGAATAGGCTTGGTTGTGTCCTCATGTAAGAGGGCAAGGTGGTTGCTTACGCTTTGTGACAACTCAAGGCTCATAAACGTAATTATCCTACGCATGATTTGGAGCTTGCGATAATTATTTTTGCGTTGAAGATATAGAGGCACTACCTGTACGAAGAATAGTCTATATGGTGGCTGATGCTTTGACTCGGAAGTCTATGTCGGACTTGAGGTTAATGCTTGCCCGTTTGAGGATAATCGAGGATGATAGTTTGTTAGTTGAGCTTCGTGTAGAGCCTACCCTAGTACAAGAGATCAAGAGAACTCAAGTGTTAGACAAAGAATTGGTGTCCAAGATAGAGTTGGTTCAGCGATGGGGTGCGTCTAGTTTTGAGTTACGAGATGGTGGATCTTATACTTCAAGGGTTGGTTGTGTGTAGGTAGTAACAAGATGTAGCAAGATTTTTGTCCTTTCTATTAGTGGCCTGGCATAAAAAAAGATGTGTCCGAATTTGTGACCAGGTGCCTAGCTTATCATCAAGTTAAGGCTAAACATCATGTTCCTTCAGGTTTGCTTTAACATATTCAAATTCCTCATTGGAAATAGGATCGGGTGACCATATATTTTGTGATGGGTTTGTCGTTAACCCAAAAGAAGCATGATGCCTTTTGGGTAATTGTGAATCGTTTGACCATGACTGCTCATTTCTTACTTGTGCGTATAGATTTCACGCTCGAGAGGTTAACGCGACTGTACATTCAAGAGATTGTGAGATTTAATGGAGTGCCATCGTCGATCATTTCTAATAGGGATCCTCGGTTCATGGTAAGGCTTTGGAAGAAAATTCAAGAAGCGTTGGACACCAAGTTGTATTTCAGCACTGCTTTTCACCCTCAAACTGATGGTTAGTGCAAGTGAGTTATACAGATCTTAGAAGACATGTACATTATTGCTTTATCGACTTTAAAGGGAGTTCGAATGAGCATCTTTCTTTAGTTGAATTTACCTATAACAAAAGCTTCCAATCAAGCATTAAGATGGCTCCTTTTGAAGCCTGGTATAGACGCAAGTGTAGAACACTGTTGTGTTGGAAGGATTAAATTCGTAATAGAATATCTTATTTTGTATATTACTTTTTGAAAATAATATAAATAAATAATATTATCAAATAATCTCATTATCTAGATTTTATTGAATTTAAATTCCTTATTAGATAAGGAATCTATTTTAGAATCTATTATTTATTTTAAATAAATAATATTATTAAATAAATCACTTTATCTAGAGTTGGTTGAATTTGAATTGTTTATAATATAAAAGAATTCATTTTAAATTACAATTTATTTAAAAGAGTTTTTGTAACCCCCTCGGCCCAGCCTAGATGCCCGACCGAACCGAGAGAACTACATTAGGTTTGCCGAAGCAAATCGGAGAGAGATTACAAAAACTGGTCCATTTTTTCCTTTTTATCTTGTCTAGATGCATATTATTAATCCTATGTGTACATACTTGCAGAGGGTGAATTTACAAAGGAATCAGACCACGGAAAGGTAACCAATTGCATAACATATATTCTAGGCACTAAAATGAAAATCTAATAAAAAAGGACCCAAAACTGAAATTAATGTTACCAATTAGTCCAATTACATGCTTACATGTCAAATTTCATGTCAAAACGATCATCCAATCACATACAATTGCATTTACAAAATTCAGGGACCAAAATGAAAGAAACAGAAACTTCCAAATATTCCAATAACTGAAATAACTGCAGCTCGTATCGGTACGCGTGTAGGTGTTTCGGTATGCCATAATAATTTCCAAAACTCATATTCCAGTAGCTAAAACTCGTACTGGAACACTTGCTCGCTTATTGAAACAGCTAGCTAAAATGCTTGAGACCGTATCGAAACACTTGCTCGAGTATCGAAACGCTATGCCTAATAAGGCTTGCCCGTATCCAAACACCCTCTTGCTTATTGAAACACTATGCCTAAAATGGCCTAGCTGTACCGGTAAGGGGACACCTGTTTCGATAGCCTGGACCTGTAATGTCCCAAATTGTTGTCTAAGCACTCTTTAGTGATAACCAAAACGTTCTAACATGCTTCAAACACTTATACAACATTACTTGGATACTAACCATACCAAAGCATCACAACATCAAAAACATTTCATAGCATTTATACACCCCAAGATATTCTATAGGCATGCTTCCTAATAACATTCTACCAAGCAACCAAAACTCACATTAAGCACTTTTAAGACATACTTATCATGCTCACACATTTAAGGCATCAAAAAAACTTGCTTGAATTATCAAAACATGGCAACCATCAGTGGTTAACTAGATGCATTCCTATGCAACCATCTAGTCTCAACTATAAGAAAAGATCATCAACCAATTTATCAGCATCAAAACAGCCTTACAATCCAGCACATAACATGCTTAAAAACCATGAGAAAATAGAATTACAAATCCCCAAAATATGGTGAACACATTGCCTTATTAACCAAAAACATAAACCAAGTTCATACTCAAAGTAGTCTTTGTCTTGGATCGCTTTAAGCTTTGCCCTTGTAGCCCCCAAACTTCAATGCACTGCATCATTAGGTAAAAGAGAGCGTAAGCACACATGCTTAGTGAGGATGCTCTTAAAAACAATGATGCGATATAACCCTTAAAAACTAAACACTTGTTTTCAACCCATGCTTACAACATAAGCAATTCCAATGATTCCTATTCAAACATGCATATCGACCATATGCAAAACCTTTACAAACCACATGCTTATATCCCAAAGCATTAAATTACAAAACCATACTTAAATTTCAAAGCATCAATTTGCAAAACCATGCTTAAATCTCAAAACATTATAAAGTAGGTTCAACACATGAACTTGCATATATTGGCATTTATAGTGACCCTGGATAGACGACCACAATCCTTGATTAGCCGACCGCTAATCTCTAGGCAGTCGACTGCTAATATCTAGGCAACCGACCGTTAACCTTACATTTCAAATACACGGATCTCCCATGATAGTCGACCACTACCATGACCCATACCATGCTGATCGCATGATACAACACCCTTTTCGAACACAAGATCAACATCAACAAGGGGAACCGACTGCTCAACCCAAGCATTTACAAAGCCAATGTATCATTTACAAAGCCATTTACTCACTGTATTACAATGCATTATACAAACCACCACAAATGCAATCACATTGCCAAAGCAATATCACTATTCCCAACCGGAATGAAAACCAATGCTCACTAGCATTTCTTATGCTTTTAAACCCCTGCATATATACTTAAAATCATACATTTCTAGTAAGTAAATCAAACCATGTTTATGACCTAAACATGAATTTCACATGCTCATATCCGAACCGATATTAAAGAGTAAAAGAAGGAATACTTACTTCCAAGCTTAGGTAAATGTTTCAAACTTATCCCAAACTCCCAACAACCTTTATTTAACCTTTTAAAGGTGTTTAAATTAGTTTCCACTCACTGATACACCTTGCCTTGCTCGCCAACGTAAATCGAGCTCCCGACAAGCAACAAACAACATTAAGCTTCGTTGCATTGATTATCCCTTGTTTTATTCACATTAAACTAGAGGCCAAATGCATCATTATGCAGTCAAACCATTGGCAACAAGCAATTGCCCGCAACTCTTAAGTTGCCCACTCAAAAACCATCTGAAACATATCGAAAACATCCTCAAACACTTCTAAAACTCAACCCATCCATAATATAACGATTCAACCAATTAAACATCGTCAATTAACATCTAAAAACCTTTTCCCAACATCTTCTTACCTCCAGCAAAGATTAAACTCAACTATCACCCCAAAAACCTTTGATTAACAACCTTAAACATTAGAGATTCAACTTGTTTCGGGATTACAATGTTAAAACCAAGTTATTAACCCAATTACACATCAAAATCATAATCCAATCTGATCAAAATACCAGCAAAATAGAACCAGTACGAAGATCCACAAATTTCATCAATCAAAACACAATTAAACCAATTTTCCTCATTTAAACTATCAAAATACATTAGAAAATAGTTGTAAAGAGCCAACAACTTGGGAATTTCAGTAAAGAACCTTTCATTAGAGGAGGAGAGCGAACCTTACCTCTGATGGATGCATTCTCCCTTAATTGGATGATTTACATGAGAAAACAAAGTTAAAAAAAAAGGTATTGGTAAACTAACAACAAAGAATCATTTACAAACAAAAGATTTAAGAAAAGAAAGGTTTACCTGAATATTTAGAAGAAGAAATTGATGTTTGGCTGGAGAGATTTTGAGAGAAAATATTTTGAGAAAGTTAGTACGTGATTTTTGTTTTAAAACTTTTATTTACAATTTAATTCTCCCCAACCTATTTATATTTTCTAAAACACTTTAAAAATAGCCAATTAAGGGATAAAGTATGATATTAGACTTTTAGGGCAAGTAGCTCATTAAAGATTTAAAGTTTTGGCTCTTTACAAAACAATCACCAAAAATAATTTTCAATGTTTTCATTTTGGTAACTAGTCCAAAATGTCTGATTCCCAAAACACGTTTTCCAAAATTGATTTCACCATAATCATTAATTTATTTAATAATGATTTTAGAATATTTTTCCCCAATTTTATCACCTTCAAAAACATTGAATCCTAAAACTGACTCGAATCTCTAATACCGGTCCACCAAACCTTTGAATCTACCCTTAAACATCTAAGCCCAAAAGCGGGGTGTTACAACTCTCCCCCACTTAAGAAATTTCGTCCTCGAAATTTACCTGGAGGAAAAAAAATACAGAAATTGCTCCAACAAGTCTGTCTTGCTCTTCCACATGGCTTCCTCGACACTAGGGTGTCGCCACAAGACCTTAACAAGTTTAATCTTTTTGCCATGAAGAACTTTACTGCTGGAATCAAGGATGTCCACCAGTTCCTCATCATAGAATAAATCTGACCTCAACTCAATATGCTCCACCGGCATAACATGCGAGGGATCCAACCGATACCTTCGCAACATAGATACATGGAACACATCATGTATTTTCTCCAACTTGGGAGGCAACCTCAACTGATAAGCCAGAGGACCAATACACTCAACAACCTTGTATGGTCCAATAAACCTCAGACTAAGCTTACCCTAACGTCAGAATCGCATCACCTTTTTTCATGGCGACACTATCAAGAATACACGATCGCCCACCGCATATTCAATTTCCCTACGCTTCAAATCCGCATAAGATTTCTGTCGATCCGCAATCGCTTTCAAGTGATCACACACAAGCTTTACCTTCTCATCCGTGTCTTTCAACACATTCGATAAGGAAATATGCTTTTCCCCGACCTCAGCCCAACACAAAGGCGTACGACACCTCCGGCCATACAATGCCTCATACGGTGCCATCTGTATACTCGCTTGGTAACTGTTGTTATACGCAAACTCAACCAAAGGTAAATGCTTCTCCCAGGTTCCTTGGAACTCAATAATGCAACATCTCAGCATATCCTCCAAAACCTGGATAACTTGCTCAGATTGTCCATCCGACTGAGGATGATACGCAGTGCTAAAATTCAACCTCGTACCTAAAGCCTGATGCAAACTCAACCAAAACCTTACTGTAAACCTCAGATCTCTATCTAAAACAATGGACTTAGATACCCCGTCAAACGCACGATCTTAGCAATGTACAAATCCCCAACTTGTCCAACGTGTACGTTGTATGCACTGGCAGAAAATGTGCACACTTCATAAAGCAATCTACAATCACCCAAATGGAATCCTTTTTAGCCGATGTCAAAGGTATCCCTCACACAAAATCCATGGTGATTTTCTCCCACTTCCATTCTAAAATTCTTAACGGTTGCAACAACCAGGATGGAAACCGTTGTTCAACCTTGACCCGCTGACACACCATGCACTTAGAAACAAACTCATCCACATCCTTTTCAAACCAACCCAGTAGTACACTTCTTTCAATCCACGATACATCTTCATAATACCGGGATGCATCGTAAAAAGACTAGAATGTGCCTCTGTCAAAATAGTGTGCCTCAACTTCAAATTATCCAGCACTACTATTCAACCCTTGAAAGATAAAACCCCATCATTATCAAAATGAAAATCTGTCGATTACCCTCCGATATATCCTTAACATGCTCAACCAAGAAATCATTATATGGTTGCTTAGCTTTAATCCTCCGTGACAACGTAGGCTTAACTTGCAACTCAGCCAACAATCCACCTTCCCGTGTCACACTCAACCTCGAAACCATAGCCCTAAGCTCAACCGCAACTTTACGACTCAACGCATCCGCTACCACATTAGCTTTTCCATGATGATACTCGATCGTCAAGTCGTAATCATTAAGCATCTCCAACCATCTACGTTGCCTAAGATTCAAATCCTTTTGAGACAGCAAATACTTGAAACTCTTATGGCCCGTAAAAAAAACACAATTCTCACCATAAAGGTAATGTCTCCAGATTTTCAGGGTGAACACCACAGCCGCAAGCTCCAAATCACGACTCGAATAATTGCGCTCATGAACCTTCAGCTGTCTCGATGCATAGGCCACAGCCTTACCATCTTACATCAGCACACAACCCAAACCAACATAAGACGCATCACCATAAACCACAAACTCCTTTCCAGATTCAGGTTGAATCAACACAGAAGCATGTCACAAAACTTCCTTCAACTTCTTAAAACTATTTTGTTGCTTCTCCGTCCACACATGAGGAACATTCTTCTGCAACAACTTCGTCAACGGTGCTACAATACTAGAAAACCCATCTACAAAGCGACGGTAATAACCAACCAACCCAAGAAAACTGTGAACCTACGAAATAGATTTAGGTTGCTTCCAATTGAGAATAGCCTTAATTTTCTGTGGATCAACACAAATACTCTCCGCAAAAACCACATGACCAAGGAACATCACTTCCTTAAGCCAAAACTCACACTTGCTCAGCTTGGCGTACAACTGGTTATCCTTTAAAACATGCAACACAATCTGCAAATACCGATCATGTTATTCCTTGGTACTAGAGTACAGAGAATATAATCTATAAACACCACCACGAACCGATCAAGATATTCATGAAACACTCTATTCATCATATCCATAAACGCAGCTGGGGCATTCGTAAAACCAAAAGGTATGACAAAAAATCATAATGCCCGTACCTCATACAAAACGCTGTTTTATGGACATCCTCATCTTTAACCTTCAACTGGTAATACCCTAATCTCAACTTAATTTTAGGGAACACCGCTGCCCCGGGAAATTGATCGAACAAATCATCAATCCTCAACAGAGGATACTTGTTCTTCACCGTTAGCTTATTCAACTGCTGGTAATCAATGCATATACACATTGTACCATTTTTCTTTTTCACAGAGAGAACCAGAGCACCCCAAGGCCATACACTTAGTCAAATGAACCCATGATCAAACAACTCCTAAAGCTGTGACTTCAACTCCTTCAATTACTTTGGTGCCATCCTATAAGGAGCAATGGACACCGACATCATGCCCGCGTACATCTCAATACCAAATTCTACCTCTATATCCGACGGTAAACCCGATAACTCTTTAGGAAAAACCTCCAGAAAATCACTAACAGTTCGAATGTCATGCACTCAAACACCGTTAACTTCAGGATTCATCATAATAGCCAAATAAGCTTGGCAACCTCCTTGTGTCATCCTTTTCGCTTGAGTAGCTGACACAACATTGGACAAGAACTTCACATTCTCGCCAACCACCACAACTTCATAACATCGGCTAACCTCAAAGAAATCCTTTTGGATTCACAATCCACAACCACCTTGTGCTTGCTCAACCAATCCATACACAAAATAACATCAAAATCGTGGAATGGCAATTCCATCAGATCCATGGCAAACTCATAACCTTGCACAACTAAAGGACACTGCCTATACAACCTTCGAGTAGTAACTGTCTCAACAAAGGAACTAGTTAATAGCATGCCAACATCAAGGATCTCAATAGGAACATTCAACAAAGATGCACGTTCACTCAAGATATAAGAATGAGTAGACCCTGAATCAACCGAACATAACAATGAAAAAGATTACAAAGTGAAGGTACCTACGATCACATCCGTGTCATTGCGACCCTCACGATGAGCATAGATTCGAGCTAGTCCACCATTCTCTGGTCGCACTGTAGCAGCATGAGCTACAACTCTTTGACCATCCTCACGCCTCTAAAAATTACCCTTGCCACGGCCTAAGGCCCTAGCAGGTGCAACAACATGAAATGGTGCCTCTCTGATAGCCTGAGGATAATCACGCTTCACATGATCAGGAAATCCACATATCTAACAGCTCAAGGTATTTCCCCAACATGCACCCGCATGACGTCTACCACAATGCTCACACTCAGCCATGATACGAACTCCTGGGTTACCCTGACTAACACCGCCACCATGCCTGTGGTCTAGCCTATGTCTCTTGTCCTGAAACCTATTATTTTGCCTCCCAGAATAGCTAGAGTCGACCACTCTCTTACCCAAGCTCATATTCGTAGCCTGAATTGATGTACCCAAGGACTTCTCAATACCATTGGCCCGGTTAACCAACACATCAAAATTTGTGTAATCTGAAGCTAGGAGATAAGTCTTAATATCCTTCACCAGAGCATAGCGAAACCTATTACAGCTCTTTTGATCATCAGGAAATAACCCCGGGGCATATTAACTCAGGCGAACAAATTTTACCACATACTCGACAACAGACATGCCACCCTACGATAGTGACATAAACTCACGCTTCTTTGCATTTGTATATTGTGCACCAAGATACTTTTTTCTTGAAAGCTCTCCGAAAGAACTCTCAGGTCACATCTACCTCAAGAACACCTACAACTATGGTCACCACCCAATGATATGCATCACCCTGCAGTAGTGACACAGTGCAACCCAACTTGTGCTTATCATTACAACCCATCTGATTTAGAATACGAATTGTCTTTCCCAACCATCCCTCGGCTGCCTCAAGCCCTGAAATTCCTCACCTCCCAAACTTTGAAGATGCTCCAAGGGTAAACCTTGATTAGCCACCGCAGTAGGTACTTGCACTCCAGCCATCGCTGCCTAAAACTCTCCCGTCATCGCTTGGATTAACGGAGTAAAATCACCAAAAACTGGCATAGGATAAACATGGGGTACACCACTCGCTGCAACATTGACATGAGGAACCAACGGAGGAGGAGGAGGTAAAACACTAGGGGGATTCTCTTCGTCAACGTTATTCTATCCAACTCTAACATTAATAGCCATCGAACACGTCTCACGTCGAGCCATGCTAACAAAAGCATCAAGACACATTAAAGTTAGGCTAGCATTAGGCAAAAGATCCAAGACAACCTTATGAAACATTTTAAAGCCTCGGTAATAGGCAATGTGTTCCCAATTCATACCCCAACATAATGTTAAATAATCACCAAACATATACACAATCACCGTGCAATTCTAACATCACCAATTAATCAAACAACAATATCTCATCCTTTCAAAACGTGGCTATGATACAAAAAATATAATCCCCTCGACCTGACCCAGATGCTTGACCGAACTGAGAGAACTATATAAGGTTTGCCGAAGCAAACTAGAGAGAGATTACAAAAACTAGTCAATTTTTTTCCTTTTTATCATGTCTAGATGCATATTATTAATCCTATGTGTACATACTTGCAGAGGGTTAATTTACAAAGGAATCAGACCACGAAAAGGCGACTAATTGCATAACATACATTCTAGGGACTAAAATGGAAATCTGATAAAATAAATGACCCAAAACTGAATTTAATGTTACCAATCCTCAATTATTCAAATTACATTTTTACATGTCAAATTTTAGGTCAAAACGATCATCCAATCACATACAATTGCATTTACAAAATTCAGGGACCAAAATAAAAGAAACAGAAACTTCCAAATATTCCAATAACTGAAATAACTGCAGCCCATATCGGTATGCATGTAGTTGTTTTGGTACGCCTTAATAATTTCCAAAACTCAAATTCTAGTAGCTAAAACTCATATCAGAACACTTGCTCGTGTACCGAAACGCCTAGCCAAAATGCTTGAGATTGTATCGAAACACTTGCTTGAGTACCAAAACGCTACGCCTAATAGGGCTTGGCCCTATCAAAACACCCTCCCACGTGTCGAAACGCTATGCCTAAAATGGCCTAGTCGTACTGGTACGGAAACTCCTGTTTCGATACGCTTGGACCTGTAATGTCCCCAATTAATGTCTAAACACTCTTTAATGATAACCAAACGTTATAACATGCTTCAGATACTTATACAACATTACTTGGATACTAACCATACCAAAGCATCAACAAAATTACATAGCATTTATACACCCCAAGATATTCTATAGGCATGCTTCCATATAATATTCTACCAAGCAACCAAAACTCACATTAGGCACTTTTAAGACATACTCATCATGCTCACACATTTAAGGCTTCAAAACAAACTTGCTTGAATTATCAAAACATGGCAACCATTAATGGTTAACTAGATGCATTCCTATGTAACCATCTAGTCTCAACTATAAGCAAATATCATTAACCAACTTATCATCATCAAAACAGCCTCATAATCCATCACATAACATGCTTAAAAACCATGAGAAAATAGAATTACAAATCACCAAAATATGGCAAACACATTGTGTAATGCCTCAGTTTTGGGCCTAGTAGTTTGAGGTTTAATAGACGGTCCGGTGGACCGAGTTAGAGATTCGAGTCAGATTTAGGACCGTATATTTTTGGTAAGATAAAAATGTGGAAAAATAGTTAAAAAGCATCTTTTAATATATATTGATGTTTGGTGGAATCAATTTTGGAAAATGGAATTTGGAAATGTGACATTTTGGTTAGTGACCAATATGTTATTTTTGAAAACTGTTTTAAAGTGAGTAAAATGAAAAAGAGTCAAATTCTCAGAATCCTTAAGGAGCTAAATTACCAAGTTTTTGCCGGTGGTTTAAGAGGGATTAAAATATCTAAGTTAGTTATTTGCTTTTAAAGAAAATTTACGTGACTTTTTCCTAAACTTTTTCTCTCAACATCTTTTCTGCCAAACATTCAGAATTTCATCAAAATCCAGAGATGAGGGATTTTTTTTCACTCAGATTATTGATTCTAACTTGATTCTTTAACTTTGTTTTACAAAATCTCATTGAAATCTTATGTTTTCTTAGCTTTAATAAAGCAAATTGAGGGAGAAATCACATAACGGGGGTAAGATCCATGATCTCCTCTGTTAAATGGTTCTTTATTGGTATTCCCAAGTATTTGATCCTTAATTTATGGTTTATAATCTGACTTTATAGCTTTATATAGATTTAATTGGGTAAAATTGATGAAATGATGAAAGATTCGAATTAAATCTGATTTCCAGTGTTATGGATTGTTTTTGAACTTATTTTGGATTTTTAATGATGTTGATAAGTCGATTTTATCAATGGAATCCCAAAACTCTTGAATCTCTAATTGTTTAGGTTGCTAGATTTGTGTTTTTGAGGTGTTATGATGGATGTATGTTTGCTAAAGGTGTTAGGTTGATTTGATTATGTTTCTAGATGTTAATTGAAGATAAAAGTGGTGTTAGATTGTTAGGTTGTGACTGGGTTGTGTTTGGAAAGGATTAGTTGAAGTTTTCGGTTGTTGTGGTTGGGTAATTATGAGGTGAATGCAAGAATCCGTGAGGATCTGTTGTTGCAGTGTTGTAAATGCATAGAGATGCATTAATCATCTGTTGTTCAGTGGTTTAAATAGGGGAGGTTGTTTTGGAAGCGAACGATGTAGCATTAGAGGCTTCGGACGCTTGATTTCGCATAAGCAAATCATGGCTTCGCGTATCAGTGAGTGAGAATGTGGATTCCAGCTTTGTAATGTTTGAAGGTGGTTTATGGGAATTTAAACTTAGCTTGATATGCTGGTTTAAACTCGAAAGTAAGTAAAAAATGGATATTCTCTCTCAATCATGCTAGTGTTAAATGGTTTTATGCACTTGTTTTGATTCACATGGTACCTACTGTTTAAGCATGATTTAAAGTATTTGATATACTGTTTATAAACATGAAATACTAAAGGATGCACTTGGTAAGTGATCCTCGTAAGTATATGGTTTATACTTGTGATTTAAAGCATGGTTGTTGCTTTGGAAAAAATGGTTTGGTTAATGCTTGTTAAAAATAGTGAGGTAAATGTTAAATGGTTAATTATATTAGCAAGTGATGTGGTTTTAAAATTGTTATCGGATATAGTTGGTCGGACATAGGATTGAGTGCACTATAATAAGTCACCTTGGGTGTTGAGGGGTTTAGATCCGTGTACCAAAAACTCCATCCAATACCCTAACAGTAAAGGGGTTAAACAGTACCGTAGACTCCCATTAGTGGATTAAGCGTCTAAGCGATGATTGGGGTTGGTGTCCCCGTGGGTTGAAAGGTGTACCTGGTTGGTGATGTACTGCGATCGTTAGTGTATTGCTATTCCAGCTGAGATGGCTTGAAGTGTTGGTTGAACACTTGTTGAATCCGTGTATCCGATGAACTCTTTTGTTAATGGACTTGTTTAATGATCACTTTTAAGCTAATATAATTGTTAATGTATCATTGAAAGGTTTATGTTGTATGATGTGATTTATACATGTTACTCTTTAAACTTTGCTTATGGCAGTTATGCATGGGAAGGCTTAAAATTGAGGTTGAGCAATGTGTCACATGGCTAGAGTTCCAACCAGCCCACCGTGCGGCCTTAGGCGATGTGACTCAAGACAAACGCCTAAGTAAGCCTTTTCAACCCTCTCGGAAGATCAAACTTCCCAAGCACCGACAAACGCAAAGCGTTCTACGCGGAATCGGATCAAAAGAGATGAGCGAAGAAGAACTTCGAAAGAACGCTCAAGAACAAAGAAAAGAACACAAGAACACTCAGAGGATTTAGAGTAAATGCCTTTATTCCTTGGAAACTTGGATACTGAATACAAAATGAGGAGGGGAAGGTATTTATTTATAGTTGAGTTCCCTCCAATCCAACGGTCTATACATATTTACATCGACGGTCAAGATGAGAGCCTCTATCTTATCTACAACATTTGAATTTTAAATTTCAAACAATAGATAATGTGGGAATTATCTTCAATTATCTTTAATTAAATTAAAGATAATTTACTATGGTAATTACTATGTCTTCTTGGATCTTCCCACGGATCGGGCCAGTTTGGTGGTCTTTTTGGGCCCAAGATCTCTATCTGAACCTCTTGGGAACCCTGGTGTGCACCCCGTGGTGCCAATGACTCGGGCCTCGGCTGACGGCCCGTGACAATCTCCCCCACCAAACTTGGCGACGCCCTCGTCGCGCCTCTCGAACAAAGTTGAGATCGATCCTGGAGCTTTCTTCCGCGTGCCTTGGCTTGCTCCCAACTCGGAATCTGGCTTGATTGTCCCCCCATAAGGACCGCTCTCCCCATAAAGAGCGCAGACTCTGATTCGGATGTCCCCCCATAAGGACTGCTCGCCTTGGCTCGCACCACCATGCAAAATCAACCATCCCAGGCATATCTTGATCGTAGGAACTTTTTCCTACCAGTTCTGACTTGCCCCGATCTGGACTCTCCCGATCCTTGTGCACAAACTTGGATGCCTTCACGTTAAACACCGAACGAACCCTCGGTACTCTGAGTGGTTGCTTCGGCCCGCACCAAGTCTTGGCAACTCCATCTGATGGGTTAGGTTTTCTGCGCCCTACACCCAACAAATCTGGCAAATCAAACTGTAAAACACTGTCACCGTGTTCAAGACGTACCTCACTCCTTTTCCCAGCATTTACTCTACACATCAATCCTTCTTCCATGAAGTTTGATGCCCCATTGCTCCTCGGCAATGCAAAACCCATCGACACTTCTCTCCCATTGAAGTTCGATGCCTCGGCCACCTCACTCATGGATGGCTCCTCGGCGGCCTTCATGCCAACTGCCTCGGGCAACTCTCGCCCATCAAAGGTAGTGTCCCCAACTGTTGCCTCCAACTCAATGCCTCCTTGGCTTGGAGCATCTTCGACAAGCTGAATGGCTGTTAGCTTCTTGGTTCCTAGCCCGTTGTCTCGGCACACAGGCACAACGCACCGTTGTCTTTGATCCAAGATGCACACGACGTTGGCATACGGAATGATGAGAGCTTCAATACGGTCAAGGAAGTTTAGTCCCAAAATAAAATCAAAGTCATCTAGCTCGATTACCTTGAAATTCTCCTTGGCCTTCCAATCCCCAATCTGCAACTCAATCTTCCGCACTGTTCCCACAACTAGAACTTCCATTGAATTCACCGCCTTGATCTTACCGGTTGAATCCACAACTTTAAGACCAAGCTTCTCGGCAGCCTTCCTGGACATGAACAAATCGCTTGCCCCGGTGTCCACCAAAGCACTCCTCGATCGTCCCGCCACGTTGATGTCGAAAAACATCAACCCATTCTGCTTCTGGCTCTTCCTCGCCTTGAGAGAATCCAATATCATCGAGCCAAGCTTCGCAGCCTCATCACTCTCGGGATCATCCTCCTTGGACTTCTTGACTCGATCAGGGCATTCTCACGCTAAATGCAGCCCCCTACATCGGTAACACTTTCGATGTACTTTTGCCCCCCTCGGCTTCCCTCCTTTGATGCTAGCGATTGCACCAACTCTACCGGCTTCTCCATCTGACTCGTCGTCCTCCTGGACAATGACATCGAGGCGGCTCCTCTTCTTGGGACAGTCTTTCACTACGCGTGGACAATCACAATGGTAGCACCTTATGGATCCTCGATCCTTCCGATCATCTGGTTTCGCATACCGGTCTGGCTTGGTCGATGGCCTCTCCTTGCCATCATCGCTGCTATCTCCGGACACGTCCTCGTCTCTCCAACCAATACCCTTGCCATGGGGCTTGGAAAACTTGGACTCCATGGACTTGTAAGCACTATAATCGGTCAAGGACTCCGCGATGGCTAGGGCTTTGGAATGTTCCTGCACATCCCTCCGCTCTAACTCGGTCCTGGCCCATGGCTTCAAACCATCCATAAACGTGAAAAGCGCATCCTTCTCACACAAGACGGGGATAAGGAGTTGTAGCTCACTAAACTCCTGGATGTAATCCGCAATGGATCAATCGTGTTGAAGCCTCCTAAACTTGGTCTTGGCTTCTTTCTCCGTGTTACTCGGGCAAAACTGCTGCTTGAACTCCGCTTGGAACTCCTCCCATGTTCCAACGCTCGTTCACCCACTATTCTCATCAAGGCACCTATGTCGCCACCATAACAAAGCAACGTCAGTCAAGTAAACAACAACAGTATTTACCTTCTCGGCATCGTCTGTGATGCTCATTTCCCGGAAGTACCGCTCCATACACCAAATAAAGTTCTCACATCTTTCGCCGACCTGTTCCCCTTGAACTCTCTTGGCTTTGGAATGTCCTTCATTGGTCTAGGTGTCGTCGTGGTTAACACACCGTTCCGCATGGCAGCCTGATAAACCATCACTTCCGCCTTCAGATCCACCATTTCCACCCTCAATGCCTCCAACATGGCTTCGAGAGCATCTCTCTTTCCCTCTGACTCATCACCATGGTCATCCAGCTCCTCGATCCGTGTATCCATCACGTCGAGTCCCTCCACAGAATCCTTCATAGATCCCTCAAGCCTGGTGACCCTCTCCTCGAGTGCCGACAACTTGTCCCTCGAGTTTGCTCGACTTCCTTTGTCCGCCTGGGTCTCCACACCCTTCTGGCTCCCTGCAGCATTCTCTCCCTTCTTTGGTGCCATCTCTACTTGATGCTTCGTGCCTCGAACTAGCTCACGTCGCTCGAGCAAGGCTCTGATACCAACTGTCACGTGGCTAGAGTTCCAACCAGCCCACCGTGCGGCCTTAGGCGATGTGACTCAAGACAAACGCCTAAGTAAGCCTTTTCAACCCTCTCGGAAGATCAAACTTCCCAAGCACCGACAAACGCAAAGCGTTCTACGCGGAATCGGATCAAAAGAGATGAGCGAAGAAGAACTTCGAAAGAACGTTCAAGAACAAAGAAAGGAACACAAGAACACTCAGAGGATTTAGAGTAAATGCCTTTATTCCTTGGAAACTTGGATACTGAATACAAAATGAGGTGGGGAAGGTATCTATTTATAGTTGAGTTCCCTCCAATCCAACGGTCTATACAGATTTACATCGACGGTCAAGATGAGAGCCTCTATCTTATCTACAACATTTGAATTTTAAATTTCAAACAATAGATAATGTGGGAATTATCTTCAATTATCTTTAATTAAATTAAAGATAATTTACTATGGTAATTACTATGTCTTCTTGGATCTTCCCACGGATCGGGCCAGTTTGGTGGTCTTTTTGGGCCCAAGATCTCTATCTGAACCTCTTGGGAACCCTGGTGTGCACCCCGTGGTGCCAATGACTCGGGCCTCGGCTGACGGCTCGTGACAAATGGGACTTGCTGTTGGTTAGTGATACATGTTGCATATGGTCAATATGCTGGTTTTAAAGATGTTAAGTGCTTGGTTTCAAAGGCATGATAATGTTTTAAAGGTTGTTTGAAATAAGTTTCAATGTAATGTTGAGAAATAACTTTAAATGCATTGATGGTGTTTTGTTTGTGAGTGCTCCTCACTAAGCCTTGTGTGCTTACGCTCTTATTGTCCATCAATGCAGAGAATTGAGAGCTTTGGAGGCAGCAAGGAGCAAGGGATCCTAGCAAGACTTGTTTACCAAAGTATGTTTGGATTAGACTATAAGTAATAAAGGCAATGGGGTACTCGTTTTGGTTTTGGGAGATGTTTTGATAAACTCCCTGTTTGATCAAGTTTGTTTGGTTGCTCTAAGGTTGTAAATGGCCATTATGGTTTGGTTTTGGTGAGGGTTTGGAGTTCCATGTTTTACTTGAATGGTTTCTAGGTTGCATACCTATAGATTTACATTTGATGCAAAATGCTAGGAATTGATGTTGAATCTGTGATGCTATGCTGTGAATTATGTTCTGAATATGTTGGGTGTATGTTAGAAGCATGTTAGGGTGTTTTGGATAGGCTAAGAGCTTGTTAACCAGCTAAATGTGACATTACACGTGGGGGACCGTATCGGTACGGTTAGGAAAAATCAAGAATGGTGTTTCGATGCGGGCTTGGGTGCATCGGTACGGCTAGGCAAAAATAAGCATGGTCTTTTGATATGGGCTTGGGTGTATCGGTACGGATTTTCTTTACTAGAATCTGCTTTTTGGGACAAAACTCATGTACCGAAACACTACCATACCGTATCAGTGTAGTTGTCAAACATTTTCAAACTGCCAGCTAGGTGTACCGAAATGGGTTGCATTGTACCGAAACAATACAGACTTGTGTAAGGCACCATATCGATACGATGGCACGCATATCGGTACGATTGTCTGTTAAATTAGTTAATGTCATGGAAGTAGAGTTTTGTTTTCTTGTGTTATGGTCTCTAAGTGTTATGGATGCAATTAAATGAGTTTGGATGTTCGAATAGAGCTGATTTTTGACATGAGAACATGAAAACCTGCTTAATTAAATGTGGTAACTTAAAAATGTGCTAAGTCCCTGTAGTTTGATCAAATTGCAATTTGGACCCTAATTTGCAATTGAGCCAATTGGATGTCAAATCGACGCCCGATTGAGTTGAGTTTTCACCTGATGACAATATGAACATATAGGTTAATGATTTTTCATTTAGACAAGATAAAAAAAATGGTCATGTTTCAGTTTCTTTATGGTTTACCTCGGTGAACCTAATGTAGCTTGCTTGGTTCGGTCTTGCGACTAGGCCGGGTCGAGGGGGTTACACATTGCCTTATTAACCAGAAACATAAAACGAGTTCATACTCAAAGTAGTCCTTGTCTTAGATTGCTTTCAGCTTTTCCCTTGCAGCCCCCAAACTTCAATGCTCTGCATCATTAGGTAAAAGAGAGCATAAGCACACATGCTTAGTGAGGATGCTCTTAAAAACAATGATGTGATATAACCCTTGAAAACTAAACACTTTTTTTTCAACCCATGCTTACGACCTAAGCAATTCCAGTGATTCCAATTCAAACATGCATATCGACCATATGCAAAAAACTTTACAAACCATATGCTTAAATCCCAAAGCATTAAACTACAAAACCATACTTAAATTCCAAAGCATCAATTTACAAAACCATGCTTAAATCTCAAAACATTATAAAGTAGGTTCAACATATGAACTTGCATATATTGGCATTTATGGTGACCTCGGATAGACATCCACTATCCGTGATTAGCCGACTGCTAACCTCTAGGTAACTGACCGTTAACCTTACATTTCGGATACACGGATCTCCCATGATAGTCTACCACTACCATGACCCATATCATTCTGACCGCAAGATACAATACCCTTTCCGACCGAAAGATCAACATCAACAAGGGGAATCGACCGCTCAACACAAGTGAAAACATCATAGTCCGAGTAGCCTACCACTTACCTCAAGAACTCTTAACCACGATCAATTTTTATCATATTATATTTCACTTCATCCTATTGCATGCCAACTATATCCGAATGTTTTCTCATCATGTCACATAGCCCATATATCATTTAAAAAACCATTTACTAACTGTTTTACAATGAACTATACAAACCACCACATATGCAATCACATTGCCAAAGCAATATCACCATTCCCAACCGGAATGAAAACCAATGCTCACTAGCATTTCGTATAATTTTAAACCCCTACATATGTACTTAAAATCATGCATTTCCAGTAAGTAATTCAAACTATGTTTACGACCTAAACATGAATTACACATGCACATATTTGAATCGATATTAAAGAGCAAAAGAGGGAATACTTACTTCCGAGCTTAGGTAAGTGTTTCAAACTTATCACAAACTCCCAACAACCTTTATTTAACATTTTAAAGGCGTTTAAATCATTTTCCACTGACCAATACACCTCACCTTGCTCGGCAACACGAATCGAGCTCCCGGCAAGCAACAAACAATGTCAAGCTTCGTTGCCTTGATTATCCCCAGTTTTAATCACATAAAACCAAAGGCCAGATGCATCATTATGCATTCAAACCATTGCCAACAAGCAATTACCCACAACTCTTAAGTTTCCCACTCAAAAACCATCCGAAACATATCCAAAACATCCTCAAACACTTCCAAAACTCAACCTAGCCATAATATAATGATTCCACCCATCAAACATCATCAATTAAAATCTAAAAACCTTTTCCCAACATCCTTTTACCTCCAGCAATGATTAAACTCAACTATCTCCTCAAAAACCCTTTATTAACAACCTTAAACATTAGAGATTCAACTTGTTTTGGGATTACAATGTTAAAACCAAGTTATAAACTCACTTAAACATCAAAATAATGATCCAATCTGATCAAAATCCTAGCAAAATAGAACAAGTATGAAGATCCACAAATTTTATCAATCAAAACACAATTAAACCAATTTTCCTCAATTAAACTATCAAAATACATTAGAAAACAATTGTAAAGAGTCAACAACTTGGGAATTTCAGTAATGAACCTTTCATTAGAGAAGAATGAACCTTACCTCTAATGGATGTTTTCTCCCTTAATTGGATGATTTATATGAGAAAACAAAGTTAAAACAATAAGGTTTTGGTAAACTAACAACAAAGAATCATTTACAAACAAAAGATTTAAGAAAAGAAAGGTTTACCTGAAGATTTAGAAGAAGAAAGTGGTGTTTGGCTGGAGAGATTTTGAGAGAAAATATTTTGAGAAAGTTAGTTACGTGATTTTTTTAAAGCTTTTAATTACAATTTAATTCTCATCCACCTATTTATATTTTCTAAACACTTTAAAAATAGTCAATTAAAGGATAAAGTCTAATATTAGACTTTTAGGGCAATTATCTCCTTAAAGATTCAAAGTTTTGACTCTTTACAAAACAGTCACCAAAACCAGTTCTCAAAGTTTTCATTTTGGTCACTAGTCCAAAATGTCTGATTCCCAAAACACGTTTTCCAAAATTGATTTCACCAAAATCATTAATATATTTAATAATGATTTTATAATATTTTCTACAGTTTTATCACCTTCAAAAATATTTAATCCTGAAACTAACTCGAATCTCTAATACTAGTCCACCGAACCTTCAAACCGACCCTTAAACATCTAAGCCCAAAACTGGGGTGTTACAGTTTTAATTAAATTATAATAGTGAACTCAACCTAACCCTATTCAAGTCATATATATATACATATGTATGTATGCCAAAGGTTTTGTTAAGGGATCTAGGTTTTTCAAAAAATAGCCACTAAAACAAATATTTGTTTTTTGAAATATTGATTGGAACTAGCATTCTAATAGCCATTCGTCGTCTATTCACGTGTGGATACTTGTAAAGGGCGATCATCTTTCAGAAAGGCAGTGCCTCAACACAACCAGATTCCTTAATCATAAATCAAGGTAATTTTTTATTTCCTTTTCGCACATTAATATGATTACATGAGATCCTGAAAATTCTTCATAGGATATTTTTCTGCTACGTTTGTATGCCTGATTAGATTAGTTTATTTCCTATGAAACCCAACAGGTCCATCATCTATATCTGACTCATTTTCTCTATTTGAGGAAATGATGCACGACCACTTCTCAAACTGAAGCTATAGTACAAGGTCACTCTTTTTTGATCCATACTCTGGGAGCTCAAATAGGGCAATTGGCTACTGATATGAACTCTCGTCCATTGGGCACACTTCTTAACAACATTAAGAGTCCAGTAATCAAGGCTAAAAAGCACTACAAGGCTATTACTCTCTATAGTGGTAAGCAAACTGTTGATTCAATGCAAAAATCACCCATATCTATTCAAGAGCGGAGGGAGTCATCAAAAACTGACCCGCTATCAAAAGATGGAATAGAGGATGGCATGGTAGATGATGTTCCTTCAGTTATTAATCTACTACCAATAGTCTTGCAATCTAAGTTCTCAGTGCAATTTTAGACATCAACGTAATAAGCAAATCTCCATCTCCACCTTATCCTCAGAGATTCAAGAATACTGAGTCTGACAATCAATTTCAATTCTTTCAAGATACTTTCCAACAACTTGCAGTGCAAATCCCCTTGATAGATGCTCTTACGTAGATTCCAAATTATGCAAAGCTCATGAATGAAGTTCTATCTAGGAAGAAAAAACTCAGTGCCATAGAGACAATTGCGCCCACAGAAGAGAGCAATGTGCTTATATCCACTCCTTTACAAAGAAAAATGAATGACCCTAGCAGTTTCATCATTCCCTATTCTATTGGAAATCACTACTTCAGCAAAGCTCTTTGTGATATGGGGGCCAGAATTAATCTAATGCCATTATCAAATTTTTAGAAGTTAGGCATTGGCCAAATGAAACCCACTGCGGTTACATTGCAACTCACGAATATATCTTTAACTCGTCCGAATGGATAAATTAAAGACGTGTTGGTTTATATGGATAAGTTTATATTTCCAGCAGACTTTATCATTCTTGACTATGAGGCAAACAAAGATGTCTCTGTTATTCTTGACCGGCAAGTCTTAGCAACCGGGAAGGCTATTATTGATGTCTCAAAAGGAGAACTCACAATGCGGGTCGATGATGATCACATTACTTTTGGGATGTTTAATGTTGATCTTGGAAAGATACAGAAGAATGCCATCATATTGATATTTTAGACAATATCATACAAGAAGACTTAAATCATCGTAGTATACTCATTACTAAAGGCGCTACACTAACAACCGTAGAAGACGATCTCACAAATTGAGACAACATTGTTGAAGTGTTCACGATTGCTGCTAACCACAAATGGAATGTTGACTCTTTAGATCTTGTACACCATACAATTCCTACTTTTAAAACATCTATTGAAGAAGCTCTTACTCTGGAACTAAAGCCATTACCAGCTAATCTCAAGTATGTATTCCTTAGAGATGCGGAAACACTCACAGCCATTGTCTCTGTAACTCTAGATGGAATTCAAGAAGCTAAGTTGATAAATATTTTGAAGTAGTACAAATGTGTTATTACTTGGATCATTGTGGACATTAAAGGCATTATCCCATCTTTGTGCATGTATAAAATCAAGCTGGATGATGATAGCAAACAATCTACTGAGCCGCAATGCCGACTTAATGAAAAGATGAAAGAAATGGTAAAAAAGAAAATTCTCAAATTGTTGGATGTTGGTATTATATATGCCATTTCTGATAGTGCATGGGTTAGTACAGTTCATTGTGTTCCCAAGAAAAGTAGCATTATTATAGTCTGTAATGATGCAGATGAATTGATTTTGACTTGTATTCTTACGGGGTGACAGATTTGCATGGATTACAAGAGACTCAATGCTTCCACAAGAAAGGATCACTTCCCTATTCCTTTTATCGATCAAATGCTTGATCGGCTTGCGGGCAATGAGTATTACTATTTTGTAGATGGATATTATGGCTACAATCAGATTGCTATTGCTCCTGAGGACCAAGAAAAGACTATGTTTACATGTTTATTCAGTACATTTGCCATTTGTTGCATGCCTTTTGGTCTTTGCAATGCACCAGCCACATTTCAAAGGTGCATGATGGCAATATTCTCATATATAATTGATGATTCCCTAGAAATCTTTATGGATAATTTCTTGGTGTCTGGGAATGACTTCGACATTTGCGTCGACAATCTTGAAAGATTATCGCAATGATATGAAGACACTAATCTTGTTCTGAATTGGGAGAAATACTATTTTATGGCGACAGAGGGAATCATGTTGGGCTATCAAATATCTAAAGCGTGAATTGAGGTCGATAAAGTTAAGGTGGATGTTATTGAAAGATTGCCTCCACCAACTAATGTAAAGGGCATTTAGAGTTTTTGGGCCATGGTAGATTTTATAGAAGATTTTCTTTGTGATTTTTCCAAAATCACAAAACTGCTATGTTTATTGCTATAGCAGAACATGAAAAATGTCTTTGATAATACATGCATTGATGCATTAAATAAATTTAAAAAGAAGCTTGCGAATGAATCTATTGTCGTTGCACCCAACTAGAAGCAACCATTTGAACTCATGTATGATACAGTGATTTTGCTATGGGGGAAGTTTTAGGTCAAAGACGTGACAAGGTATTTCATGCAATCTATTATGCAATCTTTCGAGATAGGAATCAGGCAGCGAGGACGGAAATAAAGTACAAATTGTGGATGCATTTCTTGATGAAAAGCTTTTTGCTATGGACGTAAACGCTGATTTTGTCAATTACCTTGTGTGCAGAAAAGCTTCTTTGGGTGTTACTGGGCACAAAAAGGTACGGTTTCATCGCGATGCAACTAAATATCATTGGAATGAACCTTATTTGTTCAAAGTTTGCAATGATAATATCATTTGACATTGTCCCTCAGGAAGAAATGATATTAGTTTTACAGTATTCTCATGATGCTCCATATGAAGGGCATTTCAGCGGTATGAGAACTATCACAAAAGTCCTTTATTCTGGATTTTATCAGCCTTCATTATTTAAGGATTCCCATGAGTTTGCCCAATGTTGTGATCATTGTTAGCTCACAGGGTCAATATCCATAAGAAATGAGATGCCACAACAACCAATTATGGAAATTGAGCTATTTGATGTTTGGGGCTTGGATTTCATGGGTCCATTTTCGAATTCTTTTAGCAATCCATATATATTAGTTGTTGTGGAATATGTTTCCAAGTGGATAAATGTTGTGGCTATGCCGAAAAATGATGCCAAAATGGTTTTAAAGTTCTTTCACAAACATATTCTCACACATTTTGGGACACCAAGGTCATTAACTAGTAACCAGAAAAAGCATTTTCATTGCAGTTAGGTGGTTGTTGCGTTAAAATGATATAGAGTGAATCATAGAATTGCTACAACTTATCATCCTCAGTCTAATGGACAAGAAGAGATCTTTAACCGGGCTATCAAAAATATCATAGAAAAAGTGGTGAATACCACTCAAAAAGATTGATCTTCATGCTCGAATGATGCTTTGTAGGCTATTCGTATTGTGTACAAAACTCCACTTGGGATGTCACCGTACCAGCTTATCTTTTGAAAATCTTGTCATTTGCCTATTGAGCTAGAACACAAAGCTAAATGGGTTTTGAAACAAGTGAATCTGGATTATGAGGCTGCGGGGAAGAAACGATTGTTGAATATCACTGAGTTGGAAGAAACTCACCGCAACGCTGATGAAAATGCCTCTATTTACAATAACAAGAGTAAACGCTAGCAATGCTTATGAAAATGCCTCTATTCATGACTAAAGTTGCACCTAGGCAAGTTGCAATCATGATGGTCGGAACCTTTTAAAGTTATGGAAGTATTTCCACATGGTGTAGTCACAATCAAGGATAGTAAAAAGGGCACCCCATTCAAAGTCAACGGACAAAGACTCTAGCTTTATTTTGGTGACTTTGATTCTAAAAGTGATGAGACCATTAAATTGGTCAAAATTTTTTTATTGTTTTCTTTAATTACTTTGATAGATGTACATTTAGTTTTCTTTCTTTCCTTGTTTATCTTTAAATTTATTTATATCTTTTTTACAGAATAAATTCTCCCTTGTTTTTATATGGAATCTTCTTCCAAAGGATGGTACCGCAAAGGCAACACATGGTATGCATGATTTTGGGTGCATTTTGGGTAATTCAATTACAACAATTTAATCACCTAATCACAACCTTTGATATGAGAAAGCGAGAGATGCATTAGACGGGCATGATACTTGCACCACAATCAGAACCGTCAAATCTCATCACATCATATGGTAAAACATTACGCCTTTTTATTTCCATCTTTTCCTTTTTACTTATTAAATAATCATGGATTCTTTGACCTTTTCCACTAAGTTCTTCTCTATTTTCTTATTTGATTTTATAAAGCTCCTTGGAGACATCTATAAAAGAAGCTCAAGGTTCAGCTTCCAACCCTCAAGACGAGGAACCAGTTGTACAAGAGGAGAAAACTGAATATGTGGTGTTCCAAACAATAATGGTAGAAGTGCGGCACAAAAAACACATCCTCAAGCAAAATATACTTTTGGAACAAGAGATTGTGCTGTGTCAAGAAAGGGAACCTGGAAAGTTGATTCACCAAACCATCGAGCTTCACAAATGGAGCACATTTTGCACTCACCCGGGAAATTACAGCTCTTCTCTCATAAGGGAATTCTATTCTAACCTTTACGAGTCTTTTCTAAAGTTGGTTTTTGTGAGGGAGAGTTCTATCCCCTAGAGTGTTACCACAATTAATTTGATGCTAAAGACTTTTGTGAACATTGATGAACACTCCCTGTTTGTGAAAGAAATTGATGATGAGAAACTGAATTTACTGGTTAGAGATTTGTCTGTTGTTGATGCATTCTGGTAGGGGATAGGGGACCAATGTGGGAAATTTTACCATGTATAGGAAAATTTTAACCATGCCTGCAAAGATTTGGTTTCAGTTTGTCAATTCCAGGTTGTTGCCATCAACTCATAGCACCACGATCTCCCTAGATAAAATATGTCTAATACATTCTATTATCAAGGGAAGGAAGATAGACATGGGTGAGATTATCCACAATGAGATTGCTGATTGAGCTGAGAGAAAGAAAAGGATTTTGGCATTTCCATCATTGATCATGCAGTTGTGCAAACTAAAGGGAATCAAGCCCTTGAAAAATAAGGAGATGACGACCAACAAAGGCCCACTTAATGAGGTCCCCTTTGAGAGAATGATGAGAACCACTAAGGTTCCTACACTCAAGGTTGGGACTTCTACGAGACAGTATAAAGGAAAGGAAAAGGTAGAGTTCACTATTGAGGACATCCTTACGAGTAATGAAGTATGGCTAAAAGTTCTGGTTATTGAAGACAAAATTGATGTTGTCACAAGCACACTGAGGAAAGTTGCAGCCAGTTTAAACACTTAACCTTGCACAAAACTTGTTTTATGCATATGTTAAGACATGACATAAATCTACTATCGCTGCAATGAGTAGAGTTACCCAAGTCTCTTTGCCATAATTCCCAAAATTTCCACCAATAATCTATAGTTATGACTTCTCTTCTAATGCTGCCAAAAAAGAGGTCTCAATTAAACATGTCAATTCTCTCGAGAATGTGAGTAAGGCTAAGGACACACCAAAAAAGGAAGCCATGAGCAAGATCATTAAAGACTGCCTATTTAATTTGATCGCCACCACTAATTTTGATGCAACCCCTACCTCTCCAGAAAAAGATGAAGTTCTTGTAGAAGATGTCAATGAACCAAGTCGAGAAACCTAATGCTAAAAAAGTATTTGCTGAAGATAAGTCGATTGCATCCAAGTTTATGGATGCAACATGTGAAGGACCAAAGCTGGAGTGAGCTATAGAGAGATCGGTGGAAACGGTCATTGCAATAGAAGAACAAAAGGGCAATCCTCTTTGCAATAGTGGTTTACAAAGAACCATCCCAGTTTATCCCTACTGAAGTGATGACTGATGATGCTGAGAAGATGAAGAGGATGCCACTTTTCAAAAAAAGAAGATGAAACAAAAATGTTCAAAATCAAAGGACAAGTATAAGATGAAGATCAAGGAAGAGAATAAGGGCAAGAAGAATAAGCGTCTCTCCACCTCTGCCACTCAATAGCCATGAATGACTGAGTTAGAGTTTAGATTTTTGTAGGCATGTATACCATGTAGTGTAATTTTATTCCATTACATGTATTGTCATTACATCTGTATAATCATTGTAATTGCATTTAGTTTTATTATCTTTGCATTCATTATTGTAACTGTATTCTGTCATTGCATTTTGTTTTTACATTGGGGACAATGCAATCTTTAAGTTTGGGGGTAAACATTTGGGAGTTAAAATGCACCCCCATTTGAAAAAAATTCTAAGCAAATGTAAGGTTTTTTGTGCTAAAACTCTTTTGTTTACATTCAATGCTTAAATCTTGAATCCTTCTAATTATTGATGAGTTGATTGGATATATATGCTGGATGATTGCATTATAAATCTATTTAAATACCTTTACTTGATCGAGTGAAGGATATCTAGCATCATCTCTTTGATTTTGGATGAATTATGCCCTGTTAAGCTTATATTATATATGCTAATAGTACTTATTATGTATAAATAAATGGTATTCCAATGTGAGTGCAATAAGATAGTAGCTTATAGGGAAAACTCCAATGCATGTGTTAGAAAATTAATCTGGCTAAAAGTTGTCGCTGCATGAGTATGCGTCGAAGCAATGAAGTACTTCATGTGGGTCGTTACACAAAATCTTACTTCTCAGGGTTTAGGGTGCATTCATTATTCCATATCCCTCACTACTTACATATATATATATTATTGTTATTGTTATGTGTTGTACTAAATAAATGTTGTTAGGTGGATAGAATCTGAGATGATAGGCATGATGCTATGTATTGTTGAAATTCATGTTCAATCTTTTATGTTTGAGTTGTTAATAAAATCCTTTGCCATGTCGATGTAGTTGATTCATTTGTGGTTGGAAAGTTTCAAGTAGCTAGAATGTTTTTAAACTTTTGTTATGCCTTGTTGCATCTATTTTTGCTTGAGGACAAGCAAAAACTCAAGTTTGGAGGTGTGATAGCTCTCTAAAGAGCACGTATTTCCTCTTGATTTATGGATTATTTTGTCCCCACAATAGTGTTTTATGCATTTTCTTTTTATTATCTGTATTTTTTTAACTCAAGTCATATTTGCTCTTGTTATATAATTTTTTTTCCTTTTTCTATTTTGTCGCTGCATTAGTAATGTCCGTGCAGAGGAGGTTTCATCACTGTAGCCAGTTCAACGCTACAACGATCAGCTGTCTAGACTGCCAAGGATAAGGACAATTTTGCCAGTTGGATTTTCTATTACAGCAAATTTTGTATGGTAGACTGTCACACAAATCACCTAAAGGACAAGTGTCCTTACTTCTGCAGCCTATATAAGACTATTTTTGGAGGACAGAGGAAGACACACATAATTATCATTTCCTATCATCTTCAACCTTTCAAAGCTCTCTTTCCATGGCGGCTTAAGCTTCCTTTCTAGAGAACCAAGGCGAGACGAGGTAGAACCCTTTGAGAAATCAAGATCCATGTGCTGAAACAAGGAGGAATATGCTTATCTTCTTTAAATATTTCAAGAAATAGGTTTTTTACCGAAGCTTTATTATACTTATTGTGTTTGTTAATGATGGTTTACCTTTTTAGCTTTTTCATGAACTTGTTTAAACTTGGATTATAAGTTTAATAAAATCTTATTAGCTTTCTTCTTGTTTCAATTGTTGGATTTGAGCTTTGTTTACATTAGAGTGTTTAACATCATCACTGACATTGAGAAATGCAGTGGCAGCTCAGATTAACAAGCCATTACAACAAGAGTTGAATAAGAACACAACGAGAGCTGATTCACTTGTTCAAGGATGTATAGTTTTGACAAAAAATGAGAGTTATGGTTAATCTGCATATTTGAGTCATCAAATGAGAGTTGAATAGAAGCCAGTAAGTGAGCTTATTATTTTATTTGTCAAATGAACCATCGTATGTGGTTGCCTTGTTGCACATGGTAATCTGCCAAGTTGAGCTGAGGGGATCCAGATATTTACTTGATATTTCTTTTACCTTCATTAAATTGTTTCTTTTTGCTTTCACGTCAATCATATATTCAGTCCTTTTATTTTTCCATTACAGCCACAATTACACTCACAATCTTTATACTTTATAGAATTGCTTGTAGCCACATAAGAATACAACTAAATACCTATCCTCGTGGGATCGATATCTAAAAGGATCTACTTATTAACTATAATTGCATCGGTAGTGTACGCTTGCACAGTTCGTGTGACAATTATTCACCGATCATCCACCCATCATCCAATGATGGGACCAAATAAATTAGCAGAGGATAATTCCACAACACCATAGATAGCAACAAGGAGTAAATAATCAGGCCAAACCCTGATCATATATAAACCCATAAAGAACTCCCATATCCTGTAACGAATAAAATAGAAGCCTAATCAATGAATCAAATAAATAACTGCTGAAGGAATTAAGAATTCAAGAGTCTGTACTTGTCATGAAAATCAAGACAAAAGAATTCTTTTTTTTAAACAGGTTTTGAGTCTTTATCATGAAAATCAATGCAAGTTGTTGCAAAGGGAGAGGGTGAAATGAAGGAACCATATTGAATCAGCTTCACTTGCATATCCATCATGTTTACGATGCCAACTATAATAAGCATGTGTTTGGATCTTGATATCGAAAATCGCGTGACTAAAACTAGCTTCGCGATGCGTTGAATAGGTTAGTTGTGGCTCTGCCATACTGTAAATACAAAAAAACGAGTATTCGACTTAAATTCAATGTAACAATTATGCATGAAACAATTAGACACTTAGAGAAGAACAATCTTTACTTGGTTGCTATGCCTTCAAGATTCCCTCTGTCACCAATCGTAATGTATACAGGCATGGATCGATCCTTCACATGAGTGCATATGTCATTTACGATTGCATGCAATGTTGGATACACGTTCCTATAATATACATACATCAGGAATCAATCAACACTAGGACCTAATACTATAGGTAAAGAGTTACGGATCATTTGTAGGCATGGACGTGGCTCGACTTTGTACTACACAAACCAAAAATAAAATTTATTGAAAATTATTTATGTAATAACCTATTCTCAGATTAGTGAATCGTGTCTCGGGCCTGGTTATAGGTCTTTATCTTCGAAGACTAAGTTAAGGGCATTTAGGTTTGGGCCCATTATTGTGGAGGAGAAGGTTTTGAATTTTTAATAGGTGTAGGTGGTTGAAAAAAAGAAGAGGATATGATGAGGAAAGAGAAAAAGGAAAAAAGGTGAAAAGTGGATAGTAGGAGAGAGAGAAGCGAAAATGAGAGGAAAGTGAGGGAAGAGTTTTGAAACTTTGATCTACCGAGATCTAGCTATTTGTTATTGACACCTCCATCATCATTGTGTTCATCTCGTCGAGACAAATTTGTCAGTACCAGTGGCACCAGCATCGGAGTCACCGTCAAATGGCTAAGAGAAAGAAAGCTTTAGTCGAACCAAAAAGGGAAGTTTCGGTGGTCAAACCTAAAATGGAAGGGCGCTAGCGTGTTCACCAGCATCAAAACAACGGGTCTAGAGCTTACTGTCGCAATCTGACCACTAGAGGATGCCCCACTCTCCACTACGTGTCGCCGATGCGTGTGGGCAAGCTTCAGCAACAGTGGAGAGCCATCCAGCCGGCTCAGCCCAGCCAGTTGGGTCAAGCCGTTGGGCCAACTGCCAAGCCAACCTATTGATCCAACCCAACCTAAGAACCGAGTTGGTCTACCAAGCCGAGCCGTTGATCTAGTTGATCCACTATTGACTGAGCCAAGTCAGTGTTGGCTTTTTCTGAGGGACCTTACCTAGGGTTTCTCAATGTTCTGACTCTGTTGGCCCAGTATGTTTTGTCAAATTCGTACTTGGTGAGTTGTTTTTACGCATTTAACCTTGTGGATTAGTTAGTGAATGAGGTTTTTTAATAATTTTGGTATTCTTATATTTATGAGGATTGTTCGGGTTCAAATACCAGATCAAGAAGAGCATTTGAAGAGCTTAAGTAAGGATTTATCGATAATCGCATAAGGTTAGTACACCTCAAACTCCTATTTCTTCATGGGCATCATAAATATGATTGCTTTACGTGTTAGTATCTACAAAATATGTAAACGATGAATATGCATGTTTGGAGACTGATAGTACAAAACTTGATATATGTGTGAGGTGCATGATGTTGTTGCAAATATGATGAGACTCACAGAGGCTTTGGAGACCGTTTAGGGTCGTTTGAGATTCCCGTATGATTATTTGATTATTGATTGAATGGTTGATAAATTGTGACGCCTTGTATGTTAGTTCTAATGAATTTACGTGAGTTGATGGAAATCTTGCTTAAATAATTATGAAGCTCATAATTAATAATTAATTGATTAAATGCGTTAGTAAACAAACCCTAATGACTTTCGTAAACTTTAGTGATCAAATAAAAAGTGGTAACATTGTAATTTGAGGGAATTGTGCAAACCTATAAATAGGGTATCGATATGAGCTTTGGTCGTACCGATATGCGTTTGGGGGCCGTATTAGTACGGGTCAGCCCGTATCAATACTTATGGTAATTAAGGGTTTCTAGTAAGCTAGTTTAGTATAAATACTCGTGTTCGAGTACAAGTACCCACTAAATGGAATAATATATAATGATAATAAAAAGATGGAAATTGATGTGATATATTAATGAGATAATATGGATTAATGAGATAGTTAATTAAAATATTAATGTACTCTTCCATAATGTTTTAACAAGTTGGTAAACTTAATTGGGAGACTTGATAATTGATAGAAAACATAGAGTTATGGTAATTGTGCCAGTGCTATGTGTTGTATGGTAATCGTGCAATGTTGTGTGCGGTTTGGACACATGGCTGGTTGAGTCACCTTTGGTTGACGGGATCTGAATACCCAGAGAGAGTGTTGCAACACCATGGTTAGAGATGCCGAATATACATTTCCAATGCTATGTGACACCGAGTCTCATTCAATGATACTAGAGGAGAGATGCAAAGTATGGTGTACGTTCCCAAGGTTGGGTGACACCGGGACTGTAACCCTCTTGACCCGACCTAGCCGCCAAGACCGAATCAAAGGCGTCACATTAGGTTTGCCGAAGCAAATCCAACTAATAATCTAAACCGTCCCATTTTTTCTTTTTATATTGCATAGATGCTTACTTAACCCTAAGGTGTGAGAAACCACAGCGGAAGACGAACAAGCATTGATTTTCACAATTTAACACATTAAGGACCAACAAATAAATTTTATAAATTAAAGGGCTAATTACAAATTAACATTGCCATCCTTTAATTAGATTCATTACATGCCACTAAGCTAATTTGCATCCAATTTGGATCACAATATCATCACTAATTGAGCATTGCAAAAAAAGTGACCAATTAGCGAAGAATCCAGAATACAGCATGAAAATACTAGAATTAACTAACCCCATACCAATACAGGCTTGCACCGTATTAGTACGAGTCAACGTGGCATACTCGTATCAGTATAGTTTTTCGAGTATCGATCGTCGTTGCACATTTCAAAATTTGAGGGTTCTAGTAGCTAAAACCCATACTGGTATGGTATCTTGTGTATCTATCCCAGTATAAACTTCCTCAAGGGTGTACCCATATGGCGGCTACTCGTACCGATACCCTTTTACCATTTTCCCCAAATTGAGTCATATCAGACCACGCATATCAATCCCAGAGGACCCATATCGGTACGACTGGGCCTGTAATGACAACTTGGCCAGACATATGACACTTAGGCTCAATCTAGCAAGCTTCAAACATTAAAGAAATAGCATATAACATGCTTAACATCATTTCTACAATCATCCAAACATGCTAGGTAAACATTCAATCCATAGCAAATTAATCAAGAGAACCTATAGGCACGGTCTCTACCCAAGCACGCAATTCTTATCCCAAACCCATAAATCAAACAATATAACCTCATACAAGTCGAAAATACCAAATAGAACTTGTTCAAAATATGGGGTAACCAAACAACCCTCTCAATTACAACTTGGTCACATTGCCCATTTTATTACTATAAGTTTTTTTATTAAAACCATACTTGAAGTATTTATATTCTTGGATTCCTCCTTACTTGTTGCCCCGAAAGCTTTTTTTCCTGCATTGATGAGAAGGGAGAGCGTAAGCATATAATGCCTAGTGAGGGATGCTCTAAAACACTCATCAATGCATTTAAACCATTTGAATCAAACCACTTTATAAACATCATGCTTAAATATCTCACGCCCTTTTTACCTTTGGAAAACATACATATGAACCATATGCAAAACATGTATCATGGATCTCATGCATAATCCCATATGCAAAACCTCAATTTAATCCTTTACATGCTTATTCATCCAATAGAAAAGCTCAAAGAACGAAACATGTATAATCACATTATACAAAACATGATTCATCCATCATGATACACTAGTTCATATATTGGCATTAAAGTGGCCCAAAATCAAACTTTTTCTTTATTCAAAACACATTGGATACACAGATTTCACAAGTGGTTCCTTAAACCACTTAACATACATCCATAATCGAAGCATACGACACAATTAACCCCTCGATGGTTGTGATGTATAATATCTACAATGGGAGCATATGGCACATTTAACCCCTCGACCATTGTGATACGTTATCCACCAGTGAGAGAATACGGCACAATTAACCCCTCGATTGCTGCGGTTCCCATAGTGTAGAAAATGGTACAATCACAGCCCCTTGACACAAATGAGACGACTTATTATACTGCACTTTAAACCCTATGGCATGCCAACTATATCCGATAACATTTAATTATTGTCACTTGCCAATATATTCCATATTAAACATGATACCTCACTATTTTTCATATGCATCATTTAAACCAATTTCCAATGCAACAAACCATGCATTTGCATATCATTGAAATACTTTCAATTAAGCATTTACCATGCTCAAATATCATCAATATAAGATCATTTGGATTATAATCCATTCCCAAAACATACATATAATAGTGGGTAACAAAACATAAACATAAGCATAAGAAAATCAACTTTGCTAAACTGAAATTGAGAGTGCAATCATCTAATACTTACTTCCGAGCTTAGACAAGCGTTTCATGCTTAATCTAAACTCCCAAAAATTACTTTCAAACCTTTACAAGGCTGTAAATATCGTTTCCACTCACCGACAACATAAAGCTTCACTTGCCGATGCGAAATCAAGCGCCCTTCCAAACCTTCGTCAATCGCTGTAGGATCAATCTCCCCTATTTTAACTACACAATAACAGATGATCAATGCATCATTATGCATCTTTAATCCCAACAACATCAATTCCCAACATCGCCTCACCAAAAACCATAAAACGCCTCCTTAAAACAACCGAACACATCACCAAAAACAACCTAAACAAAGCCCATCAATAAACAAATGATTTGAACATCTAATCAACATCAATTAACATCAAAAAACACTTTCAACTTAAGCTTATACCTCCAACAATCTTCGAACACCCTAATCACCTCAAAATCTAACTATTCAAAACCTAGAAAATTAGCAATTCAATTAGTTTCAGGATTTCTTTTACAAACTCTTTTCATAACATTAAAACATTCTTAGATGTGATCTACATCAATTAAAACCACCACAAATCGGATCTATAACAAAGATCCATCAATTCCTTATTAAAACTAACTTTAAACCTTTTAATCATAATTTATTCATCAACACACATCAAAAACCAATTTTAAAAGATCAAGAACGTGGGAATTTAAAAGGAACCTTTGATTAGAGGAGAGAAATGAAAATCACATCTAATGGTTAGTTTCTCCCTTAATTGGCATGATTTGAGTGAACTCTCCATGAAAACAAGATTTGATGCAGAAATCAAAGAAATCAATTGAGAAATCAAAATGAGATCAAGAAGAATTAATTCCTGATCATTTTGAAGCAAAAGAGGTAGTTTGGCTGTTGGAAAAATTAAGAGAAAAGTTGAGAGCAAAAGTGGTTACGGGAGAAAAGTAAATCATCTTTCAAAAATCCTTTTAATAAAATCTATTTTATTTTCACTTAATAAATATTTTAAAACAATTTATAAATAGCCTAAATTAAGGGAAAAGTCTGATTAAAAAATTGGTAAATTAGCTCCTTAAAGATTCTAAATTTTGACCCTTTTACAATTTAGTCACCAAAACAGATTTGAAAACTTTACATTTTAGTCACCAAACCAAATGTCATTTAATTCAAAATTATTTCGTTAAATTGAGTTTACCAAAACCCTTTAAATAATAATCAAATATTTCCAACATTTTTCCATATTTTATTTCGTATTAAAAATATTTATCATGATTTAATTCCCGAAACTAGATCGAACTGACTAATCCGATTCACCCGAACTATCTAATCTACCTAACTAACTTCTAGGCCCAAATTCAGGCTGTTACAACTCTCTCCCTCTTAAGAAAATTTTTCCTCGAAATTTACGTGACTGAAAAAGATAAGGAAACTACTTCTTCATGTCCTCATTCCTTTCCCATGTGGCCTCCTTGACACCTCGATGTCGCCACAACACTTTTACCAACTCAACGGTCATCCCACGAAGAACCTTACTACTATAATCTAAGATTTTCACTATTTCCTCATCATAGGTCAAATCTAGAATCAATTCAATCTCTTCAATAGACATCACATGCGATGGGTTCGATCTATACCTCTAAAGCATCAACACAAGAAAAACATCATGCATCTTTTCCACCTTTGTAGGTAACCTTAACCTATAAGCAACTGGACCAACACACTCTAACACCTCGTACTCAATCTCATCACTTCCCTTCCCTTTTCCAGCTTTGTAGGTAACCTCGGACTCCACTTCCCTTTTTGTCCAAACCTCATCACAATCTTCTAAGGTGAAACTTTTAGAAACACTTTTTAACCAACAACTCAATCTCCCTACACTTCAAATCAGCATAGGACTTCTGCCTATCTGACGCCATCTTCAACCGATCACTGATAAGCTTCATCTTCTCATTAGTCCCTTTCAACACAACGTGTAAAGAAAAATATTTCTCACCTGCCTCAGCCCAACAAAGAGGCGTATGACAGCTCCTACCATACAAAGCTTCATATGGGGCCATTTAAATGCTCGTCTGATAACGTTATTGTAACCAAACTCTACCAACGGTAGTTGCTTCTCCCACGTTCCTTGAAAATCAATGATGCAGCGCCGCAACATATCCTCCAACATCTAGATAACACGTTCAGACTGGCCATTCGACTGAGGATGATACGAAGTACTGAAATTTAATCGTGTACCCAAAGCTCTATGCAAACACTCCCAAAACCTTGATGTAAAATACGGATCCCTATCTGACACGATAGACCTAGGTACCCTGTGCAACCTCACGATCTCAGCAATATACATATCTACCAACTTATCTAGCGCATACATCGTATGCACTACCAGAAAATGTACACACTTCGTAAACCGATGCACAATCACCCAAGTAGAGTTCTTTCTTGACGGTGTTAAAGGCAAACCTGTCACAAAATCCATGGTAATTCTCTCTCACATCCATTTCGAAATCCTCAACGGTTGCACCAATCTGAAAGAAAACTAATGCTCAGCCTTAACACGCTAATACACCATACATCGAGCAACAAACTCCGCTACATCCTTCTTTAACCCAACCCGACAATACTCCTCCTTTAAATCCCAGTACATCTTCGTACTACCCGGATTCGTAGAAAAATGACTAGAATGTGCCTCCGTCAAAATAGTGCGCCTCAACTCAACATCTTTCTTCACAACTATTCAGCCCTTAAAACACACGACACCATCATCATTAAAACAAAATTTTGTCTGATTACCATCCATAATATCCTAAACATGGGGCACCAACGAATCATTATATGGTTGTTTCTCCTTGATCAACTGTAAAAACGATAGTTTCACTTGCAACTTAGCCAATAACCCACCGTCTAGCATCACACTTAACCGCGCAAACATTACCCTTAACTCTATCGCAACCTTTCTACCTTGGGCATCGGCTACCACATTAGCCTTTCCCAGATGATACTCAATCGTCAAATCATAATCCTTGAGCAGCTCCAACCATTGGCATTGCCTAAGATTCAAATCCTTTTGCAATGTCAATATAACCCCCTTTGACCCGACCTAGATACCCAACTGAACCAAGAAGGCCATATTAGGTTTGCTGTAGCAAACCGAAGAGATTCAACAAAACCCGATCCATTTTTTTTCCTTTTTATCTTATCTAGATGCCAATTATTAATCCTATATTTTCATGCAGATAACAAGTGCAACCCCAACTCAATCGGGCATCAATTTGACATCTAATTGACCACGCTTACCATTAAGGGACCAAAATTGTAATTTGACAAAGCTATAGGTCAAAAGCCCTCTTTTAAGTTACCAACCTTTGATTAGTCATGTTTCATGCATATTTCTCATATTCCAACTCAAACCAATCATTTTATCACATATAATTGCATTGGCAAGATTCAGGGACTATATTGCAAAGATGACAAAACTTTTCGAAAGACATTTTCAGAAAATCAACTATCCGTACCGATACAGGTAAACCTGCATCGAAATGGTTGTAAACACCTCATTTCGATACACCACCATGTCATATCGATATGCCTAACTAAATTACCTAACTTTTGAAACATTTTAAATCGTACCGATATAGCCTCTCAGGTGTTCTGATACGCGGATTCATGTTGAAAAAGTGAATTCCAGAGGCTAAAACTCGTATCAAAACGCCCCTACCCATACCGGTACGCCAAGCCAAATTTTCCTAGGCATATCGAAACACACAATACCCGTACCGATCCCATAAGCCTAAAATTGCCTAGCCGTATCGATACAGTCCCCCACATATCAATACGCCTAGGCCTATAATGTCACATTTTGCTTGTCTTTCAACCCAAAAGCATACTCTAATCAATCCAGCATGCTTAAAACACAATACCAACATGTCAAACATATCATAAGCAAACTAGCAACACCATTCCTACAGCATAACCAAGCATCATGCATCAAAAGGAAATCTATAGGCATGCTTCCAGTTTTGCACTCAAGCAACATATCAAACGATAAACCAGGACCAAAATCAATCCTTAAAGGCCATTTACAAACCAAGAGCAACTAAAGAAACATGCTCAAATAGGGAGTTCCACAAAACATCTCCCAAAACATAAGAAGTACCACATTGCCCTTATTCATTATAGTCTAGTCTCTAACATACTTTGGAAACAAGTCTTGCCAAGATCCCCTTGCTTCTTGTTGCCTTCTGGAACTTTAATTCTCTGCATTGATGGACACAAAGAGTGTAAGCACACAAGGCCTAATGAGGAAAGCTCAGAACAAAACACCATCAATGCATTTTAAACCATGTACTCAACATCATCTTTTAAAACATCATGCCTCTTTTAAAACATGCACTTACATCATTAAAACCAGCATATTAAACCATATGCTACATGTATCATTAGTCAACAGCAAGTCACATTGCTAACCCTCTACTTAAGCATTCCCATGCATTACTACGAAATGCAAAGCTTAAGGAGAAACATGTATAAATCACATTATACAACGTAAAACATTTCAATGATACATTAACAATTATATTGGCTTTTAAGTGATCATTAACAAGTTCAATAACAAAAGAGTTCATCGGATACACAAATTCAACAAGTGTTAACCCAACACTTCAAGCCATCTCAACCGAAATAGCGACACAATCACAATCGCGGTACATTAACAACTAGGTACAATATCAACTGGGTACACTTTCAACCCACAGGGATACCAATCCCTCTCATCGGTTAGATGCTTAACCCACTAACTGGAGTATTCGATACTATTTAACCCCTCTACTGTTAGGGTACTTGGATGGAGTATTCGGTACGCCGTATAAACCCCTCAACATCCAAGGTGACTTATTTTACAATGCACTCAATCCTATGGCCGACCAACTATATCCGCTAACAATTTTAAAACCACATCACTTGCCAATATAATTAACCAAACAACATTTACCTCACTATTTTTAACACGCATTAGACCATGCCCTTTCCAAAGCAACAACCATGCTTTAAAACACAAGTATAAACCATACTTACAAGGATCACTTACCATGTGCATTCTTCAAAAAAACATGCTTAAAAACAGTACATTGAATACTTTAAATCATGCTTAAACAAGAGGTACAATGTAAATCAAAACAAGTGTATAAAAACATTTCTCAATAGCATGACTGAGAGAGTAAAACCACTTTACTTACTTTCGAGCTTAGGTTAGCATTTCAAGCTCTACCTAAACTCCCAAAAACCTCCTTTAAAACATTCAAATGCTGGAATCCACGTATTCACTCACCGTCACGCGAAACTTCGATTCGCTGATGCAAAAACAAGTATCCGAAGCATGGTTTTAAAGTACGTATTCACTTATTGTTAATGCATGGTTTTAAAGTACATATGTAGTGGCTTAAAGGTTTATTTCATGCTAGTGGACATTGGTTTTTATTTCAGTCCGGAATGTGATATTGATATGGCAACATGATTTGCGTATGTGGGGATTTTGTCTAATGCATTATAAAATAGTGAGTAAATGGTTTTGTAAATGATATATAGGCTATGTGACAAGGTAAGAAAACATTCGAATATAGTTGGCATGCCATAGGATAAAGTGCACTATAATATGGTTAAAAATCGATTATGGGTTAAGAGTCTTTGAGGTATAGCGATCGGCTACCTGGACTATGTTGTTATCACTTGGGTGGAGTAGTCGGTTCTTATTGTTGATGTAAAGCTTGTGGTCAGCAAGGTTGTAAAGTCATACAGTCAGTATGGGGTAGTCTTTATGATGGTCGGTCATTAAGGGAGATATATGTATCCAATGTGTAAAGTTAACGATTGTTAACTAAATATTAGCGGTCGACTAATCAAGGATAGTGGTCGACTATCTAGGGTCACTATAATTGCCAATATATGAGAATTTTAATGTTGAATCTATTTAAAATGCTTTGGTATCTAAGCATGCTTTTGTATATGATGCTTTGGGATTTAAGCATGTTTTTGTATTTGATGCTTTGGGATTAACCATGTGGAATATATGTATTGATTTGCATATGGTTGATATGCATGTTTTGATTTGAAACTATTGGAACATGCTTAGGTCGTAAGCATGGTTTTCAAGGGTTTTTAAATACATCATCGTTTAAGAGCATCCTCACTAAGCAAGTGTGCTTACACTATCTTTTCTCTAATGTTGCAGAGCATTAAAGCTTGGAGGCAGCAAAGGCAAGGATTAAGTGATCCAAAGACAAGACTATTTGAATATAAACTCAGTTTTAGTTTCCGGTTAATAGGACAATATGTTCGCCAAAGATTTTTTGGATTTGTAATTCAGTTCTCCCTGGTTTTGAGCATGTGTAATGTTGTGATTCTGGAGTTTGATTGTTGATGTTTCGCTTATCATGCACTGTTACCTATGGTTGATGTTATATGGTTTCCTAGGTATGCATCTAAATGGTTTTTGCTTGGATGACATGTTTTGATGAGCTAATCCTGTTGAGCATGGTATTGATGTGTTGTTGGTATGGTGTTCTTGCTGATATTTGCTTAGTTAGGCATTTTGGTAAATTTGGTGGTGAGTTATAGGGAGCATGCCTCTAGATCAACCTTTTGAGAGGCATAATCTTGTGTTGTAGTTAAACCTTGGTGCAATTATTGTTAAATGTGATGTTGGATGTTTATATGTATGTATGTAAGTTGCTAGGACCTAAATGGATCTTGTTTTATATGGAAAATAGCTAAAAATGTCATTACGATCTAAGTGTATCAAAACATGTGTCCTCGTATTGGCACGGCTAGGCCATTTCAGGCATAGCGTTTCGATACGCGAGAGGGTGTTTCGATATGAGGAAATGAGGAAATGAGAGTTTATGTCCTTAGTTCAGGGCGGCATGTCCGTGGCAGATTATGAGGTGAAGTTTGTCCATTTGAGTCAGTATGTTTTGAAGTTAGTTCCGGATGCTCTTGAGAGGTGTAACAGGTTTCACTATGGGTTAGTGAAGGATATCAAAACTTACCCGATGGACTATACATATTTTGATGTGGTTGTATGCTGTGCTATGGATATTGAACAGTCCTTAAGGGTGTCGGGACAAGGTTCAGGCATGCTCTCGAATAAGCGAAGAGCTGACTATGGCTATTCTGGGAGGCAGAATAGGAGGTTTTGAGATAAGAGGAACAAGTCAGATCACAAGCGTGGTTGTGGCCATGGTAACCAAGGTGTTCATATTGTAGTTGAGCGTGAGCGTTGCGGTAGACGCCACACAGGTGAGTGTTGGGGAAATACCATGAGTTGCTGGATATGTGGATCTCCTGGTCACATGAAGCGTGACTATCCTCGTGCTGTGGGTGATGCACCAGTTCAGGCTATTGTACCTGCTAGGGGCCAAGGCCGTGGTAGGGATAACTTTCAGAGGCGCGAGGATGGTCAAAGAGTTGTGGCTCATGTTGTTGCTATACAACCAAAGAATTGTGGACCAGCACGGATCTACGCTCATCGTGAGGGGCGCAATGACATGAATGTGATCGCATGTACTTTTACTTTGCAATCCTTGTCATTATTTTCTTTGATTAATTTGGGGTTTACTCATTCATACATCCTAAGTGAGCATGCATCATTGTTAAATGTTCCTGCTGAGATCTTGGATATTGGCAACTAGTTCTTTTGGGGAGACTGTTACAACTAGAAGGTTGTATAGGTGTTGTCCTTTGGCAGTGCAAGGTCATGAGTTTGCCGCGGATTTGATGGAGTTGCCATTCCATGGTTTTGACTTTATCTTGGGTATGGATTGGTTAAATGAGCACAAGGCAGTGGTGGATTGTGAGTCCAAAAGGATTTCTCTGAAGTTGGCCGATGATTATGAAGTCGTGGTGGTGGGTGAGAATGTAAAATTCTTGTCCAATGTTGTTTCGGCTACCTAAGCGAAGAAGATGATGTTTGATGGTTACCAAGCTTATTTGGCTATTGTTATGAATCTGGAAGCCAAGGGTGTTCGGGTGCAGGACATTCTAGCTATTTGTGATTATCTAGAAGTTTTTCCTAAAGAGTTGCCTGGTTTACCTCCGGATAGGGAGGTGGAGTTTCGCATTGAAACCTATAAAGGTACAACTCCGGTGTCCATTGCTCCTTATCGGATAGCACCAAAGGAGTTAAAAGAGTTGAAATCACAGTTTCAGGAGTTGTTAGATCATGAGTTCACGCAACCGAGTGTTTCTCCTTGGGGCACTCCGGTTCTCTTTGTGGAAAAGAAGGTTGGATCGATGCGCATATGCATTTATTATCGTTAGTTGAATAAGTTTACAGTGAAGAACAAGTATCTATTGCCGCGGATTGATGACTTGTTCAATCAGTTCTACGGGGCAACAGTGTTTTCGAAGATAGATTTAAGGTCGGGGTATTATCAGTTGAAAATTAAGGATGTGGATGTTAATAGGATGACATTTCGTACAAGGTATGGGCATTATGAGTTCTTGGTGATGCTGTTTGGCTTGACAAATACTCCAGCGGCTTTCATAGATATGATGAACGAAGTGTTTCATATGTACCTTGATCGATTTGTGGTGGTTTTTATCGATGATATACTCGTGTACTCTTGTACCGAGGAGGTGCATGATCAACATTTACGGATTGTGTTGCAAGTCTTGAAGGATAATTAGTTGTATGCCAAGTTGAGCAAGTGCGAGTTTTGGCTCAAGGAGGTGAAGTTTTTCGGACATGTGGTATCTGCAGAAGGAATTCATGTTGATCCGTAGAAAATTGAGGCTATTATCAATTAGAAGCAACCTAAGACTGTGTCTGAAGTGTGTAGTTTTTTTGGGTTGGCAAGCAATTATCGCTGTTTTGTGGAAGGGTTTTCTAGTATTGCGGCTCCGTTGACAAAGTTTCTGCAAAAGAATGTTCCTTTTGTTTGGACGGAGAAACAACAGCAGGGTTTTGAGAAGTTGAAGGAGGTTTTGACACATGTTCATGTGTTGATTCAACCGGAATCTGGGAAGGAGTTTGTGGTTTATAATGATGCATCACATGTGGGTTTGGGTTGTGTGCTAATGCAAGATGGGAAGGTGGTGGGTTATGCGTCGAGGCAGTTGAAGGTTCATGAGCGCAATTATCCAACTCATGATTTGGAGCTTGCGGCGGTGGTGTTTGACTTGAAGATTTGGCGACAATATCTGTATGGGGAGAAGTGTGTGGTCTTTACGGATCATAAGAGTTTGAAGTATTTGATGTCTCAAAAGGATTTGAACCTTAGGCAACGAAGGTGGTTGGAGTTGCTTAAGGATTATGACTTGACAATTGAGTATCATCCTGGAAAAGCCAATGTGGTGGCAGATGCGTTGAGTCGTAGGGTGGCGGCTAAGCTTAGGGCAATGTTTGCAAGGTTGAGTGTGACATGGGAAGGTGGGTTGTTGGCTGAATTGTAAGTTAAGCGTACGTTGTTACAGTTGATTAAGGTTAAGCAACCATATGATGATTCTTTGGTTCCTCATGTTAAGGACATAGCAGATGGTAATATGACAGATTTCCATTTTGATGATGATGGAGTTTTCTGCTTCAAGGGTCGAATAGTGGTGCCGAAAGTCCCAGAGCTCAGGCATACTATTTATGCGGATGCACATTCTAGTCCTTTTTCTATGCATCTTGGTAGTACCAAAATGTATCGTGATTTGAAGGAAAGACACTATTGGGTTGGTTTGAAGAAAGATGTGGCAAAGTTTGTGTCCAAGTGTATGGTGTGTCAGTGGGTTGAAGCTGAACATCAGTTTCCATTTGGGTTGTTGCAATGGTTGAGGATTCCAGAGTGGAAATGGGAGAGAATCACCATGGATTTCGTGTCAGGGTTGTCGTTGACACCGGCTAAAAAGAATTCCATTTCAGTGGTTGTCGATCAGTTTACAAAGTGTGCACATTTTCTGCCAGTGCATACGACGTACACCTTGGACAAGCTAGCGGATTTGTTTATCTCTGAGATTGTGTGTTTACACGAGGTACCAAAGTCGATCGTTTCGGATTGAGATACGAGGTTCACATCAGGGTTTTGGAAATGTTTACATCAGGCTTTGGGTTTGAGGTTGAGTTTCAGTACCACGTATCATCCTCAGACGGATGTGGAGTCTGAGCGTGTTACTCATGTCTTGGAGGATATGCTAAGATGTTGTATTATTGAGTTTCAAGGAACTTGGGAGAAGCATTTGTCGTTGGTAGAATTTGCTTATGATAATAGCATCAAGCGAGTATACATATGGCACCATTCGAGGCATTGTATGGTCGGAGGTGTCATACGCCCTTGTGTTGGGCCGAAGTAAGGGAAAATCATGTTTCCTTGCCTCATGTGTTGAAATACACGGATGAGAAAGCTAAGCTTATGTGTGAATGCTTGAAAGTGGTTGCAGATCGGCAAAAATGTTACGCGGATTTAAAGCGTAGGGAAATTGAATATGCGGTGGGCGATCATGTGTTCTTGAAGGTGTCACCGTGGAAAAGATGACGTAGTTTAGACGTAAGGGTAAGCTTAGTCTGAGGTTTATTGGACCATATGAGATTGTGGAGCGAGTTGGTCATGTGGCTTATCGGCTGAGGTTGCCTTTCGAGCTTGAGAAAATACATGATATGTTCCATGTATCAATGTTACAGAGGTATCGGTCGGATCTTTCGCATGTTATGTCGGTGGAGCAAATTGAGTTGAGACCAGATTTATCCTTTAATCAGAAGACGTTGGAAATCCTTGATCCCAGCAGTAAGGTTCTACGGGGTAAGATGATATAACTAGTTAAATTCTTGTGGCGACATCGAGGTATCGAGGAAGCCACTTGGGAAAGCAAGGCGACATCGACATCTGATTTTGTGTTTTTATATTGAATTAATTGATTTAATAGGGTGAATTTGATGAAATAGTGAAAGATTCGTATTGAATATGTTTTCTAATGTTGGAGATTGATTTTTTTAACGCCCCGGTTTTGGGCCTAGCAATTTTGGGGCTGGTTAGACGGTCTAGTGGACCGAGTTAGAGATTCGAGTCGAATTCGGGAGCAGATATTTTTTGAAGGATAAAATTATGGGAAAAAATTTAAAAATCATATTTTATTATGTTAAAGATATTGGTGAAAGCAATTTTGGAAAATGAGCCTTGGAAGGATGACATTTTGGCTAGAGTCCAAAATGCAAATTTTGAAAACTATTTTAAAAAGATGACTGTTTTGTAAAGAGTCAAAACATAGAATCTTTAAGGAGCTATTTTATCATTTGGTCTAATATGAGTTTTCTCTTAATTAGGATTATTTTGAAATGCTTTTAATTAAAAGAATTAAAAAATATTTAGTTAAAAATGTAGTTATCTTTCTAAAACACATTTTGACGTATCTTTTCTTTTCTCACATTTTCTCTCAAACCACTCTCAGCTAAACACTCTTTTTCCATCAGAGATTTAAGGTAATGATCTTAATTTCTTTACTCATTAATTTACTAAATGATTCCTCAATTTGTTTTCAAAAAAATCTTATTGAATTTCTTTGTTTTTCAAGAGGAAAAACCATCCAATTGAGGGGAAACTCATTCATTATAGGTAAACTTCGTTCTTCTCCTCTAATGAAAGGTTCTTTACTGAAATTCCCAAGTTCTTGGCTCTTTAGACATGTTTTCTGATAGGTTTTGATTAATTAATTTTGTATTTTAGCTTAATTGAGGTTTTATTGAAGAATCTTGTGATTTTCGATTTGGATCTATTTTTCCAGTGTTGTGGATTGATTTCAATCTTAGTTTGGATGTATTATACTGTGGATAAGTTGTTTTTAATAATGGAATCCCGGAATTGGTTGAATCTTTAATTGTTTAGGTTGATAGTTAAGGGTTTTGGGTTGTTTAAGGTGTTTAATCTTTGCTGGAAGTAAAAGGATGTTGGGAATGAGTTTTTAGATATTAATTGATGAAGCTTGATGTTTCGAATCATTATAATATGGCTGAGGGATTGAGAGCTATTGAGTGGGCATCTTGAGAGCTATGGGATTTTGGGTTAAAACAAAGTATTGGATGCATTTTAACGCATGTTTCCTTTGGTTTTGTGTGGCCTAAATAAGGGATAATCAAGGCGCAGCATCTTGAGGTGGTTCTAGGCTTGTCGCGAGCTTGTTTTGCTGTAGCAAGCAAGGCGAAGTGAAATCGGTGAGTGGAAATGGTCTTAAAAGTCTCTCAAATGTTTGAAAGTGGTTTTGGGAGTTCATGATAGGTTTGAAACAATTACCTAAGCTCGGAAGTAAGTTTCCCTCTTTTGCTCTTCAATATCAGTTCGGATATGAGCATGTGTGATTCATGTTTTAGTCGTAAACATGGTTTGCTTGACTTACTGTTAATGCATGGTTTTAAAGTAGATATGCAATGGCTTAAAGGTTTATTTCATGCTAGTGAGCATTGGTCTTTATTCCGGTCGAAAATGTGATATTGCTATGGAACATGAATTGCGTATGTGGGGATTTTGTGTAATGCATTGTAAAATGGTGAGTAAATGGTTTTGTAAATGATATATTGGCTATGTGACAAGGTGAGAAAACATTCAGATATAGTTGGCATGCCATAGGATAAAGTGCACTATAATATGGTTAAAAATCGATCGTGGGTTAAGAGTTTTTGAGGTATAGCGATTGGCTACCCGGACTATGTTGTTATCACTTGGGTTGAGCGGTCAGTTCCCCTTGTTGATGTAAAGCTTGCAGTCGACAAGGTTGTAAAGTCATGCAGACGACATGTGGTAGTCTTGATGATGGTCGGTCATAAAGGGAGATCCGTGTATCTGATGTGTAAAGTTAACGATCGGTTAACTAAAAGTTAGCGGTCGGGTAATCAAAAATAGTGGTCGACTATCCAGGGTCATTATAATTGCCAATATATGAGACTTTTAATGTGGAATCTGTTTAAAATGCTTTGGGATTTGAGCATGGTTTTGTATATAATGCTATGGGATTTAAGCATGGTTTTGTATTTGATGCTTTGGGATTAAGCATGTGGAATATATGTATTGATTTGCATATGGTTGATATGCATGTTTTGATTGAAACTATTGGAGCTTGCTTAGGTCATAGGCATGGTTTGAAAATAGGTGTTGGTTTTCAAGGGTTTTTAAATGCATCATCGTTTGAGAGCATCCTCACTAAGTAAGTGTGCTTACGCTCTCTTTTCTCTAATGATGCAGAGCATTAAAGCTTGGAGGCAGCAAAGGCAAGGATTAAGTGATCCAAAGATAAGACTATTTGAATATGAACTCGCTTTTAGTTTCTGGTTAATAAGGCAATGTGTTCGCCATGGATTTTTGGGACTTATAATTCAGTTCTCCCTAGTTTTGAGCACGTGTAATGTTGTGATTTAGGACTTTGATTGTTGATGTGTCGCTTATCATGCACCGTTACACATGGTTGATGGTATATGGTTTCCTAGGTATGCATCTAGATGGTTTTTGCTTGGATGACATGTTTTGATAACCTAATCCCGTTGAGCATGGTATTGATGTGTTGTTGGTATGGTGTTCTTTCTGATATTTTCTTAGTTAGGCATTTTGGTATGTTTGGTGGTGAGTTATAGGGAGCATGCCTCTAGATCAACCTTTTGGGAGGCATAATCTTGTGTTGTAGTTAAACCTTGGTGCAATTATTGTTAAATGTGATGTTGGATGTTTATATGTATGTATGTATGTAAGTTGCTAGGACCTAAATGGATCTTGTTTTATGTGAAAAACCAGCTAAAAATGTCATTACAGGTCCAAGCGTATCAAAACATGTGTCCTTGTATCGGTACAGCTAGGGCATTTTAGGCATAGTGTTTCGATGTGCGGGAGGGTGTTTCGATACGAACCTGCCTTTTTAGGCTTAACGTTTCGGTACTCAAGCAAGTGTTTTGATACCGTCACGTGCATTTTTGCTAGGCATACCGGTACGCAAACAAGCATTTCGGTACGGGTTTTAGCTATAGGATTATGAGTTTTTGAGAATGTAAGGGCATATCAAAACACGAGTACGCGTACCGATACGGGTACTGTTAAGTTGGTTATTTTAGAATCTTGGAAGTTTTTGGTTCTTTCATTTTGGTCCCTAAGCTTTGGAAAAGCAATTTTATGAAATGGGATGATTAAATTGACCTGGAATTTATCATGTTTGCATGTAAATGGACTAATTGAGGATTGGTAACTTTAAATTCAATTTTTGTCTCGTAATTTAAAGTATTTACGTTTTAGTCGTCAATTTTGAATATGATGCAATTGATTATCTTATGTGACTCGTTTCATTCGTGAAATTTCTTGCTACAAGTATGAACATGTGGGAATATTAATTTGTATCTAGACAAGATAAAAGAAAAAAATGTACCAACTTTTCATAACCTTTCTTCGGTTTGCTTCGGCAAACCTGATGTGGCACTTTCGGTTCGGTTAGGCGTCTAGGCCAGGTCGAGGGGGTTACAATTTTAATCATATTTTGGATGTATTATTATGTTGATAAGTTGATTTTAACAATGGAATCCCGAAAATCTTGAATTCCTAGTTGTTTAGGTTGTTAGATTGGTGTTTTTGTGCAATTGTGGTGGTTGTGTAATTGCTAGAAGTATATGAATGAATCAATCCTGTTTTTGAGTGTTAATTGATGATTAAGGAAGTGTTAGATTGTGGCTGGGTTGTGTTTGGAAAGGTTTAGGTAATGATTTCGGTTGTTGTGGTTGGGTAATTTTGAGATGACTGTGGAAGTCCATGAGCATTTGTTGTTGCAGTGTTTTGAATGCATTGAGATGCATTAATCCTCTATTGTAATATGGTTAAAACAGGGGAGGTTGATCCGAAAGTGATCAGTGAAGCTTTGGATGCTTGATTTCACGTCGGCGAATCGAGGTTTTGCGTATCGGTGAGTGAGAATGGAATATTTTAAAGGTGGTTTATGGGAGTTTAAACTTAGCTTGATACGCTGGTTTAAACTCAGAAGTAAGTAAATGTGGTTTTTCTCTCCCGGTCGTGCTAGTATGAAATGGTTTTATGCACTTGTTTTGAATTATGTGTTACCAACTGTTTAAGCATGTTTTAAAATATGTGATATACTATTTTTAATCATGAGATGTTGAAGGATGAACATGGTAAGTGATCCTTGTAAGTATATGGTTTATACTTGTGGTTTAACGAGTGGTTGTTGCTTGGGAAAATGGTTTAGTTTAATGCTTGTTAAAAACAGTGAGCTAAATGTTAAATGGTTAATTATATTGGCAAGTGATGTGGTTTAAAAATTGTTATCGGATATAGTTGGCCGGTCATAGGATTGATAGTGCACTATAATAAGTCGCCTTGGATGTTGAGGGGTTTAGATCCGTGTACTGAAAACTCCATCCAAGTACCCTAACCGTAAAGGGGTTTTATAGTACCGTATACTCCCGTTAGTGGATTAAGCATCTAACCGAGGTAAAGGGTTGGTGTCCCCGTGGGTTAAAAGTGTACCTGATTGTTTAGGTACCGCGATTGTGATTGTATTGCTATTTTCATTTGAAATGGCTTGAAGTGTTGGGTAAACACTTGTTGAATCCGTGTATCCGATGAACTATTTTGGTAAAGGAACTTGGTTAATGATCATTTGTGAGCCAATATAATTATTGATGTATCATTGAAAAGTTTATGTTGTATAATGTGATTTATGCATGTTTACTCTTTAAGCTTTGCATGTAGTTGTTATGTATGGGAAGGCTTTAATTGTGGTTGAGCAATGAGGTTTGTTGTTGGTTAATTATACATGTTGCATATGGTTTAATATGCTGGGTTTAAAGATGTTAAGTGCATGGTTTTAAAGGCATGATAATGTTTTAAGAGATGATTGAAATGAGATTTCAATGTAATGTTGAGAAATGGTTTTAATGCATTTATGGTGTGTTGTTTTTGAGCACTCCTCACTAAGCCTAGTGTGCTTACGCTCATGTTGTCCATCAATGCAGAGAATTACAGGCTTGGAAGGCAGCGGGAAGCAAGGGATCGATACAAGACTTGGTAACAAAAGTATGTTTTGAGTTAGACTATAAGTAATAAGGGCAATGTGGGTTTCCGTTGTTATTTGGGAGATGTTTTGTTGAACTCCCTATTTGAGGAAGTTTGTCTAGCTGCTCTTAAGTTGTAAATGGCCTTTATGGTTTGATTTTGGTGATGGTTTGGAGTTTCATATTTTACTTGAATGGTTTTCTAGGTTGCATGCCTATAGATTACATTTGATGCAAGTTACCGTAAATTGATGTTGAATTTGTGATGTTATGTTATGGTCTGATCCTAAATTGTGTTGGTTGTGTTTTAGGAGCGTGTTATAATGTTTTGGTAACTAATGGAAAATGACATAACAGGCCTATACGTACTGGTATGCAAGGGACCGTATCGGTACGGATAGACAAAATAGGACGTTCAGCATCAGTATGGGTATGTGTGTACCGGTACGGATAAGCAATTTAAGCTTGGCATACTAGCACGGGATAAGATGTATCGATATGGGAACTCATTACTGGAAAGTTACTTTTTGGGAAAAACTCGTGTACCGGAACACCGAGGGCTCGTACCGGTATGAATTTATTATTTTGCAAGATGACATGGCATACTGATATGGTACACTATGTACCAGTACGGGAGGCTACTCCGTATCAGTAAGGCTATGATCGTATCGATGCTGGTGGCCGTTTTTACAGGTAATGTCATGGATTTCAATTTCTGGTCTCTTGAGTTTTGTTCCCTGAATATTGTGGATGCAATTGAATAAGTTCGGATGATCATTTTGAGCTGATTTTTGACGTGTAAGCATGTAAACTATCTAATTAAAGGATGGTAACTTAAAAGTGGGCTAAGTCCTCATAATTTTCAAAATTTGCAATTTGGTCCCTAAATCGTATATTTAACTAATTGGATGTCAATTCGATGCCCGATTGAGTTGGGTTTTCACCAAAAATTAGTTTGCACATATAGGATAAAAAAATTCATCTAGATAAGATGAAAGAGAAAAAATGGTCAGGTTTCGGGCTTAATTCTTTATGGTTTACTTTGGTAAACATAATGTAGCTCGCTCGATTCGGTCTTGCGACTAGGCCAGGTTTGCGATAGTTGGGAGATGATTTGATTGTTGTGATGTTATTATGAGTTGTTATCTAATGTTTGATATGCACAGTGATTGTAATATGTACGGTGGTTGCTTTATGCCATGTTGGGGGAATTTGGGAAACTCATTGCCTTATTATTATAGTCTAAAATATTATGATTTTGAAATAGAAGTCTTGGATCCTTTCTTGAAGCTAGCCTAATTGTTTTGTATTTGAATGATTGTCATGCCTTAGATATATTGTTAGCACAATGGGACCAAGTAGAGAGTTACGATCTGGTATGATTACTGCTACCTCTAGGCAGGAGATTGATGAGAATGTTACACCTTCTAGAGGGTTGCCACCACCCCCACCTAATCCACCTGAGGTAGTGGAGCAAGTACCACCTACGCCAGCTGGGCTAGAGATGGGTGATATGACACCATTGATTCATGTCATTACTGATACTTTTCAGGCAGGAATTGTGGGTGTTCATGTGCCAGAACCATCAATAGTTGGGCAGGGTTTGCAGCTAGAACGTCTTCGTAGTTTGGGTGGAGTTGAGTTCTGAGGTTTTTCACCTAAGGCTTCTGAGGGATGGTTGGCCAGTATTGAGAGGATACTGGGCTAGATGGGATGTTTTGATGCTCGTAAGCTGGGCTGTGTTGTGTCTCTGTTATAGGGTGATGCGTATACGTGGTGGACTACCACGATATCCGGTATGGTGACTGATGATGTAACCTAGGAGTTCTTCTGTGGTGCTTTCTGAAAGAAGTACTTAGGGATCCGATATCAGGATGATAGAAAGCGTGAGTTTATGGCTTTGGTGTAGGGCAATATGTCTGTTGCTGAGTACGAGGTGCAGTTTATGAGGTTGAGCTAGTACACAAATGAGTTGGTTCCTAACGAGCGTAAGCGATGTGACCATTTCTGCTATGGGCTCATGCAGTAGGTTAAGATATACATGTTTGCTGCTGATTACATAGATTTTGATGTGTTTGTTTCGCGGGTTAAGGATGTTGAGCAAAATCTGGGTATAACTTCTAGGTCTCGGGGCTTTAGCTCTGGTAAGAGGGCGACTGATTCTAGTAGTGGCGGTGGTCAGGCTAAGAGACACTGTGATCGGAGGTTTCACCCGGAGCTAAGGTGTGGCAGAGGTGTTGTTGGACGTGGAGTCCAAGGGCAGGGTGCCCAGGTTAGAGCTCCGTTTAACACCTGTTGGGTTTATGAATCTCGAGATCATCTAAGGCGAGATTGTCTGTGTTTGGCTAGGGAGGGTCAGCGCTTGAGCCTGTTGTGGCCAATGCTTGTTGGAGTTGTGGGTTTGGTGACCATGTGAGACGTGATTGTCCTTTATTGGCTAGAATTGGGCAGGGTGTTGCACTTGTTGTTGCTCCTTAGAGAGGCCTTGGTTGTGGTCGTAGACCGTTTTAGAGCAGAGATGGTGGGCAGAGGACTGTGGCTCATACTATTGCTATCCAGCCTGAGTGAGGTTGACTGCTAGGTTGTATGCACACTGAGAGGGTTGCATTGACACCGATGTGATTGCGGGTACTTTTACCTTACTTTCATTGTCATTGTATTCGTTGGTTGATTCTGGTTCTAACCATTCATACATCTTGAGTGAGTGCATAGTTGCTTGATATATCTGCTGAAATTTTTAATGTGGGTGTTAGAGTGACTAGTTCTCTTGGGGAGACGGTCGTGGTTAGGAGGTTGTATCGTAGGTGTTCACTAATGGTTCAAGGATATGAGTTTGCCGTGGACTTGATGGAGTTACCATTCTATGGTTTTGATGTGATTTTGGGTACGAATTGGTTAATCGAACATAGGGTTATGGTGGATTTTGAGACCAAACAGGTATTGTTGAGGCTATCAGATGATTTTGGCGTGGTAGTTGTTGGTGAGAATGCTAAGTTTTTGTCTAATGCTATTTTAGCTTTGGAAGCAAGTCAAATGTTGGATTCTGGATGTCAGGCATTCTTGGCCTACCTTATGAATCCTGGTTCAAAGGAGTTGAGGGTGCAAGATATTCGCACCGTATGTGAGTTTTTGGGTGTTTTTTCGGAAGAGTTATCGAGATTACCACCAGACCGTGAGGTTAAGTTTGGCATTGAGGTCTTTACGGATACGGCACCAATGTCTATTGCTCCGTATCGCATGGCTCCGAAAGAGTTAAAGGAGTCAAAGACGTAACTATCGGAGTTGCTTGATCGAGGTTTTATTAGACCTAGTATTTCATCGTAGGGAGCACTGATGTTGTTTGTAAAGAAGAAGGATAGTACGTTGTGGATGTGTATAGACTATCGACAACTGAACAAGTTGACGATAAACAAGAAGTATCCCTTGCCATGGATAGATGATCTATTTTATCAGTTCAGGGGTGCCTCGGTGTTTTCTAAGATAGATTTGAGGTATGGGTACTATCAGTTGAAGGTGAAGGATGTACATGTGCCCAAGACAGTTTTTCGTACGAGGTACGGGCATTATGAATTTTTGGCGATGCTGTTTGGATTGACTAATGCACCGGTTGCTTTCATGTACATGATAATCGTGTGTTTCATGAGTTTTTGGACCAGTTTGTTCTTGTGTTTATCGACGATATCCTTGTGTACTCTCGTACTGAGGAGAACCATGATAGACATTTGCGGATTGTGCTTCAAACGTTGTTGGTTAATCAGTTGTATGCCAAGTTAAGAAAGTGTGAGTTTTGGCTTAGGGAGGTTGCTTTCCTTGGGCATGTTGTGTCAGCTAAGGGAATTCGTGTTGATCCGCACAAGGTTGAGGCTGTAACGAGTTAGAAGGTGCCTAAATCTGTGACGAAAGTTTAGAGTTTCCTTGGTTTGGCTGGTTATTATCGTAGGTTCGAGGGCGGCTCCTTTAACCAAGTTGCTACAAAAGAATGTTCAATTTGAGTGGACGGATGATAGGCAATGGGCTTTTGAAAGATTGAAGGAAACTTTGACACGAGCTCTAGTCTTGGTTCAACCTGAATCGGGAAAGGAGTTCGTTGGTTATAGTGATGCACCATATATTGGGCTTGGTTGCGTGTTGATGCAGGAGGGTAAGGTAGTTGCGTATGTATCTAGATAGTTGAAGGTGCATGAACGTAATTACCCTACTTATGATCTTGAGCTTGCCGCAATTGTGTTTGCCTTGAAAATCTGGAGGCATTACCTTTACGGTGAGAAATGTGTGGTTTTTACGAATCACATAAGTCTGAAGTATTTGATGTCCTAGAAAGAGCTGAATCTTAGGCAACAGAAGTGGTTGGAGTTGCTTAAAGATTATGATCTGACCATTGAGTATCATCCAGGCAAAGCTAACATTGTAGCGGATGTTTTGAGTAGGAAGCCTGCTATAGAGTTGAGAGCTATGTTCGCTCGGTTGAGTGTGACGTGTGACGGTGGTTTGATAACTGAGTTGCAAGTGAAACCGTCCTTATCGCATGTGATTAAGGAGAGACAACCGCATGATGAGAGTTTGGTTCTGCATGTGAAGGATATCATGGATAGGAATCCTACAGATTTTCAGTTTAATGATGATGGGGTGTTGTGTTTTAAAGGTAGAAATGTGGTGCCTAAAGATGATGAGTTGAGGCGTACCATTTTGTCCGAAGCACATGCTAGTCCTTTTACTATGCATCCCAGTAGTACAAAGATGTATTGTGGTTTGAAGGAGGAGTTCTATTGGGTAGGACTGAAGAAAGATGCGGCTGAGTTTGTTTCTCGACGCATGGTATATCAACGATTGAAAGCTGAGCATCAGTTTCCATCCGGGTTGTTGCAACCGTTGAGGATTCCAGAATAGAAGTGGGAAATGATCACCATGGATTTTGTGTTTGTGTTTCCTATGACGCCGACCAAAAAGGATTCAATTTGGGTGATTGTTGATCGGTTTACGAAGTGTGCGCATTTCGTGCCACTACATACTACGTAAACCTTAGATAGGTTGGCTGATCTGTACATCTCCAAGACTATGCGTTTGGGTGGAGTGCCTAAATCCATAGTTTCAGAGAGAGATCCACGTTTCACGGCAAGGTTTTGGGTGTTCTTGCATCGTGCTCTGGGAACTTGACTAAATTGCAACACTTCGTATCATCCTCGGACGGATAGTCATTCAGAGCACGTGATTCAAGTTCTCGAGGATATGTTGAGATGTTGTTTTATTGAGTTCCAGGGAACGTGGGAGAAACAGTTGTCATTGGTGGAGTTTGCTTATAATGATAGTTATCAGGCTAGTATACATATGGCATTGTACGAGGCGTTATATGGTAGGAGGTGCCGTACGTCCGTGTGTTAGGCTGAAGTTGGGAAAAGCATCTTTCCTTGCCTGATGTTTTGAGAGGCACGAACGAGAAAGTGAAGTTGATATGTGAACACTTGAAAACGACTTCGGATCGTCAGAAATCCTACGTGGATTTGAAGCGTAGGGATGTTGAGTATGAGATTTGTGACTGAGTGTTTTTGAATGTATCACTTTGGAAGAAGGTGTTGTGTTTTGGGCGAAAAGGGAAGCTTAGCCCGAGGTTTATTGGACCATACGAGGTTGGTGAGCGTGTGGGTCATGTTGCTTACCATTTGAGGTTACCTCCTGAGTTGGAGAGGATTCATGATGTGTTTCATGTTCTAATGTTGCAGAGGTATCGGTCGGATCCCTCGCATGTTATGCCAGTGGAGGATATTGAGTTGAGACCGAATCTATATTATGATGAGGAACCAGTAGAGGTTCTGGATACTAGCAGTAAGGTTTTGTGTGGCAAGATGGTCGAGCTTGTTAAGGTGTTGTGGAGGCACCACAGTGTTGAGGAGGCCACGTAGGAATGCAAGTCAGACATGTTGGAACAGTTTTTGCACCTGTTTCCTCCAGGTAAAATTTTGAGGACGAAATTTCTTAAGTGGGGAGAGTTGTAACGCCCCGGTTTTGGGCCTAGTGGTTTTGTGGCTTGTTAGACGGTCTAGTGGATCGGGTTAGGGATTCAAGTCAGTTTCGGGAGTAAATATTTTTTGGTAAAATAAAAATGTGGAAAATAGTTAAAAATCATATTTTAATATATGTTTAATATTGGTCAAAACAATTTTGAAAAATGGGTTTTGGAAGTGTGACATTTTGGTTAGTGACCAAAATGCAATTTTTGAAAACTGGTTTTTAAAGGTGACTAAAATGAAAAGGTTCAACTCTTAGAATCCTTAAAGAGCTATTTTACCAAGTTTTTGCTAGTGATTTCTCCTATCAATTAAACCTTTTAAACATGTGTTTTAAAAGTTAATTAAAAAGGGATTTGGTTATTAAAAAGTTATCATTTTCAAGAAATTTGACGTAACTTTTCTCTCCACTTCTCTTCTGCCAAACACTCAAGTTTTCATCAAAATCAGAGGTGAAAGATCATTTTACTCAGTTTATTGATTTTTAATTGATTCTTTAACTTTGATTTACAAAACTTTATTGAAATTTTGTGTTTTCTTAGCTTTAAACAAGCCAATTGAGGGAGAAATCACACAATAGGGGTAAGGTCCGTGTTCTCCTCTATTGAATGGTTCTTTATTGATATTCCCAAGTGTTTGATCCTTGATTTATGGTTTATAATCTGATTTTGTGTTTTTATATTGAATTAATTGATTTAATGGGGTGAATTTGATGAAACAGTGAAAGATTCGTATTGGATCTATTTTCCAATGTTGGAGATTGATTTAAATCATATTTTGGATGTATTATTACGTTGATAAGTTGATTTTAACAATGGAATCCCGAAACTCTTGAATTCCTAGTTGTTTAGGTTGTTAGATTGGTGTTTTTGTGGAGTTGTGGTGGCTTTGTAATTGTTGGAAGTATATGAATGAATCAATCGTGTTTTTAAGTGTTAATTGATGATTAAGGAAGTGTTAGATTGTTAGATTGTGGCTGGGTTGTGTTTCGAAATGTTTAGGTGATGATTTCGATTATTGTGGTTGGGTAATTTTGAGAGGATTGTGGAAGTCCATGACGATTTGTTGTTGCAGTGCTTTGAATGCATTGAGATGCATTAATCCTCTGTTGTAATGTGGTTAAAACATGGGAGGTTGATCCGAAAGTGATCGGTGAAGCATTGGAGGCTTTGAACGCTTGATTTCACGTCAGCGAATCGAGGTTTCGCGTATCAGTGAGTGAGAACATGGATTCCAGCTATGGAATGTTTTAAAGGTGGTATATGGGAGTTTAAACTTAGCTTGATACGCTGGTTTAAACTTGGAAGTAAGTAAATGTGGTTTTTCTCTCCCGGTCGTGCTAGTATGAAATGGTTTTATACACTTGTTTTGAATTACATGTTACCTACTATTTAAGCATGTTTTAAAGTATGTGATATACTATTTCTAAGCATGAGATGTTGAAGGATGCACATGGTAAGTGATCCTTGTAAGTATATGGTTTATACTTGTGGTTTAAAGCATGGTTGTTGCTTTGGAAAATGGTTTGGTTTAATGCTTGTTAATAACAGTGAGGTAAATGTTAAATGGTTAATTATATTGGCAAGTGATATGGTTTAAAAATTGTTATCGGATATCGTTGGTCGGCCATAGGATTGATAATGTACTATAATAAGTCGCCTTGGATGTTGAGGGGTTTAGATTAGTGTGTTGAAAACTCCATCCATGTACCCTAACGATAGAGGGGTTTTACAGTACCGTATACTCCCGTTAGTGGATTAAGCATCTAACCGAGGTAAAGGGTTGGTGTCTTAGTGGGTTACAAGTGTACCCGATTGTTTAGGTATCGTGATTGTGTCGCTATTTCCGGTTGAGATGGATTGAAGTGTTGGGTAAACACTTGTCGAATCCGTGTATCCGATGAACTATTTTGGTAAAGGAACTTGATTAAGATCAAATGTGAGCCAATATAATTACTGATGTATCATTGAAAAGTTTATGTTGTATAATGTGATTTATACATGTTTACTTTTTAAGCTTTGCATATAGTTGTTATGCATGGGAAGGCTTAAATTGAGGTTGAGCAATGGGACTTGCTGTTGGTTAATCATACATGTTGAATATGGTTTAATATGATGGTTTTAAAGATGTTAAGTGCATGGTTTTAAAGGCATGATAATGTTTTAAGAGATGATTGAAATGAGATTTCAATGTAATGCTGAGAAATGGATTAATGCATTGATGGTGTGTTGTTTTTGAGCACTCCTCACTAAGCCTAGTGTGCTTTTAATACCCCAAAGTTTACAGTATTGTTTAAGGGTCATTTAGTGCTAAGAGAATTGCTTAAATGCTTACTTAGTGACTAAAATGGCAAAAATGCAAAAGTTAGGATTTTCTCAATTAGGATTTAGTGCTAAGAGAATTGCTTAAAAGCTTACTTGTTTAAGGTGTCATGTGATAGAGAACGAGTAAAATAGGATACTTGCAAAAATTTGGTTAAAATCCAAGGAAAATTGGAATGGGAATTCAAGGTTAAAGTTTAGTGACCAAAATGATAAGTTTTCAAAACTTTTATGGTACAAGTCAAAATATGAAAAGTTGAAGGACCAAAGTTGTAATTTCCCAAAAGTTAGGTGTTTTATTTCATAAATAGATAGAGCACCTATTTGTGTGAACCGTGTGGAATTAATGGTTTGATCGGATATTTCGATTATTGGGAAATCACAGTCATATTTTAAGTGGAATTCAGATACACAGATCGAACTGAAAAAATTATGAAATTTTACCATATGATAGAGAAAGGTTATAACAGTCATTTCCAAGTGTGTATTTTACATGTTATTTCATACAGCTATTTCATACTACAAATAATTTTACCATATGATAGAGAAAGGTTATAAAAGTCATTTTACCATATGATAGAGAAAGGTTATAAATATCATGCCTAATACAGCTATTTCATACTACAAATAATTTGATACCGTAATTTACATGTTTCATATTTCTATTCCTTACAGAGATATACTCACGTGTATTTATGTTATACACGTAGGTAATCGGGATTAGTAGATGACAACCTTTGCTTCATCATCATTCTGTATAGAAGATAATCAACATGTATTTCGGTAATTATGACATCTGTCTTTTGTATGTTTAATAATGGCATGTATTTAATAAATCTGTCTATTTTGTTAAAGTAATTATTGGGGGCTGTAATAGTGGCGTAAACTGTTTTAAATTGATTATTATATCTACAGTTTGGTGTTAAATAGTTTGATTTGATATATTTTATACGAATTAGATATCGAATAATTTTATTAGAAACTCTTTTGTAAAATAAATTATTTTAGTATGTCTGTATACTTATGTAAAAAGTTTTATAATTAGAACTCGAATAAATATTTTATATCGGTATTAATTAAAGTTAAGTGTGTTTGGGTTATAGAAATATCAAGATGGGTGACTACTGGGAAGTTTTTCCAAAACTTTTTAAATCTCCCCAGATTTTTGGTAAAAAGATCTGTTTTAAAAAGCTGTGGCATTTCCGACTCGTGTCTGGTGTACAGTTACGGGAAGGGGGTGTTATACTTATTGGTATCAGAGCTATAGGTTTAGCCGGTTCTGGAGTTAAATCGAGCTCGATAAAAGTGTTAAAGTGTGTACATACCACTAGGATATCATATTTACTGAAAAGAAATACTTGTATGATTGATGCAATTGTTTACTAGTCAAAGGGGTTACTGTAGGAATGAATGTCTGAATGAGAATGAATGTCTGAATGAGAATGAATATCGTTGGACAATTAAAAGAGAGAACATTATGAGTTCCCAGAAATGAGTAAGGAGGTTAACTAAGTCTAGTACCCGGTTTAAACGGGGTAATAACAAATGGACTGATATAGTAATGAAAGCTGTTTAAAATGCAAGATACCTCTTTAGAAATGGTTACTGCAAATATGAATCGAATTTAGGGCTCCTATCAATAAAGGATTTATGAACTAATGGGTATATAAGATACACAGATGATGATCTAATGTCGGCGGATTGATGGTTAAGTGATAATGGTTGGAGTAAAGGCCTAAAATAATGGTTAAAAAATAGTAATTTACTGAAATCAGTGTTGTGAAGTCTATAAAGCCTTTACTATGAAAAGTTGATAGAGTATTGGGCTCAGAAAAGTATTTTGCTCAAAAATATTTCGATAAAGTGTCGCTTAAAGAGATTGATTGGAAAGAAGCACAGCTGATGTTTAGACCCTTGTATCAAGTAAAGGATTTCAAAGTATTGTAATAGTGACTTTGGTAATAAAATGAAAAGATTATTAAAGTAAGGGTTGGAAGACTTAATTAGTTTTCATAGTAGATACTAAGATGCTTAGTGAGGATATAAATACAATTCTAATAGCTCGAGATTGATGTAATTCCCGGTAATGAGCAATGTCTATGGCTTCATACAGAATGGCACCTACGGAACTGAGAGAGTTATAGTCTCAGTTGCAGGAATTACTAGACAAAGGATAGTGCTACAGATTTAAAAAAAAGGTTATATCAAAACTCTCGAAATGTGAGTTTGGTTATCAGAAGTGGCTTTCCTGGGTCACATTATTTTAACCGAAGAAATCCACGTCGATCCTAAAAAAATATAATCCGTTATGGAATGGAAGGTTCCCAATAATATTAAATAGGTTTGTAGTTTCTTGAGACTTGCTGGATATTATCGAAGGTTTGTGAACAACTTTTTGATGATAGCTACTCCACTTACAAAGCTATTGGGAAAGAATGTTCCATTCGAATGGACTGAGAAGTATCAAGAAAGCTTTGATCAGTTAAAGAAAATTTTAACAGAAGCTCCGGTTTTGGAACAATCAGTGTCATGAAAAGAGTTTACTCTATTCTGTAATGCATCCTATAATGGAATAGGGTGCGTGTTGATGCAAGATAGGAAGGTGATCACATTTGCTTCCCGACAACTAAATCCACATGAAAGGAATTATCCGACTCATGATTTGGAACTTGCGGCTGTAGTTTTTACTCTGGAAGTGTGGCGACATTATCTCTATGGTGAACGCTACCACGTGTATATTAATCATAATAGTTTAAAATATTTGATGACACATAAGGGGTTTAAAATATTTGATGACACGTAAAGGGTTGAATCTATGGTAAAAAGATGGTTGGAACTAATAAAGGATTATGACCTGATAATTGATTACCATCCAGGCCGAGCACATGTCGTAATCGATACCTTAAATCGGAAGACATTTATTACATTATGAACATTAAATGCTCAACTAACATGAAAAGGATGGTTCATTGCTAGTAGAGATGCAATTAAGATCTTTATGGCAAAGTCAAAATAATGAAAGTCAGCAACAAGATGAAAACTATATAGCAAAGATGAAACAAGTGGAATGCCAATATCTATAGTATCGGATCGAAATCCAAAGTTCACATCAAGATTTTGGAATGCACTACACAGAGCTTTGGGGACACGACTGAACTTCAGTACTGTGTTTCATCCTCAAACAAATGACCAATCTGAAAGAACAATTCGAATACTAAAAGATATGCTAAGAGCTTGCGTGATTGAGTTTGAGGGATCATGGGAAAAGTATTTACCACTAGCAGAATTTGCCTACGATAATAGTTATCAGACAAGTATATAGATGGCACCCTATAAAACCCTCTATGGTCGAAAGTGCAAATTGCCATTAAATTGGTTTGAGTTATATGATTGCAAGCTGATTAAGCTAGATTTGTTGCAAGAAATGGAAGAAAATAATACGTTTTGGGCACAAAGGAAAACTATGTCCCAGGTGTATTGGACCTTATGAAATTCTAAAGAAAGTTGGCCTTATGGCGTATCAACTAGCTCTTCCACCGGAGATATGTAAAATCCATGATGTTTTCTAGGTCTCGATGCTCTGAAGATACAAATCGGATCCTTCACACGTGATTATACTAAGAGGAGATATATTTGCAGTCAGATTTGACTTACGAAGAGGAACCAGTAAAGATTATGGCTTATGGTGTCAAAGAATTAAGGAACAAGCAGATACCGTTGGTGAAGGTCCTTTGGTACAACTACCAAGTTGAAGAGGCAACATGGGAAGCTATGGATACAATTGAAAAGTAGTACCCATATTTATTCGAAACAAGTGCATCTTGAAAATTTGAGGATAAATTTTCTTAAGGGGGAAGAATTGTAATACCCCAAAACTTACAGTATTGTTTAAGGGTCATTTAGTGCTAATATAATTGCTTAAAAGCTTACCTAGTGACTAAAATGACAAAAATGCAGAAGATAGGATTTTCTCAATTATGGACTGTAGAAAAGAAATTTATGAGGTTTTAAGGTGCATGTGATAGAGAACGAGTAAAATAGGATACTGCAAAAATTTTGTTAAAATCCAAGGAAAATTGGAATGGGAATTGAAGGTTAAAGTTTAGTGACCAAAATGATAAGTTTTTAAAACTTGTATGGTACAAGTCAAAATATGAAAAGTTGAAGGACCAAAGTTGTAATTTCCCAAAAGTTAGGTGTTGTATTTCATAAATAGATAGATCACCTATTGGGGTGGACAGAATATGGAATTACTGGTTTGATCTGATATTTCGATTATTGGGAAATCATAGTCAAAGTTTAAGTGGAATTCAGATACATGGATCGAACTAGAAAATTATGAAATTTTACCATATGATAGATAAAGGTTATAAAGGTCATTTCCAAGTGTTGGAAATATTTTAGATCAATCCATAATGAATTATATGATTTATTTTGATTAAGGAATTTATTTAGTAACCGATAAAATTCTCGGCATTTATCGGTAAATCGAATCAAGCTAAAATTTCAGAGATGATTCTATAGACTTTGTGTAACACCCCCTTCCCGTATCCATACACTGGATACGAGTCAGAAATGTTATGACTTCTTTTATTCAAAGATCGGGGTAATTTACAATTTTTGGAAACTTTCCAATGGTCACCCATCTTAAAATTTCTCTAGCTCAAGCACGGTTAACTTTTTTTAAAACCGGTATAACTTATTTATCTGAGCTTTAAATCATAAACCAACTATCTTAGTAGGCAATTCACCTCCTAAGGTTATTCTTAACCTTGAATCTTTCCAGAAATACCAATTATCATGAACCCATAATGAACTTTAAAGGTCAATCACAACTTAAATAGGTTTAGCAAGTATACATGCCACTATAAAAATCAAACCTTAATTAGGATGTCATTACTGTGATTACCTGTTGAGCTTTCGAATATTGATGCAATGCTCTTCTCACTTCCTTCTTGATTTACCTATGTGTGCACAATCAAACACCCGCTAAGTACGAACTTAGTGAGGCATAAGATGAGAACATATATAATATACTTTGTAATGCATGATATTTTTTTAAAAGCATGATAGTCATTAAGTCATATGATTTTGTAATGGAGGAATGTCTATGCAAGAAATCATATCGTATTCATTATTTAACATAAAAACATATGTTATCTCGTGCAATCATATAGCCCAAGGTAAATATCCAGTGATTAAGGTACGAGTTGTGTACTATAAAGTATTGTCCTTTACGGGCGACACAAAGTGTCGAATACAGGTCCCATAATAAAGTGACGAATACGGGCGACACGAAGTGTCGAATGCATCTTAAACTCATAATAGTATACCACAATATAATCCAACTCAATATTCTATCGCCAAGGGAAAACTTTAAACAATTCTGGCAATATGACAAGTAACAAATATGTTCATAGTGGAGAAGTTCATACTCCAATATGTTCATCAACTTTTCATGGTATAAACCATTTGTAAACATAAAATTATACCATAATATTTAAAATTATTAAAATAATATATCATGCAAAAACATGTATGCACTCACCAGGGCCATTTATTAGCAAGCCTCACTAAATTCTACTTGATCCTTTCCTTTATAGAACCTCGAACCTTCTTTGATTCGGACTTGACTTCATTTATCACATGAATAAGATAAAATATTTGTTAGATTCAAATCTAACATCACCATAAACATGCTGCCTTAATATAATCATTCGAATATAAAATTTCCAAATTTTTTTCCTTGTATTGTTCAGAAACTCTTGATGGTCCCTAGTGACCAATTTAAACTTCCAATAATACTTTCGGGCTTGCTAACTAACATTTAAACATAAAATGTTTCAAATTCCATTTTTAGACTGCTTGCGCTACCTTCAAAGATTTTATGAAAATTCTTCAAACTCCCGTCACAGACTGTCCAGACCCAAAACTGCTCTTTAAATTTTCTGACATTCATTCGATTAAAAATTCATATCTTTTAACTCGAAACTCAAAATCAGTTTCCGTTTTTCAGACATGAAACTAGACGAACACATATTTACAATGGTATAAAATTCACCATCTAACCATTTTTTTAGAATTTATGGTGATTTTTCGAAGTCACTGCCAGAAATCAATATTCTTCATGGTTTTCCATAATAAACTTCTAATTTATACTAACTTCTTCTTATTTTTCAACTTATCAATTTAGTCCCATCACTTGCTTCAAACCATCAATTCGTCTTCTTCATCAAATAATTATATAAATACACTCCAATTTCATGAAATTCAGATTCGGTCCCTTAACTTTGAAGCTTGCCGAGTTGGTCACTATAATTTTAACTTAGGGTTTTGCTTCCAAACAACAAATCAAGCTTACTAGATTATTTATCCAACATCACAAACCCTAAATTAAACTTGAATGCATAAACCCTAATCGTCTTCATAATAATAAAAACATGTAGAACTTAAATCCCAACTCAATATCATGATTTTGACATCATACTAACATGATTTCAACTTGAATTCAATCATGGAATCATAAAATCCCAAAACCCCCAATTAAATCCATAAACCATAATTTCTTTCTCATGTAAATTCTCATCAATCAAGCATGGATTACATGAATTAAATACATCAAAAGATAGAGCTTGAAGAGTAGAACAACTTTGTAGTTTGAAAGATTACCTAAAATTCGAGTTTCGGGGCTTAAATCGAGCTTGGAAAATTTTTCTCCATTTTTCTTTCTCCCCCTCATATTTCTAAATTTTAAAGATGAAGAATGGTCTTCATCTTTTTTTTTCATCCCATTTGGCCACATGTCTTGTTTAAATGAATTTTAAATTTATTTAGATAGTGAAATTACTAAAATGCCCTTTTAATCCAATGGTTGAGATTGATCTTATCATCAATCAAGGGCCAAGATTTAAATCTTCAATTTCTTCTTCCAAAAATAACCCTTGTAACTTCAAATATTTCAAAATTCCCATCTTGCCAAAAGACCAATTTGCCCTCTAACTAGTCTTTATTTACTAATTGGTTTCAAAATTGCCATTCCATAAAAATCTAACTAACTTAGTTCCTTCTCAACCATCCATATGTCAATTTATTCATCCAATGGTCAAAAATAAACCAATAAGTTGGTTGTTACCAACTTTACACTTGTAATTTTTTCAAAATTACGATCTTGCCATTTTTCATCCAACGGCTCATATTTAGCATGGAAAATCAACTTAAATCCAAGGGTTCATATTCTTCCAACACAAAGAAAATATATTAGACATATAAAATGACATAATCAGCCTTCTCTTATCATCCTTCAAAATATCCTTGATATTCGATTCGATCCGATTATCCGAATATTTTTCTTCTGAACTTTATCGCTTTATAGGCAATAATACAAACTTCGTACGAAAAATCTGAGTAACAAGGAAAGGTCAGTATTTGGGATAAACTATTCATTTACGGGATTAAATACATAACTTTTGAAAATTACACTTTGGTACCTGAACTTTTCCAGAGTTTACACTTTAACCCCTAAACTTTCAAAATTTTCATTTTGGTCACTAACCAAAAATTTGGGATATTACACTTTGGAAGAGTTATTTTATGGTATTTGGAGAGATAAATGTTTGGATTAAATTTATTTGACTGAAATTGCCTAGAATGGCAATTTTGTAAAAAGTTGATTGGTAAATGGTATTTTGGTTTTTTCACTCAAAAGGGACATGGAAGGAATTTTGAGATTTATTTAATGGATGGATATTGGTTGGTTGGAATCCAAATAAGTTTAGTTAGAATTTTACAAACTGGTAAACTAGTAAATATGAATTCAGTTGGGGGACAATTTGGTAAATTGGAATAAAATAAATTAAAAATTCTTTTTTATTTATACAAGTGGCATAAATATATGATATATGATATATGGAGTGTTCTTCTCTTCAATCTCTATATATTAATGTAAATTATTCATGGATTTCATGATTGATTTATGAGATTTGACATGAGAAAGAAATTATGGTTTATGTTCAAATTTGGGGGTTTTATAATTTTATGAATCTATGTTCGATTTTATGTTGAAATTAAGCAAGAATGATGTTGGATTCATGTTTTTGAATTAAGATTTAGACCCTAAACAATTTATTAGACTTGGTGAATATTAGGTTTAGGGATCCAACCTTGAATTAGGGTTTGTGATGATGAGTTAGTAACCTAGCAAGCTTGATTTGTTGTTTGAAATCAAAACCCTAAATTTAAACCCTAAAAGACTAATTCAGCAAAGTGTTAAAGTTAGGGGTTTAATTATGATTTTTGGAGTTTGAAATGTATTTTTGTTGCTAGTGATGTTTGAGGCATGAAAATGAAGTTATAATGTTAAATTGGTGATTATTCAAGCTAGTGACCATTTTGACAATTTGTCAAAAGTGGATAACCAATTCGAAAATGGTGTATAAGAAGAGGAAAATTATGAATTTTATGTTAAGTGATGATTATGATGTATAGTTGATGATTGGGGGCCTAATTGCAAAGTTTTAAAGTTAGAATCCTTGAATTGTAAATTAGTGACTATTTCGACAAATTAGAGAACAAAGGGTTGAAATGTGACAATTAGGTATTTGAAGAGTACTATGTTGGAAAAATTTATTTAAGTGATTTAGATTTTGATTTTTATGTGAATAGAAGCTTGTATTCACTTAGGGACCAAAACGACAATTTGTAGAATACAAGGGACCAAATTGGCTACTAAGCAAAAGTAAAGGAAAAATTGTGGAAAAATAGGAAATGGATTAATTGGATCAAAAAAACAATCCTCTGTGGACGAAGAAGACAAATCAGCTTGAGGTTTAGGGACCAAAAATAAAACTTTTTCAAAGTTTAGGTCCTAAAGTGTAAAGGATGAAAAATGTAAGGATCAAGCTTAAATTAACTATTTGAAGCTTGAAAAAAAGTCCTTAGGGACTAAAATAAGTATTTTAGTAAAGGTTGAAAGCTTAAGGTAAAATGTAAGAAAATGTGATTCGAGTATAAGAAACTTTATCGGATCAATTATATATTTAATGGATAGTTATTTTATTTACTTTCCATTATTATATTTAGAGTGAATATGTTCTAACATATACATGAAATGGTATATGTTATTTTATAATGTAGCTTTCGATACGAATTGGGACCGTACTAACAAAAAATGGAAAGGAAAAGGGTCGGGAGTGAGATCAAGAAATAAAGTCGACTTCATTACAAGGCCAAGGTGAGCTCATTTTTACTTATTTATTATATTTGCGATATGAGTGAGTGCATTATATGCATTTATGACATGTTGTTAAATAGGACACTTGTGATGAGTCGGCCTTGGTATAAATAAAAATGTATGATGGCTTATTTTATGCAAATAGCATGAAATATTAAATGGCATATTGATACAATGATTGTAGCATAATGATTTACTCAAGGTAAATCGAATTTTAGATATTTTGGTATGAACTGCCTATTATCGAATTATGGATGATAGTATTGATGAATTGGATATTGAACGTGAAAATGTTATATTGTTATGCCCAAGTACTAGTGTGAGAGTCTTTGGTATAATTGGATATCCATAGAGTCATAGCAGTTGATTTCAAGCACTACGGTGAGTTCCAGACACTTCGGTGTTGACATTAGAAGCTATGGCGTTGCAGACACTACGGTGTTGTTTAGACACTTCTGTGTTGACATTAGACGCTACGGCATTATAGACACTACAGTGTTGTTTAGACACTACGGTGACGACTAGCACAAAAAGGTGCGATAATGAGGAGCAAAGGGCGTCCTCGAGTACGTACTCAACATCAGACGCTAAGGCGTTGCAGACACTACAGTGTCGTAATGATGACTTGTATACCATAGGTTCACATAAAATTGTACTTTGCGCTATAATTTATGAAATGCTTTTATGCAGGTGGTTAGGCCACTGAATGCCCAAGTATTACAACATGAGAATATTTGGTATAGTTGGATATCCATAGAATCTTTGTAACCCCCTTGACCCGGCCTAGTCGCAAGACCGAACCGAGTGAGCTACATTAGGTTTACCGAAGTAAACCGTAGAGAAAACTCGAATCGCGACCCATTTTTCCCTTTTTATCTTATCTAGATGTAATTATTAACCATACATGTTCATGTAGGCATTCGGTGTAACCTCAACTCAATCGGGCATCAATTTGACGTTCAATTGATCATATTTTCCTTTTAGGGACCAAAATGCAAATACAAAAAATTTCAGGATTAAAGCTCACTTTTGAATTTCTAGCCTTTGATTAGTCAGGTTCCAAACACCCATCTCAAATTTTCAACGCAATCCGATCATTCCAACACATACCATCGCACTAACAAGATTCAGGGACTAAAATGCAAAGAAAGCAAAACTGCAAGCTGACACTACAGAAAGTGGCCTTGAGTATCGGTACTGGTGTTACCGTACCGATACGCATCAAGATGCACCGTACCAATACACCACGGCCCGTACCGATACGCAATAACCAACTTACCTAACTTCTGAATTTTCTAACATCCGTACCGGTACACTTACATGGGTATCGGTACACGGGTTTGGGTTGAAAAAGTGAAATTCCAGTGGCTAGAACATGTACCGATACTCCATTGCCCGTATCGGTATGCCAGGCCAAAATTACCTAGGCGTACCGGTACTCCTTTACGCGTACCGATCTCTCAGGCCAGAAAATGCCAAGTCGTACCGACACGGTCCCCCGCGTATCGGTACGCTTGGACCTGTAATGCCACAATTTGCTGGTTTTTCATCCCAAAAGCATTCTCAAACCATTCCAACATGTTTATAACACCATACCAACATGCCAAACATATCACAAGCATACTAGCATCACAATTCTAACAACACAACAAGGCTTCATGCAAAAAAGGGAATCTATAGGCATGCTTCCTAATTTTGCATCTAAGCAACATACCAAAAGACAAACTAGCACCAAAATCAATCCTTAAAGGCCATTTACAACCCATGAGCAACTAAAGGAACATGCTCAAACATGGAGTTCCGCAAAACATCTCCCAAAACACCACAAGTACCCCATTGCCTTTATTCATTATAGTCTAATTCAAAACATACTTTGTAAACAAGTCTTGCCAAGATCCCCTTGCTTCTTGCTGCCTTCCGGGACTTCAATTCTCTGCATTCATGGACAAAAAGAGCGTAAGCACACAAGGCTTAGTGAGGAAAGCTCAGAACAAAACACCATCAATGCATTTAAAACCATTTATTCAACAACATCTTTTAAAACATCATGCCCCTTTTAAAACATGCACTTTACATCATTAAAACCAGCATATTAAACCATATGCTACATGTATCATTAATCAATAGCAAGTCACATTACTAACCCTCTACTTAAGCCTTCCCATGCACTACTATCAAATGCAAAGCTTAAGGAGAAACATGCATAAATCACATTATACAACATAAAATATTTCAATGATACATTAACAATTATATTGGCTTTCAAGTGATCATTAACAAGTTCAATAACGAAAGAGTTCATCGGATACACGGATTCAACAAGAGTTAACCCAACACTTCAAGCCATCTCAACCGGAATAGCGATACAATCACAATAGCGGTACATTAACAACCGGGTACAATGTCAACCGGGTAGACTTTCAACTCACAGGGACACCAATCCCTCTCATCAGTTAGATGCTTAACTCACTAATGGGAGTATTTGGTATTGTTTAACCCCTCTACCGTTAAGGTACTTGGATGGAGTATTCGGTACACCGTATAAACCCCTCAACATCCAAGGTGACTTATTTTACAGTGCACTCAATCCTATGCTCGGCCAACTATATCCGATAACAATTTTAAAACCACATCACTTGCCAATATAATTAACCGAATAACACTTACCTCATTGTTTTTCAACAAGCATTAAACCGTGCCATTTCCAAAGCAACAACCATGCTTTAGAACACAAGTATAAACCATACTTACAAGGATCACTTACCTTGTGCATCCTTCAGCAAAACGTGCTTAAAAACAGTATATCGAATACTTTAAAACATGTTTAAACAGTAGGTACATGAACATTAAACCAAGTGCATAAAACCATTTAACACTAGCACGATCGAGAGAGTAAAACCACTTTATACTTACTTTAGAGTCTAGATAAGCGTTTCAAGCTCTACCTTAACTCCCAATACTCTGTTCCAAAACACCAAAACGCTTTAAACCACGTTTTCACTCACCAATACGTGAAACCTCGATTCGTCGACGCAAAAACAAGTAACCGAAGCCTCCTACGCTTCTCCAATCACTTCCAAATCAACCTCCCCTATTTTTACAACAAAACAACAGAGGATTAATGCATCATAATGTATTCTAAACACAACAATCACAATCCTTCTCGGATTTCCACAAAACCCTCACAATTAACCCTCCGCAACAACCGAAAACATAACCAAAACACTTCGATTCATAACCCAGCCAACATCTATCAACCTAGCATCACTTTCATCATCAAAACACATCTAAAAAAAGATCCAAATCAACCTACCACCTCCAGCAACCTAATAACCATAGAAACACCACAAAACCTCAAAACTAACAACCTAAACAAATAGAGATTCTTAAGTTTCGGGATTCCATTGATAAAAATCTCTTATCAACATTATTAAACATCCAAAATATAGATCAAAGCATCATTACTTACTAGAAAACAGCTCCAATCCGCGAATCAACTCATTTTCCTCAAACAACTCAATTAAACATTAGAAAATAATCAAAATCAGATTAGAAGCACAAAAGCAAGGATAAAATGCTTGGGAATTTCAGTAAAGAACCATACAATAGAGGAGATCTCGGACCTTACCCCTATTGTGAAGTTTCTCCCTCAATTGATTTGTGAAAAGCTAAGAAAACACAAGATTATTGTAAGATTTTGTGTAAACAATCTTTATAAAACAATTTGAAACAATAAAATCAAGTTAGAAACCACCTCACCTCTGGAAATTTGATGAAAACCTGGGTGTTTGGCTGAGGAGAGAATGGAGAGAAAAAGTTGAGAGAAAATAACGTGTTTTTTGTTTTAGAAAAGATAACCAACTTTTTAACAAAATCCTATTTAATTACTAATTAAAACACATGTTAAAATCAGTTAAATTAAGGGAGAAATCATGAAAAACCAATTGGTAAAATAGCTCCTTAAAGATTCTAAGTATTTGACCCTTTTCATTTTAGTCACTAGAAAATCACAGTTTTCAAAACTTTTATTTTGGACACTAACCAAAATTTTCATCTTCCAAAACTCATTTTCAAAATTGATTCTAACATTATTAAATACATAATTAATAATGAGTTTGAAGCATTTTTCCATAATTTTTCCCACCAAAAATATTCAATCCCGAAACTGACTCGAATCTCTACTTTGGTCTATCGGACCGTCTAATAAACTACTAAACTGCTAAGCCCAAAAACCGGGGTGCTACAACTCTCCCCCACTTAAGAAATTTTGTCCCCAAAATTTACCTAGATGAAACAGGTGCAAAAACTGTTTCACCATATCGACTTGTGTTTCCACGTGGCCTCTTCAACACTGCAGTATTTCCACAACACCTTAACCAACTCGACTGTTTTTCCACGGAGCACCTTATTGCTGGTATCAAGAATCTCTACTAGTTCCTCATCGTAAGATAGGTCTGTTCGTAACTCGATCTCCTCCACCAGCATGACATGCGATGGATCCGACCTATACCTCTGCAACACCGAAACGTGGAACACATCATGAATCTTTCCCAACTCCGGAGGTAACCTCAAACGATACGCAACAGGACCCACACGCTCAACAACCTCGTATGGTCCAAGGAACCTTGGGCTAAGCTTCCCTTTTTGCCCAAAACGCAACTCCTTTTTCCAGGGCGACACTTTCAAATACACCTTATCACCCATAACGTACTCTATATCCTTACGCTTCAAATCTACATAGGATTTATGGCAATCTGCAGCTGCTTTCAAGCGCTCGTATATCAACTTTACCTTTTCTGTTGTGCCTTTCAGAACATTGGGCATTGACACAAGCTTTTCCCCCGCTTCTGCCCAACACACAGGCGTACGACATTTTCTGCCATACAACGCCTCATAAGGTGCCATCTATATGCTAGCATGATAACTGTTATTGTAAGCAAACTCCGCCAACGACAACTGCTTCTCCTAAGTTCCCTGATACTCAGTAACACAACACCTTAGCATATCCTCGAGAACCTAAATCACGAGCTCCGACTGGCCATCCGTCTGAGGATGATACGAGGTACTGAAATTCAACCGGGTCCCTAAGGCACGATGCAAACTCACCCAAAACCTTGTGGTGAATCACGGATCCCTACCTGAAACTATAGATTTGGGCACCCTGTGCAAACGCACAATCTTAGAGATGTACAGCTCAGCCAACCTGTTCAAGGTATATGTAGTATTCATTGGCAAAAAATGTGCACATTTCGTAAACTGATCCACAATCACCCAAATGGAATCCTTTTTGGTCGGCGTCAAAGGCAGCCCAGACACAAAATCCTTGGTGATTCTTTCCCACTTCCATTCTGGTATCTTCAACGGTTGCAACAACCTGGAAGGAAACCGATGCTCAACATTTACCCATTGACAAACCATACACCGAGCAACGAAATCAGCAACATCTTTCTTCAGTCCAACCCAACAATACTCTTCCTTCAACCCTCGATACATTTTAGTACTACCAGGATGCATAGTAAAAGGACTAGCGTGTGCCTCAGTCAAGATAGTATGCCTCAACTCTTCATCTTCAGGCACCACTATTCGACCTTTGAAACACAACACCCCATCATCGTTGAAATGAAAATCCGTAGGATTTCCATCCCTGATATCTTCCATATGAGGTACCAAACTCCCATCGTACGGTTGCTTCCCCTTGATTATCTGTGACAAGGACGGCTTCACTTGCAACTCAGCTAACAAACCCCCGTCATTCGTCACACTCAAACGAGCAAACATGGCTCTCAACTCAACAGCCGCTTTTCTGCTCAAAGCATCTGCCACAACATTGGTTTTCCCCAGATGATACTCAATGGTCAGATCATAATCTTTAAGCAACTCTACCCATTTGTGTTGCCTAAGATTCAACTCATTCTGTGACATCAAATATTTCAACCGGTACATTAACAACCGGGTACAATGTCAACTGGTTACATTTTCAACCTACAGGAACACTAATCCCTCGCATCGGTTAGATGCTTAACCCACTAACGGGAGTATTCGGTACTATTTAACCCCTCTACTGTTAGGGTACTTTGATGAAGTAATCGGTACACCATATAAACCACTCAACATCCAAGGCGGCGACTTATTTTACAGTGCACTCAATCCTATGACCGACCAACTATATTCGATAACAATTTTAAAACCACATCACTTGCCAATATAATTAACCAAATAACATTTACCTCACTATTTTTCAACAAGCATTAAACCATGCCATTTCCAAAGCAACAACCATGCTTTAAAACACAAGTATAAATCGTACTTACAAGGATCACTTACCTTGTGCAACCTTCAGCTAAACATGCTTGAAAACAGTATATCGAATACTTTATAACATGCTTAAATAGTAGGTACATGAACATTAAACCAAGTGCATAAAACCATTTAACACTAGCACGACCGAGAGAGTAAAAGCACTTTATACTTACTTCCGAGTCCAGGTAAGTGTTTCAAGCTCTACCTTAGCTCCCAATACTCTTTTGCAAAACACCAAAATGCTTTAAACCACATTTTCACTCACCAATATGCAAAACCTCGATATGGCGATGCGAAAACAAGTATCTGAAGCCTCCTACGCTTCTCCATTCAATTCCAGATCAACCTGCCCTATTTTTACCACAAAACAACAGAGGATTAATGCATCATAATACATTCTAAAAACAACAATCACAATCCTTCTCCGATCCACAAAACCCTCACAATCAACCCTCCGCAACAACCAAAAACATAACCAAAACACTTCGATTCATAACCCAGCAAACATCTATCAACCTAGCATCACTTTCAACATGAAAACACATCTAAAAACAGATTCAAATCAACCTACCACCTCCAACAACCTTACAACCATAGAAACACCACAAAACCTCAAAACTAACAACCTGAACAAATAAATATTCTTAGGTTTCGGGATTCCATTGATAAAAATATCTTATCAACATTATTAAACATCCAAAAGATAGATCAAAGCATCATTACTTGCTGGAAAACAGATCCAATCCGCGAATCAACTCATTTTCCTCAAATAACTCAATTAAACATTAGAAAATCATCAAAATCAGATTAGAAACAAGAAAGCAAGGATCAAATGCTTGGGAATTTCAGTAAAGAACCATACAATAAAGGAGATCTCGGACCTTACCCCTATTGTGAAGTTTCTCCCTCAAATGATTTGTGAAAAGCTAAGAAAACACAAGATTATTGTAAGATTTTGTGTAAACAATCTTTATAAAACAATTTGAAGCAATAAAATCAAGTTAGAAACCACCTCACCTATGGAAATTTTATGAAAACCATGCGAATAATTCATATTTATTTGACTATTAATCAAACTTATACCTTTAAAATAATTAATGAATAAATTGATACATGCCCACTAGAGAATATCATAAATTAGAATACCTTACTGATGTTTGGTAGATTGCAGCTTGATCAAAATGCTTGACTCCTTTTCCGGTAAGTTTCCAATAACCTACTTGTGAAACAACACACGCTAAGTATTCACTTAGTAAGGCAACTAAAAGTTAAAGTAAAGCATTTCAATGTATAGAAATAACATAAATAAACAATTTATTGTGTATATTATATAAAAATATAGAATAGTATAAAACTGACTTATCAAAGTCATTCCTCTGTAATGTAACAGTGCAATACAGTTCTTGCAGAATGGCAATCGAGTCCTAATTGCAGTTTACATCATATCATCAAACCTTTATTTTATTAATCAAATATACGTTAAGCTTTTTAACTTAACTGCCAGCATAAATGCATTCCATGTATTATAGCTCGAAGTACAATATAATGTGATACTTTGGTACACGGGTCATCATAACCGACACCGTAGTATCTACAACGTCGTAGCGTCTAATGATGAGTATGTACTCAAGGATGCCTTTGGTCCTCATACTCGCACATTTTATGCTATGTAAAACCGTAGTGTTTGAACTGACTCCGTAGAGTCTAACTCGACTCAGTAAAATCTAACTTGACTTCGTAGAGTCTATCTCGCACCGTAATGCTATGACGCAACTGCTAGGACTCTATGGGTATCCAACTATACCAAAGACTTCACAATAGTACTTGGGCAAAATCAACATTTTAATCAACATTCTATGTTCAAAGTATCAATATAAATCATATAAGTCGATATTAGACAGTTCATACCCAATATCTAAAATTTGATTTATCTTAGATAAATCATTATGCCGTATCAATGAATCAAGGTCGACATATCGCAAGTCTTCCTCATATCACATATATAAAATAGGTAAAAATGCACTCACCTTTGACACTTAATACAATGCCTCACTAAGTCCTAGTTCGATCCATTCTCTCATAGTACCTCAAACCTTCTTTGATTCGGACTTGACTTCATTAATCACATAAACAAAATAAAATATTTGTTAGATTCAAATCTACCATGTAACCTACTCGACCTGGCCTAGATGCCCAACCGAACCAAGAGTGCTACATTAGGTTTGCCAAAGTAAACTAGAGAAAGGTTACGAAAATTCGATCCATTTTTTTATCTTGTCTAAATGCAAATTAATGCTCCTACATGTTCATACTCGCAGTGGGTAAGTTCTCGAATGAAACGAGTCAGAAAAGACAATCAATTGCATCATAATCAAAATTGTGGACTAAAACGTAAATACTTTAAATTACATAACTAAAATTGAGTTTATGGTTACCAATCCTCAATTAGTCCATTTACATGCCAAGATGATAAAATCCAAATCAATTTAATCATCCCAATTCATACAATTGCATTCCCAAAACTCAGAGACCAAAATGAAAGAACCAGAAACTTCCAACATTCCAAAATAACCAACTTAACGGTACCTGTATCGGTACGCGCACTCATGTTTTGCTACGCCCTTATATTCTTAAAAACTCAGAATCCAATAGCTAAAACCCGTACTGAAACACTTGTTCGTGTATCGGTACGCCTGGCAAAAATGCCTATGACCGTATCGAAACACTTGCTTGAGTATCGAAACGTTAAGCCTGTAAAGGCAGGATCATATCTAAACCCCCTCCCGTGCATCGAAATGCTATGCCTAAAATGGCCTAGTCATACCGGTACGAGGACACTTGTTTTGATACGCCTGGACCTGTAATGACATTTTTAGCTGGTTTTTCAAACAAAACTAGATGCATTTAGGTCCTAGCAACTTGCATACATACATATAACCATCCAACATCACATTTAACAACCTTTGCACCAAGGTTTAACTACAACACAAGATTATGCCACCCAAAAGGTTGATCTGGAGGGACACTCCCTATAACTCACCACCAAACATACCAAAATGCCCAACTAAGCAATTATCAGCAAGAACACCAAACCAACCACACAACAATACCATACTCAACATGATTAGCTCATCAAAACATGTCATCCAAGCAAAACCATCTAGACGCATACCTAGGTAATCATATAACGTCAACCATGGGAAACGGTGCATGATAAGTGAAACACCAAGAATCAAACTCCAAAATCACAGCATCTCACATGTTCAAAACCAAGGAAAACTGAATTTCAAAATCCCAAAAATCCATGGCGAACACAGTGTCTTATTATCCGAAAACTAAAACCAAGTTCATACTCAAATAGTCTTGTCCTTGGATCACTTAATCCTTGCCTTTGTTGCCTCCAAGCTTTAATGCTCTGCATCATTAGAGAAAAGAGAGCGCAAGCACACATGCTTAGTGAGGATGCTCTTAAAACAATGATGCATTAAATCCCTTGAAAACCAACACTTGTTTTCACACCATGCTTACGACCTAAGCATGTTCCAATAGTTTCAAATCAAAACATGCATATCAACCATATGCAAAATAATATATATATATATATATATATATATTCCATATGTTTAATCCCAAGGCATTATATACAAAACCATGCTTAAACCCTAAAGCCTTATAAGTGGATTCAACATTAAAATTCTCATATATTGGCAATTATAGTGACCCAGATAGTCGACAACTATCCTTGATTAACCGACCGCTAACCTTTAGTTAACCAACCATTAAATTTACACATCGGATACACGGATCTCCCTTAATGACCGACCATCATCAAGGCTACCCCATGCTGACCGCAAGCTTTATATCAAAAAGACTACACCATGCTGACCGCATGATCTAACAACCTTGTTGACCGTAAGTTTTACATCAACAAGGGAAACCGACCATTCAACCTAAGTGATAACAACATATTCCAAGTAGCCGACCTCTAAACCTCGAGGACCCTTAACAACGATCGATTTTTAATCATATTATAGTGCACTATATCATATGGCATGCCAACTATATCCGAATTTTTTCTCCTCTTGTCACATAGCCAATATATCATTTACAAAACCATTTACTCACTGTTTTACAGTGCATTACACAAAATACCCATATATGCAAATCACATTGCCATAGCAATATCACATTCCCGATCGGAATAAAAACCAATGCTCACTAGCATTTAATACACTTTTAGTCCACTGCATATGTACTCAAAATCATGCATTTACGGTAAGTAAAAACAAACCATGTTTACGACCAAAACATGAATTACACATGCTCATATCTGAACCGATATTAAAGAGCAAAAGAGGGAAACTTACTTCTGAGCTTAGGCAAGTGTTTCAAACTTATCCTAAACTCCAAAACCACTTTCAAACCTTTGAAAGACTTTTAAGACCATTTCCACTCACCAATTTAACTTCGCCTTGCCTGTTACCGCGAAACAAGCTCCCGACAAGTCTAATACCACTTCTAGATGCTACGCCTTGATTATTTCCCTGTTTCAGCCACATAAAACCAGAGGAAACATGCATTAAAATGCATCCAATACTCTGTTTCAAGCCAAAATCCCGTAGCTCTCAAGATGGCTACTCAAAACTCATCCAAATCTTACCGAAATCAACCTCAAACACTACTCAATCTTAACTCAGCCATATAATAACGATATTAAGCATCAAGATTCATCAATTGATAACTAAAAACTCATTCCCAACATCCTTTTACTTCCACCAATGATTAAACACCTTAAACAACCCAAAACCCTTTAACTATCAACCTAAACAATTAGAGATTCTATCAATTTCGGGATTCCATTACTAAAAACAACTTATCCACATTATAGTACATCCAAAATAAGATTGAAATCAATCCACAACACTGGAAAATAGATCCAAATCGAAAATCACAATATCCTTCAATTAAACCTCAATTAAGCTAAAATACATAATTAATTAATCAAAACTTATTAGAAAACATATGTAAAGAGCCAAGAACTTGGGAATTTCAGTAAAGAACGTTTCATTATAGGAGAAGAACAAAAAGCTTACCTCCAATGAATGAGTTTCCCCTCAATTGGATGGTTTTTCCTCTTGAAAAAAAAAGAAATTCAGTAAGATTTTTGGAAAACAAATTGAGAAATCATTTAGCAAATTAACGAGTAAAGAAATTAAGATCATTACCTTAAATCTCTGATGGAAAAAAGAGTGTTTGGCTGAGAGTGTTTTGAGAGAAAATGTGAGAGAAGAAAAGTTACATCAAAATGTATTTTAGAAAGATAACTACCTTTTTAACAAAATTCCATTTAATTATTAAATTAAAACCTTTTTAAAATAATCCTAATTAAGGGAATACTCGAATCTCTAACCTGATCCACTAGACTGTCTAACCAGCCCCAAAACTGTTACGCCCAAAACTGAGGCGTTACAGCTCTCTCCCTCTTAAGAAATTTTGCCCTCAAAATTTACTTGGAGGAAAAAGATGCGAAAATTGCTCCAACATATCCGCCTTTCTTTGCCAAATGGCTTCATCGACACCTCAATGTCGCCACAAGACTTAAACAGTCCTATCGTCTTACCCCGAAGAACCTTGCTGCTGGAATCAAGGATTTCCACCGGCTCTTTATCAAAGGATAAATCCGGTCTCAACTTAATATGCTCCACCAGCATAACAAGCGAAGGATCCGACTGATACCTCCGTAACATGGATACATGGAACACATCATGAATTTTCTCAAGCTCAGGAGGCAACCTCGACCGATAAGCCACAGGACCAACTCGTTCCACAATCTCATATGGTCCAATAAACCTCGGACTAAGCTTACCTTTACGTCTGAACCGCATCACCTTTTTCTACGGTGACACCTTCAAGAACACACAATTGCCCACCGCATATTCAATTTCCCTACGCTTTAAATCCGCGTAAGATTTCTGCCAATCTGCAGCCGCTTTCAAGCGTTCACACACAAGCTTAACTTTCTAATCCGCGTCTTTCAACACATGAGGCAAGGAAATATGTTTTTCTCCTACCTCGGCCCAACACAAGGGTGTACGACACCTCCAGCCACACAATGCCTCAAATGGTGCCATCTGTATACTTGCTTGATAGTATAAGCAAATTCCACCAACGACAAATGCTTCTCCCAGGTTCCTTGAAACTCAATAATACAACACCTTAGCATATCCTTCATGACCTGGATAACATGCTCAGACTGCCCATCTTTCTGAGGATGATACGTGGTACTAAAACTCAACCTCGAACCCAAGGTCTGATGTAAACACTTCCAAAATCTTGATGTGAACCTTGGATCTCTATCCGAAATGATCGACTTTGGTACCCTGTGAAAACGCACAATCTCAGAGATAAACAAATCCACTAGCTTGTCCAAGGTGTACGTCGTATGCACTGACAGAAAATGTGCACACTTTGTAAATTGATCGATAACCACCCAAATGGAATCCTTTTTAGCCGGTGTCAACGACAACCCTAGCATGAAATATATAGTGATTCTCTCCCATTTCCACTCTGGAATTCCCAACGGTTGCAACAACCCTGACGTAAACTGATGTTCAGCTTTAACCTGCTGACACACCATACACTTGGACCCAAGCTCCACCACATCCTCCTTCAAACCAACCGAATAGTACATTTCCTTCAAATAACGATACATTTTGGTACTACCAGGATGCATAGCAAAAGGACTAGACTATGCTTCTGCCAAAATAGTATGCCTGAGCTCTGGGACTTCCAACACCACTATTCAACCCTTGAAGCACAAAACTCCATCATCACCAAAATGAAAATCCGTCGAATTACCATCTACTATGTCTTTAACATGAGGAACCAAAGAATCATCATATGGTTTCTTAGACTTAATCAACTGTGACAGTTTAGGCTTAATTTCCAGTTCAGCCAACAACCCACCTTCTCGCGTCACACTCAACCTTGCAAACATTGCCCTAAGCTCAACCGCCACCCTACGGCTCAATGCATCCGCAACAATATTGGTTTTTCCAAGATGATACTCAATTGTCAAGTCGTAATCCTTAAGCAACTCCAACCACCTTCGTTGCCTAAGGTTCAAATCCTTTTGAGACATCAAATACTTCAAACTCTTATGATTTGTAAAGACCACACACTTCTCTCCATAAAGGTAGTGTCACAAAATCTTGAAGGCAAATGCCATAGCAGCAAGCTCCAAATCATGAGTTGGATAATTGCGCTCATGAACATTCAACTGCCTCGACGCATAGGCCACAACCTTTCTATCCTACATCAGCACATAACCTAAACCCACATGCGATGCATCACTATACACCACAAACTCCTTCCCAGATTTCAGTTGAATCAACATAGGAGCATGTGTCAAAACCTACTTCAACTTCTCAAAGCCCTGTTATTGCTTCTCTGTCCAAACGAAAGGAACATTCTTTTGCAGCAACCTTGTCAATGGAGCCGCAATACTAGAAACCCTTCCACAAAACGGCGATAATAGCCTACCAACCCAAGAATCTACGCACTTACGACACGGTCTTAGGTTGTTTCCAATTGAGAATAGCCTCAATTTTCTATGGATCGACATGAATTCCTTCTGCAGATACCACATGTCCGAGAAACATCACATCATCGAGCCAAAACTCGCACTTGCTTAACTTGGCATATAACTAATTATCCTTCAAGACTTGTAACACAATCTACAAATACTGATCATGCTTTTCATCGGTACGAGAGTACATGAGTATATCATCGATAAAAAACCACTACAAACTGATCAAGGTACTCATGAAACACTCTATACATCATGTCTATGAAAGTCGCCGAAGCATTTGTCAAACCAAACGGCGTCACCAAGAACGCATAACGCCCATACCTCATACGAAACGCCATCTTATGAACATCCACATCCTTAATTTTCAGCTGATAATACCTTGACCTTAAATCTATCTTCAAAAACACTGCTGCCCCGCGAAACTGATCGAACAAGTCATCAATCCGCGGTAATGGATACTTGTTCTTCACTGTCAACTTACTCAACTGACGATAATAAATGCACATACGCATCGATCCATCCTTCTTTTTCACAAAGAGAACTGAAGCACCCCAAGGAGAAACACTCAGTCGAATGAACCCATGAACCAACAACTCCTGAAGCCGCGATTTCAACTCTTTTAACTCCTTGGGTGACATCCGATAAGGAGCAATGGACACCAGAGTTGTACCTTCATAAGTTTCAATGCGAAACTCTACCTCCCTATCCGAAGGTAAACTAGGCAACTATTCAGGAAAAACTTTTGGATAATCACAAACAGCTCAAATGTCCTATAGTTGAACACCCTTGGCTTTTGGATTCATAACAATAGACAAATAAGCTTGGCAACCATCAATATCATATTCTCTGCTCATGTAGCTAAAACAACATTGGACAAGAATTTCACATTCTCACCAACCACTACAACTTCATAAACATCGGCCAACTTTAAAGAAATCTTTTTGGATCCATCACCATCTTGTGCTCACTTAACCAATCCATACCCCAGATAACGTCAAAACCATAAATGGCAACTCCATCAAATCCGCGGCAAACTCACAACCTCGCACCGCCAAAGGACATCGCCTATACAACCTTCTAGTTATAATCGTCTTCCCAAAAGAACTAGTTACCAACACTTCATCAGCCTCCGAGAAATTACCCGCAAGTGTGAACTTATGTATGCATGATTCCTTAAATGTCTATGCATATGGATGCAAAACCTCTAATGTCATGCTTAAATACGTATGCATGTACTGCATATTTAAATATATACATATAAGTGTTTTTGTACTATGCATGCTCGTATTCACACTTACTCATAGCATTCTCGGTACCAATATTCCTTCCAACTCTTCATAAGCACTCTAGCAACCTCAAAAGCTGGTCAACACTCATTTTCGGTACCACAGTACACGAGAACACCACCACATCGATTACTACTCGAACTAGGTATTTCGAAAATACCCAATATGACATCTTCTTGAATGTCACTAGCACATTCGACGCTTCCACAAATGGCCATATCAGCCTACGGGTCTAAAACTCAACTCGCTCTAACCATATCGAAGCCTTAGGAAAGGACTCTCAGGCGAACAAACTTCACCTCACTCAACGACTGTTATGTCAGCATCTAAGATTGCAGCCGGAATATTCAGCAAAATGGACACTCATTCAAGATATACAAATGAGTAGCCTCGAATTACTCAAGGAAAACAATAACAACGATTGTAGGGTAAAGGTATATGCGATCACATCAGTGTCATTGCGCCCCTCACGAGCATGATCCCGCACCGATTCACCATTTTCAGATTGTACAACAACAGCCTGAGCAACATCCCCTAAACCATCCTCACGCCCCAGATAATTACCTCTGCCCTTGGCCGGTACAGCCATATGAACTGGTGCGTCTCTCCCTGCACGTGGACAATCACGTTTCAAATGATTCGGTGACCACACCTCCAGCAACACAAACTACATCCCCAACATGCATATGTGTGGCGTCTACCACAACGCACAGACTCAGCTACAATACGAACTCCCAAATTACCATGGCCACCTTCGCCACCATGCTTATAACCTGGCTTATGCCTCTTGACACGAGACCTCCTACTCTGCTTCCCAAGGAAGCCAACATCATCCACCATTTTACTCGCATCCACATTCACCTCTTACACAGACGCACCCGGTGCTTGCACTTGCATTCCAGCCATTGTTGCCCGAAAAGCTTCGATCACCGCTTGGACCAACGAGGTCAAATCACCAAATGCCAGCACTTGATGAGTTTGGGGCACACCACCAACCCCAACATTGACCGGCGGAACCAACGAAAGAGGAGGTAAAACATTAGTGGATTCTCTTCCTCAACATTATTCTGCTCGATTTTGGCATTACCAGCCATAAAACATGTCTCACGTCGAGCCATGCTAACAAAAGCAACAAAACACATTAAAGTCAGGCTAACACAAGGCAAAGGATCCAAGACCATCTTATAAAACATTGGTAATAGGTAATGTGTTCCCAGTTCATACCCCACCATGATGTAAATCAATTACCGTACATGTACAAAGTCAACGTGTACAACCAACAATGATATACAACCAAACAATAACATCCCAACATTTTGTAACCTAGCTCTGATACCAACAAATGTAACCCCCTCGACCAGGCCTAGACGCCTGACCGAACCGAGAGTGCTACATTAGGTTTGCCAAAGTAAACCGGAGAAAGGTTATGAAAAGTCAGTCCATTTTTTTCTTTTATCTTGTCTAAATGCAAATTAATGCTCCTACATGTTCATACTCGTAGCGGGTAAGTTCTCGAATGAAACGAGTCACAAAAGACAATCAATTGCATCATAATCAAAATCGAGGACTAAACGTAAATACTTTAAATTACAAAACCAAAATTGAATTTAAGGTTACCAATCCTCAATTAGTCCATTTACATGCCAACATGATAAATTCCAAATTAATTTAATTATCCCAATTCATAAAATTGCATTCCCAAAACTTAGGGACTAAAATGAAAGAACTAGAAACTTCTAAGATTCCAAAATAACCAACTTAATGGTACCCGTATCCGCACGCGCACTCGTGTTTCGATACGCCCTTACATTCTCAAAAACTCAGAATCCAGTAGCTAAAACCCGTACCGAAATGCTTGTTCGCATATTGGTACGCCTGGCAAAAAATGCCTTTGACCGTATCGAAACACTTGCTCGAGTATCGAAACTTTAAGCCTGTAAAGGCAAGATCGTATCGAAACCACCTCCCATGTATCGAAACGCTATGTCTAAAATGTCCTAGCCGTACCGGTACAAGGACACCTATTTCGATACGCCTGGACCTATAATGACATTTTTAGCTGGTTTTTCACACAAAACTAGATGCATTTAGGTCCTAGCAACTTGCATACATACATATAACCATCCAACATCAGATTTAACAACATTTGCACCAAGGTTTAACTAACACACAAGATTATGCCACCCAAAAGGCTAGTCTAGAGGCACGCTCCCTATAACTCACCACCAAACATACCAAAATGCCCAACTAAGAAATTATCAGCAAGAATGCCATACCAACCACACAACAATACCATACTCAACAGGATTAGCTCATCAAAACATGTCATCCAAGCAAAATCATCTAGATGCTTATCGAGGTAATCATATAACGCCAACCATAGGTAACGGTGCATGATAAGCGAAACACCAACAATCAAACTCCAAAATAACAACATTTTACATGTTCAAAACCAGGGTAAAATGAATTAAAAAATCCCAAAAATCCATGGTGAACACATTGCCTTATTAACTGAAAACTAAAAGCAAGTTCATACTCAAATAGTCTTATCCTTTGATCACTTAATCCTTGCTTTTGTTGCCTCCAAGCTTTAATGCTCTGCATCATTAGAGAAAAGAGAGCGTAAGCACACATGCTTAGTGAGGATGCTCTTAAAACAATGATGCATTAAATCCCTTGAAAACCAACACTTGTTTTCACACCATGCTTACGACCTAAGCATGTACCAATAATTTCAAATCAAAATATGCATACCAACCATATGCAAAACAATATATATATATTCCTTATGCTTAATCCCAAGGCATTATATACAAAACCATGCTTAAACCCCCAAAGCATTATAAGTTGATTCAACATTAAAATTCTCATATATTGGCAATTATAGTGACCTCGGATAGTCGACCACTATCCTTGATTAGCCGACGGCTAACCTTTAGTTAACTGACCATTAACTTTACACATCGGATACACGAATCTCCCTTAATGACCGACAATCATCAAGGCTACCCCATGCCGACCGTATGAATTTACAACCTTACCGGCCGCAAGCTTTACATCAACAAGACTACACTATGCCGACCGCATGATCTAACAACCTTGCTGACCGCATATTTTACATCAACAAGGGAAACCGACCGTTCAACCCTAGTGATAACAACATAGTCCAAGTAGTCGACCGCTATACCTCGAGGTCCCTTAACCATGATCGATTTTTAATCATATTATAGTGCACTTTATCCTATGGCATGCCAACTATATCCGAATTTTTTCTCCTCTTGTTACATAGCCAATATATCATTTACAAAGCCATTTACTCGCTGTTTTACAATGCATTACACAAAATCCCCACATATGCAAATCACATTGCCATAGCAATATCACATTCCCGACCGGAATAAAAACCAATGCTCTCTAGCATTTAATACACTTTTAATCCACTGCATATGTACTCAAAATCATGCATTTACGGTAAGTAAAAACAAGCCAAGTTTACGACCAAAACATGAATTACACATGCTCATATCCGAACCGATATTAAAGAGCAAAAGAGGGAAACTTACATCCGATATTAGGTAAATGTTTCAAACTTATCCTAAACTCCAAAACCACTTTCAAACATTTGAAAGACTTTTAAGACCGTTTTCACTCACCAATTTAACTTCGCCTTGCCTGTTACCGCGAAACAAGCTCCCGGCAAGTCTAATACCACTTCAAGATGCTACGCCTTGATTATTCCCCTATTTCGGCCGCATAAAACCAGAGGAAACATGCATTAAAATGCATCCAATACTTTGTTTCAACCCAAAATCCCGTAGCTCTCAAGATGCCCACTCAAAACTCATATGAAACTTACTGAAATCAACCTCAAACACTACTCAATCTTAACTCAGCCATATAATAACGATATTAAACATCTAGATTCATCAATTGATAACTAAAAACTCATTCCCAACATCCTTTTACTTCCAGCAATGATTAAACACCTTAAACAACCCAACAACCCTTAACTATCAACCTAAACAATTAGAGATTCAACCAATTTCATGATTCCATTACTAAAAACAACTTATCCACATTATAATACATCCAAAATAAGATTGAAATCAATCCACAACACTGGAAAAACAGATCCAAATAAAAAATCACAAGATCCTTCAATTAAACCTCAATTAAGCTAAAATCCATAATTAATTAATCAAAACTTATTAGAAAACATATGTAAAGAGCCAGGAACTTGGGAATTTCAGTAAAGAACCTTTCATTAGAGGAGAAGAACGAAGCTTACCTCCAATGAATGAGTTTCCCCTCAATTGGATGGTTTTTACTCTTGAAAAACAAAGAAATTTAATAAGATTTTTGGAAAACAAATTGAGAAATTATTTAGTAAATTAATGAGTAAAGAAATTAAGATCATTGCCTTAAATCTTTGATTGTAAAAAGAGTGTTTGGCTGAGAGCGTTTTGAGAGAAAATGTGAGAGAAGAAAAGTTACGTCAAAATGTGTTTTAGAAAGATAACTACCTTTTAACAAAATTCCATTTAATACTTTAAATTTTAACCTTTTCAAAATAATCCTAATTAAGGGAATACTCAGATTATACCAAATGGTAAAATAGCTCCTTAAAGATTCTATGTTTTGACTCTTTGCAAAACAACCACCTTTTAAAATAGTTTTCAAAAATTGCATTTTGGTCACTAGCCAAAATGTCACCCTCCAAGGCTTGTTTTCCAAAATTGCTTTGACCAATATTTTTAATATAATAAAATATGATTTTTAAATATTTTCCCATAATTTTATCTTTCAAAAAAAATATCTGCTCTCGAGTTTGACTTGAATCTCTAACCTGATCCACTAGATCGTCTAACCAGCCCCAAAACCGATAGACCCAAAACCGGGGCGTTACATAACAATACCTTAAACATGTTATCTAATACAATCATTCGAATATAAAATTTCCAAATATTTTCTTTTCTTCCTTGTACTGTTCAAAACTCATTATGGTCCTTAGTGACCAATTTAAACTTCCAATAATTTTTCCGAGCTTGCTAACTAAACATTTAAATACAAAATGTTTCAAATTCCATTTTTTAACAGCTTGCGCTACCTTCAAAGATTTACTTATACTGGGCAAAATACATATTGGATCCTAATTTTCTTTATATTGGAGAAACTAGATTCGATAAGGGTTATAACGGTATAAGCCACATAAATTAATAAAATCTACCAAAATTATAAGAATTCCTTACATTCACGTCACAGAGCTATTCAGGCAGAAATTGTTGTGTAATTTTTTTGATCTTCTTTCAAATAAAAATCCATATCTTTTAACACCGAACTCGAATTCAGTTTTCGTTTGTTGGAAACGAAACTAGACTAACAAATCTTTACAACGGTATAAAATTCATCATCAAACCATTTTTGTAGAATTTATGGCGAATTTTTGAACTTAGTGCCATAATTCAAATTCCAACATAACTTTTCATAAATAACTTCTAATTTACACAAACTTCTCCTTATTTCTCTACTTGTCAATTTAGTCCCATCACTTTACTTCAAATGACTATAATAAAGATTGTATTTATATGTTCTCTTTACATCCTTTGTAACACCCTTAATGTATACTCGTAGACTGCATATACATTAAAGATGGTACGAAGTCGTTTAAAGAAATCCTGACTTATAATAATTATTTATACGTATAAATCTTGTCTTTATTGATCTAACCCTTTTCTCAATTTTCTTAAAAACATAACTTATGTGTAGTTGGCTAATTTTGATCCTGAATTAATTTGTAAAACATATTAGTCAGTTATTAAAACGATAATGCAATTTGGAGTGAAAATAGGTTCACGGCCTAGGCCCTTTTCTTGATTTTAAAATCCTTATGCGATTAACAGTAAATAAAAATTTAAACTGATTAAACACGATTTACTACCTTTTTAAGCTTACCGATTATTCATATTAACAAAGTAAGTTTCCTTTCTACTTTAGTTTATTCTTTCATATTACTAATACTTTATCTTGCTTAATCTATATATGATTCATCATTAAAACTAATCAATTATCTATCATTTAATTTAATTTAATTTAATTTAATGCATCATATACTACCAGCGGATAAATAATTACATGCCCACCAGAGATTATCATAAGCCAGAATGTCTTACTGATGTTTTGCAGATTGAAGCTTGATCAGTATGTTCAACTCCTCTTCAAGTACTCCATCTTAACCTATGTGTGAATCAAACACACGCTAAGTTTTCACTTAGTGAGGCAATAAACAAAATTAATAATAATTTAAACTTATTAAACTTTATGGCTACATTTATATAGCATGATATATGCCAATGCATTAACTTTTATGTTGCATTAGTGATAACTTACGATATGCTAATATCATAATATTTTCTTGTTTGTTAATTTATCATAATATGTCATTTATACCTCAATGCTTAAACATATATATCATGTTACAATCTAATGAATGTGCTTGTTCTATTCCTTTAAAATCATATCACTACTTACCATTAATGTTAAACTTTTAAGTTTAACTTACTTACCATTTTCATGCCTAATAACATACGTTACCTCACATGTACTAACATATATCAAATTTTTTCCTTTGTCATGTAACCTGTAAAAATCAACATCTCACAAACATATGTTAGGCATGGTAAGTCAATTCAATATTCTCAAAAAATCTCTTGTTTCCCCTTTGAATCATATTAAGATTACTTATACCAATTCTTTATACCTTTAGCCCAAGAATTTTATATAGAGAGAAACTTAAGTATGCGAGATCGGTACTCCCAGAGTACTAGTCACCGAAGTGAAGATAATCATATAGACATATAAAGTGCCAGTAACATATAGACACATAAGTGTTGACATCATATAAACACATGAGTGTCGATATCATATAGACACATAAGTGTCAGCATCATATTGACACATAAGTGTTGGTAAACATATAGATCCGAAGATCGGTGTGTAGCTACACGCAGTCCCAGAATGCTAGACCCCTAATGGCATGCCACTATATTGTAATTCTCTATCATAAACATGGGAAATAAATCCATATCACTAACTTGTAAATTATCATTTTTTAAATTATTCATATATCACCGTTATTCAATAATAACTTGCCATAACAGAGCATAATAGGGCAGTTCATACTCTATCATGTACTAACATTTTTTCCTTTGCTTGTAAAACATCATATAACTTATACAAAAACCATGTTATCATTTCAATAAAATCAAGTAAATAAAATTCTTAAAAGTCTACAAAAATACATTTCATAACATATAAATGCACTCACCTGGGCCATTTATTAGCTTGCCTCACTAAGCTCTATTCGGTCATTACTTTCATAGTACCTCAAACCCTCTTTTGATTCGTATCAAACTTCATTAATCACATGAATGTAAACAACAAATTGTTAGATTCAAATCTAACAATTTCTCAAACATGCTATCAAATCTAATCATCCGAATATACAAAATTTCCAAAATTTACTTCCTTCATTGAATTCCTCGAAAACTCATTATGGTCCTTAGTGACCAATTTGAACTTCCATTAACCCATTTCAAGCTTAATAATTAACCTTAGATACAAAAAATATCAATTCTCATTTTTTGACAGATTGCACTACCTTCAAATAAATATTTCTATAAAATAATTTACAACTCGGAATTCGACTCCGTTTGTTCTGAAAGAAACTAGATTAAATAAGCTTTGCACCCATATAAATTAATAGTCCAAATTTAACTTGTACGATTTATGGCGAAATTTCAAATTCAATTACAGAGCTGGAATTCGGAACAGACTGGTGCTCTGTTTTCTGACCTTTCGTCACTTAAAAATTCATATCTTTTGACTCGGAACTCGAAATCAGTTTCTGTTTGTTGGAAACGAAACTATACGAAAAAAATCTTTACATCGGTGTAAAATTCACCATCTATCCATTTTTGTAGAATTTATGGTGAATTTTCAAACTTACTGCCATAATCTAGTTTTCTACACAGCTTCCACAAATAAACTTCAAATTTTTATTCTAACATCTCCTTATTTCTCTACTTTTCAATTTAGTCCAATTTCTTTCCTTAAACCACCAACTCATCACCTTCTTCACCAAATAATTATTCAAAATAATTCTCCCCTATTTTTCATTCTTTGACAAAATAGTCACTAAAATGCAAAGATAATGATTCAAGCTTCTTAACTTTACAAATTAGTCCTCAATTCAACATTACTACCTTAACTCCATCATTACAACTCAAAATCAGATTTAGCCCCCATACAAAAACTTCATTTTCGATTTGGACACATAACTTTGACAATTTGTCAAAATGGTCACTAATTCGATTCAACATCAATTTAACATTCTAACTTCAATTTCATGTCTCTAACATCATTAATAACATAAATACACACTAGAAACATAAAAATCAAATTTGGTCCTCTAACTTATAAACTTTAACTTAGGGTTTTGCTTCCAAATAACAATTCAAACTTACTAGATCATTAATTCAACATTACAAAACCTAAATTAAACTTGAATCCATAAACCCTAATCATCTTCATAAAAATCAAAACATGTAGAACTTAAATCCCAACTCAATATCATGATTTTAACATCATACTAACTTGATTTCAACTTGAATTCAATCATGGAATCATAAAATATCAAAAGCCCCAATTGATCCATAAACCCTAATTTCTTTCTCATGTAAATCCTCATCGATCAAGCATGAATTCCATGAATTATTGATATCAAAAGATTGAGCTTGAAGAGTAGAAAAACTTTGCAGTTGAAGAGATTACCTGAAAACTGAGTTTTGGGGCTTGAATCGAGCTTGGAAAAATTTTCTCTTTCTTTCCCTAGCTCTCATATTTTTAGCTGGAAAAGATGAACAATTTTGTTCCTCTTTTCACCATTATTTTACACATATAACTATTAAATGAATATTAAATTCATTTAATAGTGAAATTATAATTTTACCCTTTTTATCCAATGGTTGAGATTGATTTTATCATCAATGAAGGGCCAAGATTTAATCTTCCATTTCCTCTTTCCAAAATTGCCCTTATAACTTTTTAAATATTTTAAAATTGCCATTGGGGCCAAATGACCAATTTGCTCTCCAACTAGTTTTTATTTACTAGTTTTCCATTTTTGTAAAAATTCAACTAAGTCTAGTTGAAATCCAACCAACTGTAATAAAATATTAATAAAATAGTATTTTATGACTTTTCCATGACTTCTGGATCAGCCTTTGAAATTTCAGTTCGATCTGATTTCTCGATATTCATAAAATACTTCTACTTCTATTTTACCTTTATCGAGCTGTCGGTTTTATTCCAATAATTCTATATTTCCATATTCAGGAAATCCACAATATCATCTCATAAAAGTTTCCTTTCCTAAGATCTTAGACTGAATTTTTCTTAACTCATTCTATGTTCCTAATACCTATCGAAAATCTTCATAGAATAAAATTTCTCTTTGAATTCCTTTATCGATAATCCATACAAATATTCTCTACTCTTACTGAGTCCAAAATATCGATCTTAAACACTTTTATGGGACCTTCCCAAAGGTCACCCATCCTAATATTTCCCTGGCCTGAACACGCTTAATAATTTTATTCGATCCAAATTTGGTACCTTTTACTACATCTTAATTCTTAAAACCGATATCAATATACTTATTTTGATCTGATTCACTCTTATACTGAATAAAATTACTTATTGGGGAAAATTACACTTTAGTCCCCAAACTTTTTCAAAGTTTATACTTTAACCCCAAAACTTTCAAAAATTACATTTTGGTCACTAGCCAAAAATTTGGGATATTACAATTCTTCACCCCTTTAAGAAAATTCATCCTCAAATTTTCAACATGTACCAGTTTCAAACATTTGCAGATATTGCTCCCTCAATTTCTTTGAATTTCCCAAGTGACTTTTTCAATCTTGTGATTCCTCCTTAGAGCTTCAAATATAATCTCTTAATAGATCAATTCTTTCTTAGCTTCTTTTCTAACCATCTCAGTAGTATCACTACTTAACATTCCAATTCTCCCCTTATATGTACTGACAGTACAGACATCTTATAATGAGATACTACTGAGTTATTTTCATCATAACTTCAATCCTTAGTAGGAGCTAATTTCCATGCTTATTTTAGTGTATCATATCCGCTATGGTTTATTTCTTGACCTCCAAGATTCGTCAATTGACGAAATCCACCATTGTTTTACTTTTCTTATTCTAGTATCATTCCATCTTATACTAATGAGGAGCAACATCAAGTCATACAATCAGCATATCAGTAATATGATATCCTAGGGGCATGTACTTACTGACAAATTCATATCAATCTTGGTTTAGCATCCAGACCCGGCTAAACCTTTGCTCTAATACCATTAAATGTAACACCCTTAATGTATACTCGTAGACCGAATATACATTAAAGATGTTACGGAGTCGTTTAAAGAAATCTTGACTTAAAATAATTTTTTATACATATAAATCTTATCTTTATTAATCTAACCTTTTTCTCGATTTTCTTGAAATCATAACTTATGTGTAGTTGGCTAATTTTGACCCTGAATTAGTTTGTAAAACATATTAGTCAGTTATTAAAACGATAATGCAATTCGGGGTGAAAAATAGGTTCACGGCCTAGGCCCTTTCTTGATTTTAAAATCCTTATGCGATTACCGATAAATAAAAATTTAAACTGATTAAACACGATTTACTACCTTTTTAAGCTTATCGATTATTCATATTAACAAAGTAAGCTTCCTATCTACTTTAGTTTATTCTTTCATATTACTAATACTTTATCTTGCTTTATCTATATATGATTCATCATTAAAACAGATCAATTATCTATCATTTAATTTAATTTATTGCATCATATACTACCAACGGATAAATAATTACATGCCCACTAGAGATTATCATAAGCTAGAATATCTTACTGATATTTTGCATATTGAAACTTGATCATTGTGCTAAACTCCTCTTCAAGTAATCCATCTTAACCTACGTGTGAATCAAACACATGCTAAGTTTTCACTTAGTGAGGCAATAAACAAAATTAATAATAATTTAAACTTATTAAACTTTATGGCTACATTTATATAGCATGATATATGCCAATGCATTAACTTTTATGTTGCATTAGTGATAACTTACTATATGTTAATATCATAATATTTTCTTGTTTGTTCATTTATCATAATATGTCATTTATACCTCAATGCATAAACATATATATGATGTTACAAACTAATGAATGTGTTTGTTCTATTCCTTTAACATCATATCACTACTCACCATTAATGTTAAACTTTTAACTTTATCTTACTTACCATTTTCATGCCTAATAACATACGTTACCTCACATGTGCTAACATATATCAAAATTTTTCCTTTGTCATGTAACCTGTAAAAATCAACATCTCACAAACATATGTTAGGCATGGTAAGTCAATTCAATATTCTCAAAAAATCTCTTGTTTCCCTTTTGAATCATATTAAGATTACTTATACCAATTCTTTATAACTTCAACCCAAGAATTTTATATAGAGAGAAACTTAAGTATGCAAGATCGATACTCCTAGAGTACTAGTCACCGAAGTGACGATAATCATATAGACATATAAAGTACCAGTAACATATAGACACATAAGTGTCGGCATCATATAGACACATAAGTGTCGATATCATATAGACACATGAGTATCAACATCATATAGACACATAAGTGCCGATAAACATATAGATCTGAAGATCAGTGTGTAGCTACACGCAGTCCCATACTGCTATACCTCTAATGGCATGCCACTATACTGTAACTCTCTATCTTAAACTTGGGCAATAAATCCATATCAATAACTTGCAAATTATCATTGTGTAAATGATTCATATATCACTATTATTCAATAATAACTTGCCATAATAGAACATAATAGGGCAGTTCATACTCTATCATGTACTAACCTTTTTTCCTTTGCTTGTAAAACATCATATAACTTATACAAAAACCATGTTATCATTTCAATAAAATCAAGTAAATAAAATTCTTAAAAGTCTACTAAAATACATTTCAAAACATATAAATGCACTCACCTGGGCCATTTCTTAGCTTGCCTCACTAAGCTCTAATCAATCCTTTCTTTCATAGTACCTCGAACCCTCTTTTGATTCGGATCAAACTTCATTAATCACATGAATGTAAACAAGAAATTGTTAGATTCAAATCTAACATTTCTCAAACATGCTATCAAATCTAATCATTCGAATATACATAATTTCCAAAATTTCCTTCCTTCCTTGAATTGTTCGAAAACTCATTATGGTCCTTAGTGACCAATTTGAACTTCCATAAACCCCTTTCAAGCTTACTAATTAACCTTAGATACAAAATATATCAATTCTCATTTTTTGGCAGATTGCACTACCTTCAAAGGAATATTTCTATAAAATAATTTACAACTTGGAATTCAACTCATTTTGTTCTGAAAGAAACTAGATTCAATAAGATTTTCACCCATATAAATTAATAGTCTGAATTCAACTTGTACGATTTATGACGAATTTTCAAAGTCAATTACAGAGCTGGAATTCGGAACAAACCGGTGCTCTGTAGAATTCACCATCTATCATTTTTTGTAGAATTTATGGTGAATTTTCAAACTTATCGCCATAATACAGTTTTCTACACAGCTTCCATAGATAAACTTCAAATTTTTATACTAACTTCTCCTTACTTCTCTACATTTCAATTTAGTCCAATTGCTTGCTTTAAACCACCAACTCATCACCTTCTTCACAAAATAATTATTCAAAATAATTCTCCCTTATTTTTCATTCTTTGACAAAATAGTCATTAAAATGCAAAGATAAGGATCCAAGCTTCTTAATTTTGCAAATTAGTCCTCAATTTAACATTGCTACCTTAACACCATCATTACAACTAAAAATCAGATTTGGCCCCCATACAAAAACTTTATTTTCGATTTGGTCACTTAACTTTGACAATTTGTCAATATGGTCACTAATTCGATTCAACATCAATTTAACATTCTAACTTCAATTTCATGTCTCTAACATCATTCATAACATAAATACACACCAGAATCATAAAAATCAGATTTGGTCCTCTAACTTTTAAACTTACCAAAATGGTCCATATACCTTTAACTTAGGGTTTTGCTTCCAAATAACAATTCAAGCTTACTAGATCATTAATTCAACATTACAGACCCTAATTAAACTTGAATCCACAAACCCTAATCATCTTCTTAAAAATAAAAACATGTAGAACTTAAATCCCAACTCAATATCATGATTTTAACATCATACTAACTTGATTTCAACTTGAGTTCAATCATGGAATCATAAAATCTCAAAAGCCCAATTGATCCATAAACCCTAATTTCTTTCTCATGTAAATTCTCATCGATCAAGCATGAAATCCATGAATTATTGATATCAAAAGATAGAGCTTGAAGAGTAGAACAACTATTAAGGAGAAACATGGAATCATAAAGTCACATTGCTAACCCTCAACTTAAGCCTTCCCATGCAATACTACCAAATGCAAAGCTTAAGGAGAAACATGTATAAATCACATTATACAACGTAAAATATTTAAATGATACATTAACAATTATATTGGCTTTCAAGTGATCATTAACAAGTTCAATAACAAAAGAGTTCATCGGATACACAGATTCAACAAGTGTTAACCCAACACTTCAAGCCATCTCAACCGGAATAACGATACAATCACAATCACGGTACATTAACAACCGGGTACGATATCAACCGGGTACACTCTCAACCCACAGAGATACCAATCCCTCTTATCGGTTAGATGCTTAACCCACTAACGGGTGTATTCGGTACTGTTTAACTCCTCTACAGTTAGGGTACTTGGATGGAGTATTCGGTACGCCGTATAAACCCCTCAACATCCAAGGATACTTATTTTACAGTGCACTCAATCCTATGGCCGGCCTACTATATTCGATAACAATTTTAAAACCACATCACTTGCCAATATAATTAACAAAACAACATTTACCTCACTGTTTTTAACAAGCATAAGACCATGCCCTTTCCAAATAAAAAACCATGCTTTAAAACACAAGTATAAACTGTAACCCCCTTAACCTGGCCTAGACGCCTAATCAAACCAAGAAGGCCACATTAGGTTTGCAGTAGCAAACTAAAGAGATTCAACAAAACCCGGTCCATTTTTTTTCCTTTTTATCTTATCTAGATGCTAATTATTAATCCTATATGTTCATGAAGATAACAAGTGTAACCCCAACTCAATCGAGCATGAACTTGACATCCAATTGTTCACGCTTACCATTAAGGGACCAAAATTGTAATTTGACAAAGCTACAGGTCAGAAGCCCTCTTTTAAGTTACCAACCTTAGATTAGTCAGGTTTCATGCATATGTCTCTTATTCCAACTCAAACCAATCATTTAATCACATTCAATTGCATTGGCAAGATTCAGGGACTAAATTGCAAAGATGCCAAAACCACTCGAAAGGCATATACAGAAAATCAGATGTTCGTACTGTTGTCACTAAATTTTTTTAAAAGGAAAAAATAACAACAAAAAATAATAAAAATGAATAAAAAATAAATAAAAAATAAATAAAAAGTAAGAAAGGGGCCTGGCGCGTGTGTTGTATGCTCGCGGATTCCTCCCCCCAACCCCCTGTTCGTGGTGCTAGGCGGTTCGCCGCAACCTGGCCGTTCCAATGCCGCCATTGCTGTCCACTACTGCTGTCGTTCACCTACAAAACAAGGAAGAAAAGGGGTTCCAACCCTAATTAAATTGGGGGGCAAAATCTCCCATATTGGAGCCAATCAGATTGAATTTCAATAGATTAAAGTTGGGATGATTTCATAGGCCGAAAATGGGGATCTTGTCCCCAAATTGCCTTGAATCCCAATCCCCCAAACCCTATAAATAGTGCCTTTTTCACCATTGTTGAACACACAATAAGCATCCAAAAAATACTAAAAATCGGTCTGAAAATACCAAGAAAAATACTCTGAAATTTTTAGGGAAGTTGCTCGAACTTCTGGAGTTTTAGGCATCATTGGTTCGAGTTTTCGCAAGGAGTAGGAGCTAGCAATTCGTTGCTTCGTCGGTATAATTTCTTCCATTTTTCTTTTATAATTTTAATTCGGTTTTTGTTTTATTCGTTCATATTAATGTTTTTACTTTCTATATGTTTTGTTCGTATAAGTTTACATTAATTAGGATTTGTTCGAATTAATACCTTTATTGCGAGGTTTCTTTCAAAAAATAATAATATAAAAAGAACATCAAGAACATGTTGTTACTTTTTTAAAAAGTGATGTTTGATTCATTTGATTTTCTAAAAATTAAAAAAATGGTGTTTCTTGAAATAAATCTTTTAATTTTAAAAAATATAAAAAAACAAAAATAATAAAACTTTTTCTAAAAAGCAAAAAAAAGTGACGTTGTTAAAATAAAGAAGTTTTTTTAAAAAATAAAAAATAAAAAAATAATAAAAATAATGTTTGATTCGTTTGATCTCTAAAAAATTTAAAATTGGTGTTTGTTGAAATAATTTTTTTCTAAAAAATTCAAAATCTCTAAAAAAGGATTTCCAAAACTTACAAATAAAATTTTTCTTAAAAATGTAAAAAAATGGGGTTTTTTAAACATAAGAGGTTTTTTTTTAAAACGGTTTAAAATTTACAAATAAAAAAAATCTTTAAAAAGAATATTTCAAATAAAGACTTTAAAGCATAAAAAGAAATGATTTTTTTTCAAAATTAACACAAAAGCTTGGAAAATGGCAAAAATATTTAAAACAAAGAAAAAAGGAATAAAAAACTTTAAAATACAAAAAAAGTAAATGACAAAGCATAACTTCAAAAAATAAAAATCTTTAAAACAATAAGAAATATAAAACTAAAACCTTTTCAATTTATCAAAAATATAAAAAAAATCCTCGAATATGAAAAGAATAAAAGCAAAAAATAAAATTAAACCAACCCCTTTCAAAATTTCGAGTTTTAAATTGTGCTTATTTTCTTGTTTTGTTTTCGTTAGCTTTAGTATTGAATTGGCCTTAGGAATAGGTTCTCCAAACCTTAGATAGAGACTTCTTTGAAATAAAACTTTCTTCACAAAGAATAAAACACGCTTAATAAAATTCAAACCCTCAAATAGGAAAAATACTTAGACCTATTTAGGATTAATAAGTTTTAACTTAGAATAAATAAAAATCTTCAAAAAATTAGGTTCCTTTACTTGATTGTTAAAAGGTGAAATTAAAGAAATGTGGTGTCTTACTAAACGAAAATGACAGTTTAGCGCCAGAAGTGTTGGCGGTGATTGAAGTTCATTTTTTAATAGTAAGGCCATTAAAGTAAAATTAAACTTATGAACGGACAATAATTTAAGCTTTACATCGATTCGCAAAATCCAACTTTAAAACCTTTTATAACCGACAAGGTACCGATTTTTTGGCGTCGTGGGGGTGCTAACCCTTCCTCGCGCGTAACCGACTCCCGAACCCCTTTTTTGTTTTCGTAAACCAAAATCGTTGTTTTAATAAAAATAAAATAATTTCATTAAAATAACCCGTTTTTAGGTGATCCAATCACACCTTCCAAAAACGTTTGATGGCGACTCCGTTGTTTTGATTTTAAAACGTCAAAGCCCCTTAAAAAAGGGTTGCGACAGCTTGGTGACTCCTCTGGGGAAACTTTTTTGTTTTTAAACAAACAGAGAAAGTCAGGCCACAAGTCGGATACATCTTGTTTTAATGTCGGAATTTGTGAATTTAAGTAAGGCTTAACTTAATTGTCTGTTTATAAGTTTAATTTTATTTTACGCATCTAAAACTTAAATCCAAGCTCTAAGCCCGAGCTTTGACTCAATCATTTAAGTAGGGGAAAATGCTATTGCTCTCGTAGGAATATTGATTCTCCGTATGGGCCTAGCAAGTACCTCTAGGGCCCACGCTCTATGTTTTTGTGTGGATATTGATCCTTCGTATAGGCATAGGAGTGGGTCCCCTTGAGTCAAACCTGATTCGTTTAAAGCCTATAATGGGTGAGAATCAGGGGTCTTGCTACCCTTAGTAGGGGACAGCGAGGACAATTCGGGAACCCTTTTAGAACCCAACATGTGTGAGTGTTTAGAAGCCTACCTCATTAGAGACATGTGTAAAACCCTAGGCGTTGACTTTGGTCAAAATTATTTCGTAGGAATAGTCCGTGGAGACATATCCAAAAGTGTTGGATTGCACTGCCCAGTTACTATTTGTACAATGAAATTATTTTGGACCTTTTTGTTTTTTTGAAGTATTAATTCTCTTGTCTTGTCTTTGTTTTGCATGTTTGCATTCTCATTCCATATCTATAAGGGGTTGATTCTCAAGACATTTGCTCGATTAGAAAACAACTCTTGCCATGGATAAGAGGTACCTAAAAAGGGAGAAAGACAATATGGATGTACGTCACTGGTCTGAGGTCAACTAGCGAGCACACGGGGATAGTTTGACAGTTGGATCACAAGACAGAGACATACGAGTATGCCTATATAAGTGTCAAACAGAACAGTGTACATGAGCTACGAGAGATATGAGGCCATTTTGACTATACAACAAAGCAATTGTTCCTTGATACTTACGCCGACATAGCATATCTGCTACATGTGGAGGTGGATGAACCATTCCTCAAAGCATTGATTCAGTTCTAGAATCCTGGGTATTGTTGTTTTACTTTCAATGGTGAAGATATGATGCCTACATTTGAGGAGTATTTTGCACTTTTTAACCTACGCAAGGTGAAGAAGGACCGAGTCTATGCTAAACCTCTTAAGAACAAGAATGCTCACTTGAGGCTCAAATCATTTGCTGGCACGGGGGATGGTTGGGTAAAAGGACTGATACAAAAAAGAGGGGGCACCTTTTTCATTCCCTTGGTGGAGCATCCGAAACATAATCCCCACTCATCCAAATAAGGAAAAGAGATTGGATCTTTTGGCTATGGCAATTTACGGCTTAGTCATCTTTCCAATGGTATTGGGCAATATCGAAGTGGCCATGTTAGATTTCTTTGAGCAGTTGAAAAGGGAAACCAACCCAGTGCCAGCTGTATTAGTAGAAACATTCATCTCTTTGAATGCATGCCGCAAGTTGAAAGGTGTGCATTTTGGAGGATGTGCACATTTGCTTCAGGTTTGGGCCCTTAGCCATTTCTAGAAGTGTCTGACTCTAGCTTTGCCTAACATACACTCCCTAAAATTTTCTCCACTTTGAGAATTTCTGGCCGGTAGCTAAGAGGAACAAGTGGGTTGATATCTTCCGGGATCACCGTGATCAGGACATTGTATGGAGAGTTTCGTGGTTGGGTCATACTAAGGTTTTGTACAGGTGTGGGGATTATGATTATCTGATGTTGTTAGGCCTATGGGGAGTAATTGGTTGCGCCCCTTACTAGTATCACGATAGTATGGCTCTCGACAGTTTGTCCATTTCACTATGGGTCTTAATTTATCAGAATTTGAATTTTAAGGAGAGTTCAGGGAGAAGATCCAAACTATTAACGATTCATATAAGCATTGCTACCTCATGGAAATCGAATTCGACAGTCAGTGTACGTTCACCCCTGATTACGATGTTTGGAGACGTGTCAGGATGAATGATAAAAGTTTTACCACCAACTTCGGGATAGGCTAAATCCTTGGAGGAACATCTGAAGGTGGTCTCGTCTGAAGCGGATATTCTAAGAGCCGAGTTGAAGAGAACCAAGATTGAAATTGAAGACCTACAAAGACAGCGCACGAAGGACTTATTTGAGGCAAGCCTAGATGTGGATAAGTATAAAAGAGAGACAGATCGAGTATTGAAGCTGTCCAAAGACTTAAAAGCGGAATTTAAGATTCAGAGGGTGGATTTTCTCAAATTTTAGGCCACAATTCAAAATGCTGATTTGAGAAAAACTCCAGAGCAGTGGAGGCAAGAAATTGAGCAGGCCGTAAGAAAAGAAAGAGGGCATGGCAAGAAAGAAATTGAAAAATATAAACGTTTGCTGATGGATGAGAAGAAAAGAGGGAAACAGGTAGTTGAGAATGAAAATAACAAGCGGGCCCTCGAAAAAGAAAAATAAAGTGTGGCTGCATGGAAGAGGAAAGCCCATGACAACAAAATCTGTTTGTTTGAGTTGCAAAGGGAATGTGGTGAGACAAATAAGAAGTTAAAGCAGAGCCAAGCCTCCGTTTTTGAGTTGCAAGCCAAAATAGTAGACCTAAATCATTCACTACACAGGTTCCCGAATCATCATACTTATATTGAACTCCAGACCAGCCTGAGTGAAAATGATACATTGAAGAAGCAAGTAGAAGCTATGGAAGGCATTATTCAGGAGTTTAGGATGAAGATTTTGGTTCTTGAAGATATTAATGAATGGGGCAATGACTACTGGTTCACTCGGCTTAGGGACAATGCCAAAGAGTTCCAAGAACGAGATAAATTCAACAAAAGCATCATGACCCAGATACAAGACGTGGCTAAAAATCTAAAGATGTTAGATACAGAAGCTACGGCTCTCCGCCAGTATGTCAGGTCAATTGGTGAGGTGGGACCAAGACTTATATGGCTGATAGAGGAAATGAAAGAATTAGGTATTCAGGAAGAAAGATATTTTTAAATAAAAAGAGAGGAGTTATTGTAATAAAGATCTTTCCATCTATTAAAGAGTTCATTGTTTGAGCAATTACTTTATGGAATCAATGACCCTTCGCTCACATTCATGCATTTTTCCTTTTTTGCATTTCTTTGTTTGTTTTGCATTAAATTAATATCATTGCATACATATACATAACATAAGATATTAATCGAAATAATTTACCCAAACAGAAAATTTTAAATAGCAAGTCACAAATACGGTACCCGTTCCAAAACCAGAGCAATGGACAAAAGTATTGAAGACAGAATTACAACTCTCGAAATCAACCACAAGAGTACCCAGGACAGGCTAGATAAGATTGAGAGTAACTTGAAACATGAGATTGAATTGGCACACAGGAAGACGGTGAGTCAGATTGCGGCCATGTTCAGGTTCAGAGACCCTGATGCTCAAGATAACCCAGAAGATGTTATCATTTTACCCCAGTTTTAGGGGATTCACCCTGGAATACCAAGAGGGGCTTCCCCGTTCAAGGCCAAATTCCCACTTAACTCTGCAGCACCTTCTACTCCCGCACAAATTGAGCAGTGGTCAACCCTGGGGTAGTACATGATCATGAGGTTCTGGACCTTGATGAAATTGCTGATAAGGTCAACCTGAACAAAAAACTTGAAGATCGCTGTGATAAGTTAGAGGAGATTATTAGAAACTTCCAAGAAGGGAACACCCATGGAGGTATAGATGCTAAATACCCGAGTCTCGTGTCCAACTTGATAAATCCCCCAAAATTCAAGACCCCTGACTTCGATAAATATGATGGGACCACATGTCCCAAGGTTCACCTGATCATGTATTGCCGCAGAATGTCGATGTACTTAGAAAATGAGAAACTCCTCATTCATTGCTTCCAGGATAGTTTGTCTGGGTCCGCCACTCGCTGGTACAATCAGTTAAGCAGGGAAAGCATGCGAACCTAGAAGGATTTATCAAGGGGCATTCAGCGAACAATACAAAAATGTTTTTGATATGGTCCTAATAGTCTTGTTTTGCAAGGGATTGAATAAAAACATAATGAAAGCTTCCGCCAATACGCTTAGAGATGGCGAGATATGGTCACTCAAGTTTAGCTGCCACTACTGGAAAGTGAGATAACGCCCATGTTTGTGGCCACCCTTAAAGGTGCTTTCTATGATCCTATGATCAACCATGCGACGAAGAGTTTTGCAGACATGTTAATGAATGGGGAACTGATTTTGGCAGCTGTTAAGAGTGGGAAGCTCGATGGAGGAGAGATGAAGAAACCATATAACGTATGACTGGTGTTTACAACCCTAATTATTCAAAAGGGGTAGTCCTTAATAAGCCAGACGCCCAAAATACCAATCATGTGGCTTTAAATCCGCCAAAAGATGAACAAAAATACCAAAGGAATAAGAAGCTGTATTTTCCTCCTATCCCTATAACGTATACCGAGTTATTCTCCGAATTGGTTGAAGTAAGGATGATGCTACCGCGACATGTTCCTCATTTTTCTCCTCCATACTCGCCAATATGATGAGAAGGCTCAATGCGAATACCATGCTGGGAACTGCACTGCCTTCAAAAGAGTAGTAGATGATCTACAAAAATTAGGCATGCTATCTTTCGATACTTCAGACACGAAAGATAACCCACTGCCTAACCACCAGAAGACTGAAGTGAATGCAGTGGACTAGGAGGAAGGCAAGTTGGGCCCAAATGATGAAGTTGGTCTACTAAGAAACAAGACATAGAAGTTGAAGGCGGATGGTGAGTTTTTCTGCGAGTACCATCAAGAGGGAGGACATGAAATTCAAAGCTGTTTTGAATTTAGGAGTTTGGTCCAAGACAAGATGGACAACAAAGAACTAGAGTACTTTGAGGAGAAGGAAAGGTGTTGCACGTCGGATGTATGCGCCTTGGATAAAAGCCCCACAAGAAGGGACTATACGGGAATGAAGCCCTTAGTAATTAAGACCAAGGGTAGAATTATTGAGTCTGAGAAAGGAGCAATTCTGAAGCTGGTTATAAAGGTACCTACCCCTTTTCCATACAAGGATAGTAAACAAGTGCCTTGGAATTACACTTGCTTGGCAACGACCCTAGGAAATACATTAGGTGGAGAAGGAAAAGAAGAAGAACCGATCAATCAGGTGGGCAATTTTGCATGAAGTGGAAGGTGTTACTCACCGCCAGAGGCAGAAGATAGGGATGCCACCCAGAGGAAGATAGCAACTAAAGAACCCGAGGGAGAAAAAGATTTCTTTATAGAAAAACCCAAGACTCACCTTGAGCCAGTGAAAGAACCAGAGGTTTAGGAACTTCTAAAGATACTCAGGCATAGTGAATATAGTGTTGTAGAGCAGCTTCATAAACTCCCGACAAGAATTTCAATGCTATCTCTATTGCTGAGTTTGGAGGGCCATCGTGATGCCCTTTTAAAGATCTTGAATCAGACTTTTGTTTCAAAAGAGATAACGACTGACAAGATGGACAAGTTGGTCAGCAACATTGCGGTGAATAATTTCATCACATTCAATGACGAAGAGATTCCAGCAACTGGGAGGGGATCCTACAAAGCCCTTCATATTTTTGCTAGATGCAAAGGGCACATGTTACCAGGGGTTCTTATTGACAACGGGTTAGCGTTGAATGTACTACCTTTGGATACCTTGAAAAAGTTGTCAGTTGACCGCCCTCACATGACCGCATACCAAAATCGTGTGAGAGCATTCGATGGAACCCAGGGGGATATTTTGGGGAAAATAGAGATACCCCTACAAATTGGCCCATCTACTTTTGAAATAGATTTTGTGGTGATGGACATTAAGCCCACCTATAGCTCCGTACTGGGGTGCCATTGGATCCACACTGCAGGGGCTGTTCCCTCTACTTTGCATCAGAAGTTGAAATTTATAGTTGATGGCCATCTAGTGATAGTCGGAGCTAAAGAAGATATCGTCACCTCGGTATCAACTGGCGCCCCTTATATAGAAACGGACGAAGGTTCACTTGAGTGTCATTTTAAGACATTTGAGCTCATTAATGCTACCTTTGTCACTGAAGAAAATAAGGTCCCTGAACCAGAATTGTCAAATAACACAAAGATGCAAGTCAAGCAAACTCTAGGTAAAGAGGCAAAGGCTGGCAAGGGTCTCATCAAGCAACTTTAGGGGAGGCCATACCCCGTGATGATCCTCGAAAAGAGAGACCGGTTTGTCCTAGGCTACAAGCCCAACCCAATGCATAGAAGAGCAGCAATAAGAGAGAGATAGGAAAGAAGAAAAGCAAGAGAAACGGAGAAGAAATCAAATGGGAACCAATGACATTCCCACCTATCAGTCACAGTTTTAGGTCGGGAGGCATCATGAATCCTGAAGCTATAAATGATAAGGAGGGGAAAGGAAACAAAGAGCTCGAGAAAGCTTTTGAAGGGCTGAACATTAACGCCATATTAGAGGAGGATGAGGGAAACAAGTACCTCTCCATGATATGCCCCTGTTCGGAGCTGAACAACTAGACTGTAGAAGAAATTCCTATAGCTTTTAGGTCATCCATAGAGTAATGCTCGAAACTAACTCTTTTGTCTTAGACCCGAAGGCATTAGAGATCTCTTGTTAAGGGTCAATGTCAAAAACCATTATGGTTCCTCTATCAATAAAAGATGTTTTTCCAATAAATCTTATGTGGCGGACTTTCTTTTTTCTTAGCTAAAACACCGTAAACAAAGCCCAAAGTAAATTAAAGTAAAAAACTAAAATAAAGAAATCATCGTTTCATTCTTTTGACTTTTCATTTTTGTTGTATACATATATATTCCATTTCTTTCAGGTTTTCAGATATCAACGTACAAATAACTCTGAATCTGATTTGGAAATTGACTTTGAGTTGACTATGTGTTTAGAAGAGGTCGAAGACTACCAAGATGAAGAAGAATATGAACTGCCTGACGAGATGCTCAGGATGTTGGAAAGCAAAGAGAAGCAAATTATGCCTCGCGAAGAGGAATTAGAGGTTCTAAATCTTGGGACTAAAGAAGAAAGGTGTGAGGTGAAGATCAGCACTTCTATCACCACTGAGACTCAAAACAAGTTGATCAAGCTCCTACAATAATATACGGACATCTTCGCCTGGTCATATCAAGACATGCCTAGTTTAGACACTGATATTGTTATGCACTGACTTCCCATCAGACCCGAATGTAAGCCTGTGCAACAGAAGCTAAGGATGATGAAACCTGAAATGCTCCTAAAAATTAGGGGTGAAGTGAAAAAGCAATATGAAGCCGTTTTCCTTAAGGTGGTTAAGTATTCTGAATGGGTGGCTAACATTGTACCAGTTCTGAAAAAAGGTGGAAAAGTACGAATGTGTGTTGATTATCGAGACCTTAATAGGGCAAGCCCTAAAGATAACTTCCCATTGCCGCACATTGACACGCTGGTGGATAATACAACAGTGCATTCTCTTTTCTCTTTCATGGATGGATTCTCAGCGTACAACCAAATCAAAATGTCCCTAGAAGATATGAATAAAACAACATTTGTAACATGGTGGGGAACCTTTTGTTACAAAGTCACGCCTTTTGGTTTAAAGAATGCAGAGGCAACCTGCCAACGTGCCATGGTAACCTTGTTCCATGACATGATGCACAAAGAGATAAAGGTATATGTTGATGATATGATAGCTAAATCCAGATCAAAAGACGAACATATCGAAAACAATCGGGAAAGTTATTGGGATTTGTTGTTGTAACACCCATAACATATACCCGTAGACCGAATATACATTAAAGATGTTACAGAGTCGTTTAAAGAAATCATGACCTATAATAATTTTTTTATACATATAAATCTTGTCTTTATTAATTTAACACTTTTCTTGATTTTCTTGAAATCATAACTTATGTGTAGTTGGCTAATTTCGACTCTGAATTAGTTTGTAAAACATATTAGTCAGTTATTAAAACAATAATGCAATTCAGGGTGAAAAATAGGTTCACTGCCTAGGCCCTTTCTTGATTTTAAAATCTTTATGCGATTATCGATAAATAAAATTTAAAACAATTAAACACGTTTTACTACCTTTTTAAGCTTATCGATTATTCATATTAACAAAGTAAGCTTCCTTTCTACTTTAGTTTATGCTTTCATATTACTAATACCTTATCTTGCTTTATCCATATATGATTCATCTTTAGAACTGGTCAATTATCTATCGTTTAATCTAATTTAATGCATCATATACTACCAGTAGATAAATAATTACATTCCCACTAGAAATTATCATAAGCTAGATTATCTTACTGATGTTGTGCATATTGAAGCTGGATCAGCAAGCTCGACTCCTCTTCAAGTGCTATAACTTAACCTACGTGTGAAACAATCACACGCTAAGTATGAAACTTAGTGAGGCAATAATTCTTAATAGAGTGCAATATTGACATAAATATCAATTTAAATGATTAATAATGCATATAATCACCTTACCATTTTTTTATGTGTATAAACATAAATAATTTCATATGTAACAACATATATCAAAGTGATAAGATTATATCTTACCGATACCATTGCCATTTCCATTTGTAAGCTATCAAGCTTATCATCCTGTTCCTATATTCATTTTACTCATTTAGCCCAAGAATTTTAAATAGAGAAAAACTTAAGTATACGAGACTGGTACTCCCAGAGTACTAGTCACCGAAGTGACGATAAACCTATAGACACATAAAGTGTCGGTAACATATAGACACATAAGTGTCGGTAACATATAGATCCGAAGATCGGTGTGTAGCTACACGCAGTCCTTGACTGGTAGACCTCTAATGGCATGTCACTATACTGTAACTCTCTATAATATAATTTTATTTATAGAGAGAAACTTAAGTATGCAAGGTCGGTACTCCTTGAGTACTAGTTACCGAAGTGACAATAACTTGTTGACACGTACAGTGCCGAAAACATATAGACACATAAAGTGCCAGTAAACATATAGATCCGAAGATCGGTGAGTAGCTACACGCAGTCCTTGACTGCTATACCTCTAATGGCATGCCACCATACTGTAACTCTCAATAGTAAATCTTGGGCAATAAATCCATATCATATACTTATAAAATTTGTCATATATAAACAATTCATAAATCAGATTTGGTCCTCTAGCATTTAAACTTGCCGAAATGGTCCCTATACCTTTAGCTTAGGGTTTTGCTTCTAAATAACAATTCAATCTGCACAACACTTTAGTTTATGCTAATTTCTAATTTAATGCATCATATACTAACATGCCCACTAGAAATTATCATAAGCTAGATTATCTTACTAATGTTGTGCAGATTGAAGCTTGATCAGCAAGCTCGACACCTCTTCAAGTGTTCCAACTTAACCTACGTGTGAAACAATCACACGCTAAGTATGAAACTTAGTGAGGCAATAATTCTTAATAGAATGCAATATTGACATAAATATCAATTTAAATGATTAATAATGCATATAATCACCTTACCATTTTTTATGTGTATAAACATAAATATTTTCATATGTAACAACTTATATCAAAGTGATAAGATTAGATCTTACCGATACCGTTGCCATTTCCATCTGTAAGCTTTCAAGCTTATCATCTTGTTCCTTTGATTCATTTTACTCATTTAGCCCAAGAATTTTAAATAGAGAAAAACTTAAGTATACGAGATCGGTACTCCTAGACTACTAGTCACTGAAGTGACGATAAACCTATAGACACATAAAGTGCCAGTAACATATAGACACATAAGTGTCGGTAACATATAGATCCGAAGATCGGTGTGTAGCTACACGTAGTCCTTCACTGCTAGACCTCTAATGGCATGTCACTATACTGTAACTTTCTATAATATAATTTTATGTATAGAGAGAAACTTAAGTATGCAAGGTCGGTACTCCTTGAGTACTAGTCACCGAAGTGACAATAACTTTTACACACTTGAAGTGCCAAAAAACATATAGACACATAAAGTACCGGTAAACATATAGATCCGAAGATCGGTGTGTAGCTACACGCAGTCCTTGACTGCTAGACCTCTAATGGCATGCCACCATACTGTAACTCTCTATAGTAAATCTTGGGCAATAAATCCATATCATATACTTATAAAATTTGTCATATATAAACAATTCATAAATCACCATATAAAACATATTAAGGCAGCTCATACCCTATCATATACTAACCTTTTTCCTTTGCCTGTGAAAATATCAAATAACATGTACAAAACCATGTTGTCATCTCAATAAAATCATATAAATGAAAATCATAAAAATTTATCAAAACATATTTGAAACATATAATTGCACTCACTTGGCTATTCATTAGTTTGCCTCACTAAGCTCTACTTGATCCTTTCCTTCATAATACCACAAACCCTCTTTTGATTCGAATCAAACTTTATAAATATAAATAACAATTGTTAGATTCAAATCTAACAATATTTTAAATATGCTATCAAACTTAATCATTAAAATATACACAATTTTCCAAATTTTCCTTCTTTCCCTGTATTGTTCGAAAAATCATTATGGTCCTCAGTGACCAATTTGAACTTCCATTAACCCCTTTCAAGCTTACTAATTAACCTTAGATACAAAATATATCAATTCTCATTTTCTGGCAGATTGCACTACCTTCAAAGAAATATTTCTATAAAATAATTTACAACTCAGAATTTCATTCCGTTTATTCTGAAATAAACTATATTCAATACACTTTTCAACCATATAAATTAATAGCCCAAATTCAACTTGTACGATTTATGGCGAATTTTCAAAGTCAATTTCCAGTATTGAATTTCGGAACAGCCTGCTATATTGTTTTCTGACCTTTCACCACTTAAAAAATCATATCTTTTTACTCGGAACTCAAAATCAGTTTCCATTTCTTGGACATGAAACTAGACGAACAAATCTTTTCATCGGTATAAAATTCACCTTCTAACCATTTTTGTAGAATTTATGGTGAATTTTCAAAGTTACTGCCATAAACCAGTTTTTCTACACAGCTTCCATAAACAACTTCAACTTTTATACTAACTTCTTATTTCTCTACTTTTAAATTTAGTCCAATCACTAGCATTAAACCACCAACTCATCACATTCTTCACCAAATAATTATTCGCAATAATTCTCCCTCATTTTCCTTATTTACCGAAATAGTCACTAAAATGCAAAGATAAGGATTCAAGCTTCTTAACTTTGAAATTTTGTCCTCAATTCAACATTACTACCGTAATTCCATCATTACAGGTAAACATCAGATTTATCCCCCATACAAAACTTCAATTTCAATTTTGTAACTTAACTTTGACAATTTGTCAAAATGGCCACTAACTCGGTTCAACATCAATTTAACATTCTAACTTCAACTTCATGTCTCTAACATCATTAATCACATAAATACACACCAAAATCATAAAAATCAGATTTGGTCCTCTAATTTTTAAACTTGCCAAAATGGTCCCTCTACCTTTAGCTTAGGGTTTTGCTTCCAAATAACAATTCAAGCTTACTAGATCATTAATTCAACAATACAAACCATAAATTAAAATTGAATCCATAAACCTTAACCATCTTCATAATAATCAAAACATGTAGAACTTAAATCCCAACTCAATATCATGATTTTTAACATCATACTAGCTTGATTTCAACTTGAATTCAATCATGGAATCATAAAATCTCAAAAGCCCCAATTTGATCCATAAACCCTAATTTCTTTCTCATGTAAATTCTCATCAATAAAGCATGAATTCCATGAATTATTGACATCAAAAGATAGAGCTTGAAGAGTAGAACAACTTTGTAGTTGAGGAGATTACCTGAAAACTGAGTTTCGGGGCTTGAATCGACCTTGGAAAAAAATTTCTCTTTCTTTCCCTAGCCATTACATTTTTGGCTGGAAAAGATGAAAAAAATCCTCATCTTTTCGCCATTATTTTACACACACATATATATATATATATATATATTAAATGAATATTAAATTCATTTAATAGTGAAATTACAATTTTGCCCTTTTTATACAATGGTTGAGATTGATTTTATCATCAATCAAGGGCCAAGATTTAATCTTCAATTTCTCTTTCCAAAATTGCCCTTATAAATTTTAAATATTTCAAAATTGCCATTAGGGCCAAATGACCAATTTGCCCTCCAACTAGTTTTTATTTACTAGTTTGCCATTCTTGTAAAAATTCAACTAAATCTAGTTGGAATCCAACCAAATATAATAAAATATTCTTATAATAACATTTTATGACTTTTCCATAGCTTTTTGATTAGTCTCCAAAATTTCCATTCGATCCAATATACCGATAAATAATCCTTTACTCAGAAATAAATTGTAGGATTCATCTTGAATCGAACTAAAAATATTTCCAACACTTGGAAATGAATTTTATAACCTTTCTGTATCATATGGAAAAGTTTCAAAATTTTCCAGTTCGGTCCGGGTATCCGAATTCCACTTAAACTTTAACTGCGATTTTTCCAATAATCGAAGTATCATATCGAACCAATAATTCCGCATTCGATTCACACCCTTAGGTGTTCAGTTTATTTATGAAATAAGAACCCTTAACTTTTGGGAAATTACAACTTTAGTCCCCAAACTTTTCCAAAGTTTATACTTTAGGCATAAAATTTTCAAATTTTACATTTTGGTCACTACATATTTAAACTTCAATTACCATTCCAATTTTCCTTGGAATTCAACCAAACTTTAAGAATACCTTATTCAATTTACTCTCTATTACACGAGACCTTTAAACCTTAGAAATTTCCTTTCCAAAACCCATAATTAAGGAAATCCCAACTTTCGCATTTTTGTCATTTTAGTCACTAAGTTAGCTTTTAAGCTATTATTTTAGTACTAAATGACCCTTAATCAACTTAGTAAATTTTGGGGTATTACAATTCTCTCCCCTTAAGAAAATTTGTCCTCAAATTTTCAATGCATACTTGTTCCAAACACTTACGGATATTACTTCCTTATTTTCTTCTCACCCTCCCAAGTGGCTTCTTCGACCTTGTGATTACTCTTCAGAGCATCGATCATTGAGTTTTTTATTCCTTAATTCTTTAATTTCATATACCAACATTTCTACTAACTCCTTTTCATGTCCAAATATCTTATACTTACTGTATTATCATTTTAATATGCAGATAGATTGTCCTAAACAGGAGTTAACTTACATGCTTATTTCATTGTATCGTATCTACTATAGGTCCTTTCTTGACCTACAAGATTCATTAACTGAAGAAATCTATTATCATTTTACTTTCCTTATTCTAATCTCATTCCATCTTATACTAATAAGGATCAGCATCAAGTCATACAATAAGCAAATCAGTAATATGATATTCTTGAAATCATAACTTATGTGTAGTTGGCGAATTTCGACCCCTGAATTAGTTTGTAAAACATATTAGTTAGTTATTAAAACGATAATGCAATTCAGGGTGAAAAATAGGTTCACTTGCTAGGCCCCTTCTTGATTTTAAAATCTTTATGCGATTACCGATAAATAAAATTTAAACTGACTAAACACATTTTACTACCTTTTTAAGCTTATCAATTATTCATATTAACAAATTAATCTTCCTTTCTCCTTTAATTTATGCTTTCGTATTGCTAATACCTTATCTTGCTTTATCCATATATGATTCATCTTTAGAACTGATCAATTATCTATCGTTTAATCTAATTTAATGCATCATATACTACCAGCAGATAAATAATTACATGCCCACTAGAAATTATCATAAGCTAGATTATCATACTGATGTTGTGCAGATTGAAGCTTCATCAGCAAGCTTGACTCCTCTTCAAGTGCTCCAACTTAACCTACGTGTGAAACAATCACACGCTAAGTATGAAACTTAGTGAGGCAATAATTCTTAATAGAGTGCAATATTGACATAAATATCAATTTAAATGATTAATAATGCATATAATCACCTTACCATTTTTTATGTTATAAACATAAATAATTTCATATGTAACAGCATATATCAAAGTGATAAGATTAGATCTTACTGATACCGTTGCCATTTCCATCTGTAAGCTTTCAAGCTTATCATCTTCTTCCTTTGATTCATTTTACTCATTTAGCCCAAGAATTTTAAATAGAGACAAACTTAAGTATACGAGATCGGTACTCCCAGACTACTAGTCACCGAAGTGATGATAAACCTATAGACACATAAAGTGTCGGTAACATATAGACACATAAGTGTCGGTAACATATAGATCCAAAGATCGGTGTGTAGCTACACGTAGTCCTTGACTGGTAGACCTCTAATGGCATGTCACTATACTGTAACTCTCTATAATATAATTTTATGTATAGAGAGAAACTTAAGTATGCAAGGTCGGTACTCCTTGAGTACTAGTCACCGAAGTGACAATAACTTGTAGACACATAAAGTGCCGAAAACATATAGACACATAAAGTGCTGGTAAACATATAGATCCGAAGATCGGTGTGGCTACTCGCAGTCCTTGACTGTTAGACCTCTAATGGCATGCCACCATACTGTAACTCTCTATAGTAAATCTTGGGCAATAAATCCATATCATATACTTATAAAATTTGTCATATATAAACAATTCATAAATCACCATATAAAACATATTAAGGCAACTCATACCCTATCATATACTAACCTTTTTCCTTTGCCTGTGAAAATATCAAATAACATGTACAAAACCATGTTGTCATCTCAATAAAATCATATAAGTGAAAATCATAAAAATTTATCAAAACATATTTGAAACATATAATTGCACTCACTTGGGCCATTTCATTAGCTTGCCTCACTAAGCTCTACTTGATCCTTTCCTTCATAATACCATGAACCCTCTTTTGATTCGGATCAAACTTTATAAATATAAATAGCAATTTTTAGATTCGAATCTAACAATATTTTAAATATGCTATCAAACTTAATCATTCAAATATATAGAATTTTCCAAAATTTCCTTCCTTCCTTGTATTGTTCAAAAACTCATTATGGTCCTCAGTGACCAATTTGAACTTCCATTAACCCTTTTCAAGCTTACTAATTAACCTTAGATACAAAATATATCAATTCTCAAATTCTGGCAGATTGCACTACCTTCAAAGAAATATTTCTATAAAATAGTCTACAACTCAGAATTTGATTCCGTTTATTCTGAAATAAACTAGACTCAATAAGATTTTCAACCATATAAATTAATAGCCCAAATTCAACTTGTACGATTTATGGCGACTTTTCAAAGTCAATTTCCTGTATTGAATTTCGGAACAGCCTGCTATACTATTTTCTGACCTTTCACCACCTAAAAATTCATATCTTTTTTCTCGAAACTCAAAATCAGTTTTCGTTTCTTGGACACGAAATTAGATGAACAAATATTTTCATCGATATAAAATTCACCTTCTAACCATTTTTGTAGAATTTATGATGAATTTTGAAAGTTACTGCAATAAACCAGTTTTTCTACACAGCTTCCATAAACAACTTCAACTTTTATACTAGCTTCTCCTTATTTCTCTACTTTTCAATTTAGTCCAATCACTAGCTTTAAACCACCAACTCATCACATTCTTCACCAAGTAATTATTCACAATAATTCTCCCTAATTTCCCTTATTTACCGAAATAGTCACTAAAATGCAAAGATAAGGATTCAAGCTTCTTAACTTTGAAATTTAGTCCTCAATTCAACATTACTACCTTAATTCCATCATTTCAACTAAAAATCAGATTTAGCCCCCATACAACTAAAAATTTAACATTATAACTTCAATTTAATGTCTCTAACATCATTAATAACATAAATACACACCAAAATCATAAAAATCAGATTTGGTCCTCTAACTTTTAAACTTGCCGAAATGGTCCATATACCTTTAGCTTAGGGTTTTGCTTCCAAATAACAATTCAAGCTTACTAGATCATTAATTCAACATTACAAACCATAAATTAAACTTGAATCCATAAACCCTAATCCTCTTCATAATAATCAAAACATGTAGAACTTAAATCCCAACTCAATATCATGATTTTAACATCATACTAGCTTGATTTCAACTTGAATTCAATCATGGAATCTTAAAATCTCAAAAGCCTCAATTGATCCATAAACACTAATTTCATTCTCATGTAAATTATCATCAATAAATCATGGATTCCATGAATTATTAACATCAAAAGATAGAGCTTGAAGAGTAGAACAACTTTGTTGTTGAAGAGATTACCTGAAAACTGAGTTTCGGGGCTTGAATCGAGCTTGGAAATTTTTTCTCTTTCCTTCCCTAGCCCTTACGTTTTTGGCTGGAAAAGGTGAACAAAATCTTCATCTTTTCACCATTATTTTGCACATATATCTATTAAATGAATATTAAATTCATTTAATAGTGAAATTACAATTTTGCCCTTTTTATCCAATGGTTGAGATTGATTTTATCATCAATCAAGGGCCAAGATTTAATCTTCCATTTTCTCTTTCCAAAATTGCCCTTACAACTTTTAAAATATTTCAAAATTGCCATTAGGGCCAAATGACCAATTTGCCCTCCAACTAGTTTTTATTTACTAGTTTGCCATTCTTGTAAAAATTCAACTAAATCTAGTTGGAATCCAACCAAATATAATAAAATATTATTAAAATAACATTTTATGACTTTTCCATAGCTTTTCGATCAGTCTCTAAAATTTCCATTCGATCCAATATACCGATAAATAATCCTTTACTCAGAAATAAACTATAGGATTCATCTTGAATCCAACTAAAAATATTTCCAACCCTTGGAAATGACGTCTGTAACCTTTCTCTATCATATGGCAAAGTTTCAAAATTTTTCAGTTCGGTCCGGGTATCCGAATTCCACTTAAACTTTAACTGCGATTTTTCAATAATCGAAGTATCATATCGAACCAATAATTCCGCATTCGATTCACACCCTTAGGTGATCTGTTTATATATGAAATAAAAACCATTAAATTTTGGGAAATTACAACTTTAGTACCCAAACGTTTCCAAAGTTTATACTTTAGGCATAAAAGTTTCAAAATTTATATTTTTGTCACTACCTTTTTAAACTTTAATTCCCATTCCAATTTTCCTTGGAATTCAACCAAACTTTAAGAATACATTATTCAATTCACTATCTATTACATGGGACCTTTAAACCTTAGAAATTTCCTTTCCAAAACCCATAATTAAAGAAATCCCAACTTTCGCATTTTTGTCATTTTAGTTACTAAGTTAGCTTTTAAGCTATTATCTTAGTACTAAATGACCCTTAATCAACTTAGTAAATTTTGGGGTATTACAGTTGTGAGTGAGAAGGGGATTGAAGTCAATCCAGACAAAATTAAGGCCATCCAAGAACATCCTCCACCTTGAACACAAAAAGAGGTTCGAGGATTTCTCGGAAGGTTAAATTACATTGCCGTTTTATTTCCCAATTAATGGAAAAATGCAGCCCTGTATTTAGATTGCTTCAGAAAAATAATCTGGGAACATGGAATGAAGAGTGTCAAGTGGATTTAGAGGAAATTAAGAGGCAGTTGACGAATCCACCTATTTTTGTGCCACCTATTCCGGGGAAGCCCCTGATCTTGTACTTGACCGTTCACAAAAACTCAATGGGATGTGTATTGGGGCAGCATGATGAAACTAGGAGGAAAGAAAGAGTAATCTATTATCTAAGTAAGAAGTTCACAGATTGTGAAACCAGATATTCCCCAATTGAAAAACTGTGTTGCGCTTTAATATGGACAGCCAAGAGGCTTAGGCAATACATGTTATACCACACCACGTGGCTAATATCGAAGTTAGATCCCTTGAAATACATGATAAAGGCACCAGCCTTATCAGGAAAAATGGCTCATTGGCAAATGTTACTTTCAGAATTTTACGTTCAATATGTGAGCCATAAAGCGATAAAAGAGAGTGCAATAATAAACTTTTTGGCAAGTCGTGCTTCTGAAGATTACTAGGCCCTGAAACTTAGTTTTCCTGATGAAGAACTAATGTGCATTTCGATTGACGAGGATAATAGCTCAGAGGAATCTTGGGTGATGAACTTTGATGGAGCTGCAAATGCATTGGGACGTGGCATCAGGGCAGTTTTAGTTTCACCAGAAGGGAACTACTACCCTTTCTTTTATTGGTTAAAATTCTTATGCACCAATAACATGGCTGAATACGAAGCTTGTTTATTGGGTTTGCAAGCGGCTATTAAAAGAAAAATCAAAGTTTTAAGAGTTTTTGGAGATTCTGCACTGGTTATTTACCATATTCATGGAGAGTGGGAGACTAAGGATGCAAAATTGATCAAATATCATTCGTTAGTTCTTGAACTAATCAAGGAGTTTGAAGAAATCACCTTCAATCATCTCCCGAGGGATGATAATCAGATGGATGATGCCCTCGCTACTCTGGCTGCCATGTTCAAAGCTAGTGAAGGTAGTGAAATAATGCCAATCAAGGTGCAAGTGTTAGAATCCCCGATCCATTATTGCAATTTGGAAGAGGAAGCTGATGGTCTCCCGTGGTATCATGACATTTTACAGTATATGAAAACTCAAGAATATCCATTACAGGCAACTGATAATGATAAGAAAATGATTTGGAGGTTAGTTGCGGGCTATGTCCTTGATGGCGAGGTTATGTATAAAAAGAGTCGATATCAAGTGCTATTAAGGTGCGTTGGCACAAAAGAAGCTCAAACAATTTTGAAAGAAGTGCATGAAGAGGTTTGTGGGACTCACCCTAGTGGCTTTACTATGGCTAGGAGAATTATGCGCTTTGGATATTATTGGTCCACTATGGAAACATATTGCATCAACTATGCCCGTAGATGTCACAAGTGCCAGATATATGCTGACAAGATTCATGCACCTCCTCTACCACTTCATGTCATGAATGCCCCATGGCCCTTCTCAATGTGTGGCATGGATGTAATTGGCCAGATTTACCCTAAAGCCTCGAACGACCACAAGTTCATCTTAGTAGCTATTGACTACTTCACAAAATGGGTAGAAGTAGCCACATACATAAATTTCACTAGGTTGGTTGTTTGCAAATTTTTGGAAAAATGAGATCATTTGTCGCTATGGCTTACCGGAGAGAATCATCACCGACAATGCATCCAATTTAATTAACAAGATTATAGATGGATTTTGTGAACAATTCCAGATCAAACACCACAATTCGGTAACATATCGCCCAAAGATGAATGAGGTTGTCAAAGCTACAAATAAGAACATCAAGAAGATAGTCGCAAAGATGGATGACACTTACACTGATTGGCATGAGAAGTTGTCATTCGCATTGTATGCTTATAGGACGGCTGTACGAACTTCCACTTGGGCAACACCGTTTTCATTAGTATATGGAATGGACGCTATATTGCCAATTGAGCTTGAAATCCCTGCACTCTGTATTTTGATGGAGGCAAAACTAGAGGGGTCTGAATGGGTTCAAGCAAGATATGACCAGTTAAACCTCGTTGATGAAAAGAGGTTGAAAGCAATTTGCCACAACCATATGTATTAAAAAGAATGATACGAGCATATGACAAGAAGGTTCACCTGAGGAAATTTAGGGAAGGCGATATCGTGCTAAAAAAGATGTCTCCAATCTAAAAGGATTCTCAAGGAAAATGGGCATCAAATTGGGAGGGGCCATATATGGTATCAAAAGCTTCCGATGGAGGGGCGCTAATTCTGGCTGAAATGGGTGGAGACGAGCTCAAGAATCCAGTAAATTCTGATTCAGTCAAGAAATATTATGCATAAAATGATGAAGAAGAAAAAAGAGCGAAAACCCGTAAAAGGCACTCAAAAATAAAAAAAGAAAAAGAAAGAAAACAAAGAAAAAAGAAGAGAAAAAATGAGGGTTTAAGATGAAAACCCGCAAAGGGCGTTTTGAAACCAAAGGAGGATTTGAGTTGAAAACCCGGAAAGGGCGGCTTGAATTATTACAGACAAATAAACCCTTCAGAGGCTTGGCTATTCGGAAGGAATTTCATATCTTTATTCATTGTTGTAGTGGATGGAATTTTCTCGACAAAGGCATCACTCGGGGTTATTTCGAGGAAAGTTCAGACCTTTGATATTTGGATACTTGTCTTTTGACCCTTCTTTTGTAATTTTCTTTCATGTTTGCCACAACATTAATGAAAATTTTCTTTTAAGCCTATCTTTCTTTGAATGCCCCCTTTACATGAACGTCTTTCATTTGGTTTAAGGGTCATTTTGGTTTAGACATCATTAAAATATGCAAGAGGTTTTTGTGTATTACTCTGGAAATGATTTAAGAATGTAGGAACTATGACATGGTCCCTTGTTAAGCCTCAAATATGGGCATGTTATGATCATGGGCAATTGATACCTAACCTCTTTGGTAATATTCCTGGAAATAAAAAGGTTAAAATTCCGTGTCATTCGAGGATGTTTTATGGGAATTCATAAAGATCCTCAAAAGGGCCTTGTCATACACAATACTGCTTGAAACTCACTCACACAATACAGATGTATCAACTACAATGATAGTTGGATGTGAGGAAGAGTATGTTTTTCAATGAGTAAAGAGATACAAAGAACGGGAATAGTAAAGAAGAAAACTACCATTCAAAGATTGGCGAAGCAGAAGACGATCGTTTGATGAAGCAAAGAAATACTAAGAATGTGAACGACAAAGACAGTGAACATGCACTTTTGTCCAGATTGAAACAAGCTAAGAAAAGTTTGAAACTTAGCATGCATTCATGTTTAGACATCCTCCGGGGCATGCACATCATAATTGCATCATATTGCAGGTATGCAGAAACTCTTCAACAATAGAACTCGTTTATCCGTTTAGACGTAAGGAGAATGAAACCCTGCTGATCTATTCGAGCACCTGGAGAATAGAACCTATCTATCCGTTCAGGCATAAGGAGAATGGAGCCATGCATATCTATTCGGGCACATGGAGAATGGAACCCGTCTATATGTTCAGACATAAGGAGAATGGAACCCTGCTCATCTATTCGAGAACCTGAAGAATAGAACCCATCTATCTCTTCAGACGTAAGGAGAATGGAACCTTGCTCATTTATTCGGGCACATGGAGAATAGAACCCGCTTATCCGTTCAGGCATAAGGAGAATGGAACCATGCTTATCTATTCGGGCACATGGAGAATAGAACCTGCCTATCCGTTCAGGCGTAATGAGAATGGAACCTTGCTCATCTCTTTAGGCACATGCAGAATAGAATCTACCTATCCGTTCAGGCGAAAGGAGAATGGAACCTTTCTCACCTGTTCGGGCATATGGAGAATAGAACCCCTTTATCTGTTCAGACATTTGGGGAATAGAACCTGCCTACTTATTTGGGGCATCAGGAGAATGGAGTCGATTGGAAAATTGGTAGATGGTGAAATTTAGTGCCACTTGTTCTTTGCTATATCCTTATTTCACTAGAATAAGCAAAGAAGGGTCAGCTGTTGTCACTAATTTTTTTAAAAAGGAAAAAATAATAATAATAAATAATGAAAAAAAATCAATTAAAAAAAAGTTAAAAAAAGGGAACCACGTGCGGCCACGAGTCTGGCGCGTGTGTTGTACGCACGCGGGTTCCTCCCCTAACCCCCTGTTCGCGAATGCAGCAGCAGCTGCTGCTCCCACCGCGCCTGAGCCACGGCGGTCATCGCTGGTGGTGCCAGGCGGTCTACCGCACCCTGGACGTTCCAACGCCGTTGTCGTTGTCCGCTGCTATTGCCGTTCACCTGCAAAATAAGGAAGAAAAAGAGTTCGAACCCTAATTAAATTGGGGGGCAAAATCTTCCAGATTGGAGCCAATCAGATGAAATTCGGATTGAACTTCAACAAATTAAAGCTAGGATGATTTCATGGGACGAAAATAGGGATCTTATCCCCAAATTGCCTTGAATCCCAATCCCCTAAACCCTATAAATAGTGCCTTTTTCACCATTGTTGAACACACACCAAGCATCCAAAAAATTACTGAAAAATTGGTCTAAAAATACCAAGAAAAATACTCTGAAAATTTTTGGGAAGTTGCTGGAATTTCTGGAGTTTTAGGCAGAATTGGTTCGAGTTTTCGCAAGGAGTGGCAGGTAGCAATTTGTTGCTTCGTCGGTATAATTTCTTCCCTTTTCTTTTATAATTTTAGTTCAGTTTTTGTTTTATTCGTTCATATTAATGTTTTTACTTTCTATATGTTTTGTTTGTATAAGTTTACATTAATCAGGATTTGTTCGAATTAATACCTTTATTGTGAGGTTTCTTTCAAAAAAATAATAATATAAAAAGAACATCAAGAACATGTTACTTTTTTAAAAAATGATGTTTGATTAATTTTATTTTCTAAAAATTTAAAAAATGGTGTTTCTTGAAGTAAATATTTTAATTAAAAAATATTAAAAAGCAAAAATAATAAAACTTTTCTAAAAAACAAAAAAATGACGTTAAAATAAAGAAGTTTAAAAAAACAATAAAAATAATGTTTGATTCGTTTTTTCTCTAAAAAGTTTAAAATTGGTATTTGTTGAAATAATTTTTTTCTAAAAAATTCAAAATCTCTAAAAAAGGATTTCCAAAACTTACAAATAAAATTTTCTTTAAAATGTAAAAAGGGGTTTTTTTAACATAAGAGTTTTTTTTAAAAAAATGTTTAAAATTTACAAATAAAAAAACTTTAAAAAGAATATTTCAAATAAAGACTTTAAAACATAAAAAGAAATAAAAAAAACTTTTTTCAAAATTAACACAAAAGCTTGAAAAATGGCAAAACTGTTTAAAACAAAGAAAAAAGAATAAAAAGTTCTAAAATACAAAAAAAAAAGTAAATGACAAAGCATAAAGTCAAAAAATAAAAAGCTTTAAAACAATAAGAAATATAAAAATAAAACCTTTTCAATTTATCAAAATTAAGAAAATTCCTCGAATATGAAAAGAATAAAAGCAAACAATAAAATCAAAAATAAAATTAAACCAACCCCTTTTAAAAATTTCAAGTTTTAAATCGTGCTTCTTTTCTTGTTTTGTTTTCGTTAGCTTTAGTATTGAATTGGCCTTAGGAATAGGTTCTTCAAACCTTAGATACAGACTTCTTTGAATTAAAACTTTCGTCACAAAGAATAAAACACGCTTAATAAAATTCAAACCCTCAAATAGGAAAAATACTTAGACCTATTTAGGATTAATAAGTTTTAACTTAGAATAAATAAAAATCTTCAACAAATCAGGTTCCTTTACTTGTTTGTTAAAAGGTGAAATTAAAGCAATGCGGTGTCTTACTAAACGAAAATGATGGGTTAGCACCAGAAGTGTTGGCGGTGATTGGAGTTCATTTTTTAATAGTAAGGCCATTAAAGTAAAATTAAACTTATGAACGGACAATAATTTAATCTTTACATCGATTCGCAAAATCTAACTTTAAAACCTTTTGTAACCTACAAGGTACCGATTTTTGGGCGTTGTGGGGGTGCTAACCCTTCCTCACGCGTATCTGACTCCCGAATCTATTTTTTTATTTTCCCAGACCAAAATCGTTGTTTTAATAAAAATAAAATAATTTTATTAAAATAACCCGTTTTAAGGTGATCCAATCATATCTTCCAAAAAAGATTGGTGGTGACTCCGTTATTTTGATTTTAAAACATCAAGACCCCTTAAAAAAGGGTTGCGACACGTACCGATACAGGTAAGCCCGTATCGATACGATTGTAAACACCTCGTTTCGGTACACCACCATGTCGTATCGATACGCCTAACTGAATTACCTAACTTTTGAAATATTACAGACCGTACGATACGGCTCCTTAGGTGTTTCGATACGCGGGTTCATGTTGAAAAAGTGAATTCTAGAGGCTAAAACTCGTATCGAAATGCCTATACCCATATCGGTACACCAAGCCAAATCTGCCTAGGTGTATCGAAACACACAATACCCATACCGATCCCATAAGCCCAAAATTGCCGAGCCGTATCGATACGGTCCCCCGCGTATCGATACGCCTGGGCCTGTAATGTCACATTTTGCTGGTTTTTCAACCCAAAAGCATACTCTAATCAGTCCAACATGCTTAAAACAAAATACCAACATGCCAAACATATCATAAGCCAACTAGAAACGCCATTCATACAGCATAACCAAGCATTCTGCATCAAAAGGAAATCTATAGGCATGTTTCCTAGTTTTGCACCCAAGCAACATATCAAAAGATAAACCAGCACCAAAATCAATCCTTAAAGGCCATTTACAAACAAGGAGGAACTAAAGAAACATCCTCAAACAGGGAGTTCCATAAAACATCTCCCGAAACATAACAAGTACCCCATTGCCCTTATTCATTATAGTCTAGTCTCTAACATACTTTGGAAATAAGTCTTGTCAAGATCCCCTTGCTTCTTGCTGCCTTCCGTGACTTTAATTCTCTGCATTGATGGACAAAGAGAGCGTAAGCACAAAAGGCTTACTGAGGAAAGCTCAGAATAAAACACCATCAACGCTTTTAAAACCATTTACTCATTATCATCTTTTAAAACATCATGCCCCTATCTAAGCATGCACTTTACATCATTAAAAACCAGCATATTAAACCATATGCTACATGTATCATTAATCCACAGCAAGTCACATTGCTAACCCTCTACTTAAGCCTTCCCATGCATTACTACCAAATGCAAAGCTTAAGGAGAAAACATGATAAATCTCATTATACAACATAAACCATTTCAATGATACATTAACAATTATATTGGATTTCAAGTGATCATTAACAAGTTCAATAACAAAAGAGTTCATCGGATACACGGATTCAACAAGTGTTAATCCAACACTTCAAGCCATCTCAACCGGAATAGCGATACAATCACAATCGCGGTACATTAACAATCGGGTACAATATCAACCGGGTACACTTTCAACCCACAAGGATACCAATCCCTCTTATCGGTTAGATGCTTAACCCACTAACGGGAGTATTCGGTACTGTTTAACCCCTCTACCGTTAGGGTACTTGGATGGAGTATTCGGTACGCCGTATAAACCCCTCAACATCCAAGGTGACTTATTTAACAGTGCACTCAATCCTATGCCGACCAACTATATCTGATAATAATTTTAAAACCGCATCACTTGCCAATATAATTAACCAAACAACAACCACCTCCGGATCAACCTCCCCTACTTTTACCACAAAACAGAGGATTAATGCATCATAATGCATTCAAAACACAACAACCACAATCCTTCTCAGATTTCCACAAAACCCTCACAATTAACCCTCTACAACAACCGAAAACATAAGCAAAACACTTCGATTCAAAACCCAGCCAACATCTATCAACCTAGCATCGCTTTCAACATCAAAACACGTCTAAAAATAGATCCAAAATAACCTACCACCTCCAGCAACCTTACAACCATAAAAACACCACAAAACCTCAAAACTAGCAAACTCAACAAATAGAGATTCTTAAGTTTCAGATTCCATTGATAAAATATAGACCAAAGAATCATTACTTACTGGAAAAATAGATCCAATCCGTGAATCAACTCATTTTCCCCAAATAACTCAATTAAACATTAGAAAATCATCAAAATAAGATTACAAAACCAAAAGCAAGGATCAAATGCTTGGGAATTTCAGTAAAGAGCCATATAATAGAGAAGATCTCAGACCTTACCCCTATTGTGAAGTTTCTCCCTCAATTGATTTGTGAAAAGCTAAGAAAACACAAGATTATTGTAAGATTTTGTGTAAACAACCTTTATAAAACAATTTGAAACCATAAAATCAAGTTAGAAACCACCTCACCTTTGGAAATTTGATGAAAACCCGAGTGCTTGGCTGAGGAGAGAATGGAGAGAAAAAGTTGAGAGAAAATGATGTGATTTTTGTTTTAGAAAAGATAACCAACTTTTTAACAAAATCCTCTTTAATTACTAATTAAATTGCATGTTAAAATCAGTTAAATTAAGGGAGAAATCATCAGAAACCAATTGGTAAAATAGCTCCTTAAAGATTCTAAGTATTTGACCCTTTTCATTTTAGTCACTAGAAAATCACAGTTTTCAAAACTTTCATTTTGGTCACTAACCAAAATGTTCATCTTCCAAAAATCATTTTTCAAAATTGATTCCACCATTATTATATACATAATTAATAATGATTTTTAACCATTTTCCATAATTTTTTGCACACCAAAAATATACGATCCCGAAACTGACTCTAATCTCTACTCGGTCCATCGGACCGTCTAATAACCCACTAAACCGCTAAGCCCTAAAACCTGGGCATTACAACTCTCCCTCTCTTAAGAAATTTCATCCCTGAAGTTTACCTGGAGGAAACAGGTGCGAAAATTGATTCAACATATCCGACTTGCGCTCCCACGTGGCCTCCTCAACACCGCGGTGCTTCCACAACACCTTAACCAGCTCAACTGTTTTGCCACGGAGCACCTTACTGCTGGTGTCAAGAATCTCTATTGGTTCCTCATCATAAGAGAGATCCTGTCACAACTCAATCTCTTCCACCGGCATGACATGCCACGGATCTAACCAATACCTCCGCAACACCGAAACATGGAACACATCATGAATCTTTCCCAACTCCGGAGGTAACCTCAAACGATATGCAACAAGACCCACATGCTCAACAAATTCGTATGGTCCAATGAACCTCGGGCTAAGCTTTTCTTTTCGCCCAAAACGCAACACCTTTTTCCAGGGCGACACTTTCAAAAACACTTTATCACCCACATCGTACTCTATATCCCAACGCTTCAAATTCGCATAGGATTTCTGACGATCAACAGCTTCTTTCAAGTGCTCACATATCAACTTTACCTTTTCGGTTGTGCCTTTCAAAACATTGGGCATTGACACAAACTTTGCCCCTGCTTCTGCCCAACATACGGGCGTACGACATTTTCTGCCATACAACGCCTCATAAGGTGCCATTTGTATGCTAGCATGATAACTATTATTGTAAGCAAACTCCACCAACAGCAACTACTTCTCCTACGTTCCCTGGTACTCAATAACACAACACCTTAGCATATCCTCAAGAACCTGAGTTTCGCGCTCCGACTGGCCATCAGTCTGAGGATGATACGAGGTACTAAAACTCAACCAGGTCCCTAAGGCACGATGTAAACTCACCCAAAACCTTGCGGTGAACTGCGGATCTCTATTGAAACTATAGATTTGGGCACCCCGTGCAACGACACAATCTTAGAGATGTACAACTCAGCCAACCTGTCCAAGGTATGCGTAGTATGCACTGGCACAAAATGCGCACACTTCGTAATCCGGTCCACAATCACCCATATGGAATCCTTTTTGGTCGACGTCAAAGGCAGTCTAGACACAAAATCGATAGTGATTCTTTCCCACTTCCATTATGGTATCCTTAATGGTTGCAACAACCCGAAAGGAAACTGATGCTCAGCATTTACCCACTAACAAACCATACACCGAGCAACGAAATCAGCCACATCTTTCTTTAGTCCAACCCAATAGTACTCTTCCTTCAACCCTTGATACATCTTAGTACTACCGGGATGCACAGCAAAAGGACTAGCGTGTGCCTCAGTCAAAATAGAACGCCTCAACTCTTCATCTTCAGGCACCACTCTTCGACCTTTTAAACACAACACCCTATCATCGTTGAAATGAAAATCTGTAGGATTTCCATCCCTGATTTCTTCCACATAAGATCCAAACTCCCATCATACGGTTGCTTCTCCTTGATCATCTACGAAAAGGACAGCTTCACTTGCAACTCAGCCAACAAACCCCCGTCATTCATTACGCTCAGCCGAGCAAACATAGCTCTCAACTCCACAACCGCTTTTCTACTCAAAGCATCCACCATAACATTGGCTTTCCCCGGATGATACTCAATGGTCAGATCATAATCCTTAAGCAACTCTAACCATCTATGTTGCCTAAGATTCAGCTAATTCTGTGACATCAAATATTTCAAACTCTTATGATCCGTATAAACGACACATTTCTCACCAAAAAGATAATGCCTCTAGATCTTCAAGGAAAACACAACTGCTGCAAGCTCAAGATCGTGAGTAGGGTAGTTACATTCATGTACTTTCAACTGCCTAGATGCATATGCCACTACCTTACCTTCCTGCATCAACACACAACCAAGCCCAACATACGAAGCATCACTATAAACAATGAAATCCTTCCCCGATTCTAGTTGAACCAAGACCGAAGCTCACGTCAAAGCTTCCTTCAACCTCTCAAAAGCTCGCTGCCTATCCCCCGTCCACTCAAACCGAACATTCTTCTGTTGTAGCTTCGTTAATGGAGCCGCCAAACTAGAAAACCCTTCCACAAACCTTCGGTAGCAACCCGCCAAACCAAGGAAACTCCTAACCTCCGCCATAGACTTGGGCTACTTCTAATTCATTACAGTCTCAACCTTTTTCGGATCGACTCGAATTCCTTCGGCCAACACTACATGCCCAAGAAACACAACTTCCTTAAGCCATAACTCACATTTGCTTAACTTAACATACAACTGATTCTCCATCAATTTCTGAAGCACGATCCGCAGATGATTATCATGATTCTCCTCTGTACGAGAGTACAAAAGGATATCATCGATAAGCACAACCACAAACTGGTCCAAAAACTCATGAAACACTCAGTTCATCATGTCCATAAAAGCAACTGGAGCATTGGTCAAACCAAACGGCATCACAAGAAACTCATAATGCCCGTACCTTATACGAAAAGCTATTTTGGGCACATCCACCTCCTTCACCTTTAACTGGTAGTACCCCGACCTCTAATCTATCTTAGAAAACACCAAGGCTCATTTGAACTGATCAAACAGATCATCTATCTGCGACAAGGGATACTTGTTCTTCACTATCAACTTATTCAGCTGCCGGTAATCTATACACATCCGCAACGTACCATCTTTCTTCTTAACAAACAGTATCGATGCTCCCCAAGGTGAGATATTAGGCCTAATAATGCCCCGATCCAACAACTCTTGCAACTGCGTCTTCAACTCCTTCAGAGCTATACGGTACGGAGCAATGGATATCGATACCATACCCACAAAGACCTCGATGGCAAACTCTACCTCACGGTCAGGTGGCAACCTCGGTAACTCTTTCGAAAAAAACTGGAAACTCACATACGGTGCGAACATTTTGCACCCTCAACTCCTTTGATCTAGGATTCATAACATAGGCCAAATAAGCCTGACATACTGAATCCAACATTTGACTCTCTTCCAAAGCCGAAACAACATTAGACAGAAATTTAGCATTCTCACCAACAACCACCACCTCATAATCATCCAACAACCTCAAGGATATCCGTTTAGTATCAAAATCCACAATTTAGCCCGATGTTCGATCAACCAATTCATACCCAAAATCACATCAAATCCATAGAATGGAAACTCCATCAAGACCACAGCAAACACATGTCCCTGAACCATCAGCGGACACCTACGATACAACCTCGTAACCACTACTGTCTCCCCAAGAGAACGAGTCACTCTAACACCCACAATGAGAATTTCAACAGATATATCAAGCAAATCAGCATGCTCACTCAAAATGTATGAATGAGTAGAAAAGGAATCAACCAACGAATACAACGATAAGGACTAAAGGGTAAAAGTACTTGTGATCACATCGGTGTCATTGCGACCCTCGCAGTGTGCATACACCCTAGCCGGTCCACCTTCCTCAGGCTGGATAGCAACAGTATGAGTCACAGTCCTGTGTTCCACATCTTGATGCTAAAATGGTCCGCGACCATGACTATGACCCCGATGCGAAGCAACAATAGGTACAACACCCTGCCCACCTCGAGCCAACAACAGACAATCACGCCTCTAATGGTCGCCTGACCCACAACTCCAACAAGCATTAGCCACAACAGGCGCAGGTGCCTGACCTTTCCTGGCCAATCACTGGCAATCTCGCCTCTAATGATCTCGGGATCCAAAACCTAGGCACCCTACCCCTGGACTCCACGTCCCACAACACCTCCACCATGCCTCGGCTCTGGGTGAAACCTCCTGTCACGGTGTCTCTTGGCTTGACCACCACTATAACCCAAATCAGCAGCTCTCTTACCCGAGCTAAAACCTCGTGATCCAGAATCCAAACCCAAATTCTGCTCCATATCCTTGGCTCGCGAAACCAACACATCAAAGTTGGTATAATCAGCAGCAAGCATGTATGTCTTAACATCTTGCACAAGCACATAACGGAAACAATCACATCGAGTACGCTCATCAGGGACCAACTCAGGTGTATACCGACTTAACCTCACGAACTGCACCTCGTACTCTGCAATAGACATACTGCCCTGCACCAAAGCCATAAACTCACGCTTCTTCTCATCCAGATATCGAACTCACAAAATCTTCTTTCAAAAAACCTCACAGAAGAAGTCCCACGACACATCCTCGGTCACCATACCAAATATCGGGGTAGTGCATCATGCATAAGCATTACCCTACAGTAGGGAAACAACACAGCCCAACTTACAAGCATCGGTACACCCCATTTGGCCCAATATCCTCTCAGTACTGTCCAACCAACCCTCAGAGGCCTCAGGCGACAACCCTCGGAACTCAACTCCGCCCAAACTATGAAGGCGCTCAAGCGGCAAACCTTTCCCCTCAACCGGTGTACTGGAACACGAACACCTACAACGGCTTCCTGAAACGCACAAGTCATGGCCTATATCAACGGTGCCATATCACCCATCCCTGGCCCATCCGGAGCAGGTGGTACTTGCTCTACTCCCTTAGGTGGATTAGGTGGGGGCGGTGGCAACCCTCTAGGAGGTACAACCACTCATTCATCATCCTGCCCAGCGGTAACAGCAATTGTGCTAGATCGCAACTCTCTCCTCGATCCCATCGTGCTAAAATATATCTAGGGCATGATAATTATTTCAAAACAAAAACAGTCAGGCCAGCCTCAAGCAAGGATCCAAGACCTTCATTTCAAAAATCAAAACTTTCCAGACTATAATAATAAGGCAATAGGTACCCCCAAAACTTTCCCAACATGGCATTTACAACCAACATACATATATCAATCACCGTGCATATCAAGCAGCATACATACAACAATCACCGTACAAATCAAACATGGCAACAACACAACAACCTCCCAAACGAACCAAACCTGGCTCTTATACCACCAAATATAACCCCCTTGACCCGGCTTAGACGCCCAATCGAACCAAGAAGGCCACATTAGGTTTACCGTAGCAAGCCGAAGAGATTCAACAAAACCCGGTCCATTTTTTCATTTTTATCTTATCTAGATGCCAATTATTAATCCTATATGTTCATTCAGATAACAAGTTTAACCCCAACTCAATCGAGCATCAACTTGACATCCAATTGTTAACGTTTACCATTAAGGGACCAAAATTGTAATTTGACAAAGCTACAGGTCAAAAGCCCTCTTTTAAGTTACCAACCTTAGATTAGTCAGGTTTCATGCATATGTCTCTTATTCCAACTCAAACCAATCATTCAATCATATTCAATTGCATTGGCAAGATTTAGGGACTAAATTGTAAAGATGACAAAACCACTCGAAAGGCATATACAAAAAATCAGATGTCCGTACCGATATAGGTAAGCCCGTATCGATACGATTGTAAACACCTCGTTTTGGTACACCACCATGTCGTATCGGTACACCTAACTGAATTACCTAACTTTTAAAATATTATAGACCGTACCGATACGGCTCCTTAGGTGTTTCGACACGCGGTTCCTGTTGAAAAAGTGAATTCCAGAGGCTAAAACTCGTATCGAAACGCCCATACCCATATTGGCATGCCAAGCCAAATTTGCCTAGGCGTATCGTAACACACAATACCCGTACCAATCCCATAAGCCCGAAATTACCTAGCCGTTTCGATACGGTCCCCCGCGTATCGATACACCTGGGCCTGTAATGTCACATTTTGCTGGTTTTTCAACCCAAAAGCATACTCTAATCAATCCAACATGCTTAAAACACAATACCAAAATGCCAAACATATCATAAGCCAACTAGCAACACCATCCCTACAGCATAACCAAGCATCATGCATCAAAAGGAAATCTATAGGCATGCTTCCTGGTTTTGCACCCAAGCAAAAAATCAAAAGATAAACCAACACCAAAATCAATCCTTAAAGGCCATTTACAAACCAAGAGCAACTAAAGAAACATGCTCAAACAGGGAGTTCCGCAAAATATCTCCCGAAACATAACAAGTACCCCGTTGCCCTTATTCATTATAGTCTAGTCTCTAACATTCCTAGCTTAGGTAAGCATTTCAAAACAAGTGCATAAAACCATTTCTCAATAGCACGACCGAGAGAGTAAAACCACTTTACTTACTTCCTAGCTTAGGTAAGCATTTCAAGCTCTACCTAAACTCCCAAAACTACCTTTAAAACATTCCAAAGCTGGAATCCACATTTTCACTCACCGATAAGAGAAATTTCGGTTTGCCGACGCGAAAACAAGTATCTGAAGCCTCCTACGCTTCTCCAATCACTTCCAGATCAACCTCCCCTGTTTTTACCACAAAAAAATAGAGGATTAATGCATCATACTGAATTCTAAACACAACAACCATAATCCATCTCGGATTTCCGCAAAAACCTCACAATTAACCCTCTACAACAACCGAAAACATAACCAAAACACTTCGATTCATAACCCATCGAACATCTATCAGCCTAGCATCACTTTCAACATCAAAACACATCTAAAAACATATCCAAACCAACCTACTACCTCCAGCACCCTTACAACCATAGAAACACCACAAAACCTCAAAACTTACAACCTAACAAATAGAGATTCTTAAGTTTTGGGATTCCATTGATAAAAACCTATTATCAACATTATTAAACATCCAAAATATAGATCAAAGCAACATTACTTACTGGGAAACAAATCCAATCCGCGAATCAACTCATTTTCCCCAAATAACTCAATTAAACATTGGAAAATCATCAAAATCATATTAGAAACACAAAAGCAAGGATCAAATGCTTGGGAATTTCAATAAAGAACCATACGATAGAGGAGATCTCGGACCTTACCCCTATTGTGAAGTTTCTCCCTCAATTGATTTGTGAAAAGCTAAGAAAACACAAGATTATTGTAAGATTTTGTGTAAACAACCTTTATAAAACAATTTGAAACAATAAAATCAAGTTAGAAACCACCTCACCTCTGGAAATTTGATGAAAACCCGAGTGCTTGGCCGAGGAGAGAATGGAGAGAAAAAGTTGAGAGAAAATGATGTGATTTTTGTTTTAGAAAAGATAACCAACTTTTTAACAAAATCCTCTTTAATTACTAATTAAATTGCCTGTTAAAATCAGTTAAATTAAGGGAGAAATCATCAGAAACCAATTGGTAAAATAGCTCCTTAAAGATTCTAAGTATTTGACCCTTTTCATTTTAGTCACTAGAAAATCACAGTTTTCAAAACTTTCATTTTGGTCACTAACCAAAATGTTCATCTTCCAAAACTCATTTTTCAAAATTGATTCCAACATTATTAAATACATAATTAATAATGATTTTTAAGCATTTTTCATAATTTTTCCAACACCAAAAATATATGATCCTAAAACCAACTCGAATCTCTACTCTAATCTACCAGACCGCCTAATAACCCACTAAACCGCTAGGCCCTAAAACCGGGGCATCAGAGCTCTCCCCCTCTTAAGAAATTTCGTCCCTGAAATTTAACTAGAGGAACAGGTGCGAAAACTAATTCAAGATATCCGACTTGCGCTCCCACGTGGCCTCCTCAACACCGCGGTGCTACCACAACACCTTAACTAGCTCGATTGTTTTGCCACGGAGCACCTTACTGTTGGTGTCAAGAATCTCTACTGGTTCCTCATCATAAGAGAGTTCCAGTCTCAACTCAATCTCTTCCACCGGTATGACATGCGATGGATCTGACCTATAGCTCCGCAACACCAAAACATGGAACACATCATGAATCTTTCCCAACTCCAGAGGTAACCTCAAACAATACGCAATACCACCCACACGCTTAATAACTTCGTATGGTCCAATGAACCTTGGACTAAGCTTCCCTTTCCGCCAAAAACACAACACCTTTTTTTACGGCGACACTTTCAAAAACACTTTATCACCCACAACGTACTCTATATCCCTACGCTTCAAATCCTCATAGGATTTCTGACGATCAGCAGCTGCTTTCAAATGCTCACATATCAACTTTACCTTTTCGGTGGTGCCTTTCAGAACATTGGGCATTGACACAAACTTTTCCCCCGCTTCTTCCCAACACACGGGCGTACGACATTTTCTGCCATGCAACGCCTTATAAGGTGCCAATTGTATGCTAGGATGATAACTGTTACTGTAAGCAAATTCCACCAACGGAACTGCTTCTCCCACGTTCCCTGGTACTCAATAACATAACACCTTAGCATATCCTCAAGAACCTGAATCACGCGCTCTGACTAGCCATCCGTCTGAGGATGATACGAGGTACTAAAACTCAACCGGGTCCCCAAGGCACGATGCAAACTCACCCAAAACCTTGCGGTGAACTGCGGATCTCTATACGAGACTATAGATTTGGGCACCCCGTGCAACCACACAATCTCAGAGATGTACAGCTCAACCAATCTGTCCAAGGTATACGTAGTATGCACTGGCACGAAATGCGCACACTTCGTAAACCAATCCACAATCACCCAAATGGAATCCTTTTTGGTCGGCCTCAAAGGAAGCCCAGACATAAAATCCATGGTGATTCTTTCCCACTTCCATTATGGTATCCTCAACGGTTGCAACAACCCAGAAGGAAACTAATGCTTAGCCTTCTTCAGTCCAACCCGATAGTACTCTTCCTTCAACCCTTAATACATCTTAGTACTACCAGGATGCATAGAAAAAGGACTTGCATGTGCCTCAGTCAAAATAGTACGCCTCAACTCTTCATCTTCAGGCACCACTATTCGACCTTTGAAACACAACACCCCATCATCGCTGAAATGAAAATCCATAGGATTTCCAACCCTAATATCTTCCACATGTGATACCAAACTCGCATCGTATGGTTGCTTCTCCTTGATCTTCTACGAGAAGGACGGCTTCACTTGCAACTCAGCCAACAAACTCCCGTCATTCGTTATGCTCAACCGAGCAAACATAGCTCTCAACTCCACAGCTGCTTTTCTACTCAAAGCATCTGCCACAACATTGGCTTTCCCCGGATGATACTCAATGGTCAGATCCTAATCCTTAAGCAACTCAAACCATCTACATTGCCTAAGATTCAGCTCCTTCTGTGACATCAAATATTTCAAACTCTTATGATCCGTATAAACCACACATTTCTCACCATAAAGATAATGCCTCTAGATCTTCAAGGCAAACACAACCGCTGCAAGCTCAAGATCGTGAGTAGGGTAGTTACGTTCATGTACTTTCAAGTGCCTAGATGCATACGCCAGTACCTTACCCTCCTGCATCAACACATAACCAACCCCAACATACGAAGCATCATTATAAACAGCGAACTCCTTCCCCGATTCTGGTTGAACCAAGACCGGAACTCGCGTCAAGGCTTCCATCAACCTTTCGAAAGCTCGCTGCCTATCCTCTATCCACTCAAACCGAACATTCTTATGTAGCAACTTTGTTAAGAGAGCCGTCAAAGTAGAAAACCCTTCCACAAACCTTCTTTGGTAACCCGCCAAACCAACGAAACTTATAAACTCTGCACAGACTTGGGCTCATTCCAACTCATTACAGCCTCAACTTTTTTCGGCTCGACATGAATTCCTTCAGCCGAAACAACATGCCCAAGAAACACAAGTTCCTTAAGCCATAACTCACGTTTCCTTAACTTAGCATACAACTAATTCTCTATCAACTTCTGAAGCACGATCCGCAAATGACTATCATGACCCTTCTCGGTACGAGAGTACACAAAGATATCATCGATAAACACAACCACAAACTAGTCCAAAAACTCATGAAACACTCGGTTCATCATGTCCATAAAAGTAGCTGGAGCATTGGTCAAACCAAATGGCATTACAAGAAACTCATAATGCCCGTATCTTGTACGAAAAGCTGTTTTGGGCATATCCACCTCCTTCACCTTTAACTGGTAATACCCCAACCTCAAATCTATCTTGGAAAACACCGAGGCTCCTCCGAACTAATCAAACAGGTCATATCCGCGACAAGGGATACTTGTTCTTTACTGTCGACTTATTCAGCCACTGGTAATCTATACACATCCGTAATGTACCATCTTTCTTCTTAACAAACAGCATCGGCGCTCCCCACGGTGAGATATTAGGTCTAATAAAGCCCCGATCCATTAACTCCTGCAACTGCTTCTTCAATTCCTTCAGAGCCATACTGTACGGAGCAATGGATACTGGTACCGTACCCGCAAAGACCTCGATGCCAAACTCTACCTCACAGTCAGGTGGCAACCCTGGTAACTCTTCCAAAAAAACACCCAGAAACTCACATACAGTGCGAACATCCTGCACCCACAACTCCTTTGATCTAGGATTCATAACATAGGCCAAATAAGCCTAACATCCCGAATCCAACATCTGACTCACTTCCATAGCCGAATCAACATTGGACAAAAACTTGGCATTCTCGCCAACGACCACCACCTCATAAACATCTGCCAACTTCAAGGATATTCGTTTGGTCTCAAAATCCACCACAACCCGATGTTCGGTCAACCAATCCATACCCAAAATCACATAAAAACCATGGAATGGCAACTCCATCAAGTCCACAGCAAACACATGTCCCTGAACCATCAGCGGACACCTACGATACAACCTCGTAACCACTACTGTCTCCCCAAGAGAACGAGTCACTCTAACACCCACATTAAGAATTTCCATAGATACATCAAGCAACTCAGCATGCTCACTCAAAATGTATGAATGAGTAGAACCGGAATCAACCAACGAATACAACGATAAAGACTAAAGAGTAAAAGTACCTGCGATCACATCAGTGTCATTACGACCCTCACGGTGCGCATACACCCTAGCCGGTCCACCTTCCTCAGGCTGGATAGCAACAGTATGAGCCACAATCCTCTGTCCCATATCTCGACGCTGAAACAGTCTGCGGCCTCGACCCACGACCCCGCTGCGGAGCAACAACAGGTGCATCACCCTTCCCACCTCGAGCCAACAATGGACAATCATGTCTCTGGTGGTCGCCTAACCCACAACTCCAACAAGCTTTATCTACAACAGGCGCAGGTGCCTAACCTTCCCTGGCCAAACACGGGCAATCTCGGCTCAAATGATCTCGGGATCCACAAACCCAGCAGGTGCTAAATGGGGATCTAACCTGGGCACCCTGCCCCTAGACTCCACGTCCTACAGCACCTTCTCCATGCATCGGCTCCGGGCCAAACCTTCTATCACGGTGTCTCTTGGCATCACCACCGCTATAACCCAAATCAATAGCTCTTTTACCCAAGCTAAAATCTCGTGATCCAGAAGCCAAACCCAAATTCTGCTCTACAGCCTTTGCTCGCGAAACCAACACATCAAAGTCGGTATAATTAGCAATAAGCAAATATGTCTTAACATCCTGCACAAGCCCATAACGGAAATGATCACATTGATTACGCTCGTCAGGGACCAACTTAGGTGCATACCTACTCAACCTCATGAACTGCACCTCGTACTCCGCAACAGACATACTGCCCTACACCAAAGCCATAAACTCACGCTTCTTCTCATCCTGATGTCGGACTCCCAAAAACTTATTTCGAAAAACCTCACAAAAGAACTCCCAAGACACATCCTCGGTCGCCATACCAGATATGGTGGTAGTCCACCATGCATAAGCATCACCCTGCAGTAGGGAAACTACACAACCCAACTTACTAGCATCGGTACACCCTATCTGGCCCAGTATCCTCTCAGTACTGGTCAACCAACCCTTAGAGGCCTCAGGCAACAATCCTCAGAACTCAACTCTGCCCAAACTACGAAGACGCTAAAGTGGTAAACCTTGCCCTTCAATTGGTAGTGTTGACGCACGAACACCCGCAACTGCTGCCTAAAACGCACCGATCATGGCATGTATCAACGGTGCCATATCACTCATCCCTGGCCCAGCCGGCGTAGGTGGTACTTGCTCCACTCCCTCAGGTGGATTAAGTGGGGGTGGTGGCAACCCTCCAGGAGGTACAACCTCTCCTTCATCATCCTACCCAGCGGCAACAGTAATCGTGCTAGATCTCAACTCTATCCTCGGTCCCATCGTGCTAAAATATATCTAGGGCATGATAATCATTTCAAAACAAAAACAGTCAGGCTAGCCTCAAGCAAGGATCGAAAACTTTTATTTCAAAAATCAAAACTTTCCAGACTATAATAATAAGGCAATGGGTACCCCAAAACTTTCCTAGCATGGCATTTACAACCAACATACATATATCAATCGCCGTGCATATCAACCAGTGTGCATACAATAATCACCGTACAAGTCAAACATGGCAACATCACAACAACCTCCCAAACGAATCAAACATGGCTCTGATACCACCAAATGTAACCCCCTTAACCTGGCCTAGATGCCCAACCGAACCAAGAAGGCCACATTTGGTTTGACGTAGCAAACCGAAGAGATTCAACAAAACCCGATCCATTTTTTCCTTTTTATCTTATCTAGATGCCAATTATTAATCCTATATGTTCATGCAGATAACAAGTGTAACCCCAACTCAATCGGGCATCAATTTGACATCTAATTATTCACGATTACCATTAAGGGACCAAAATTGTAATTTGACAAAGCTACAGGTCAAAAACCCTCTTTTAAGTTACCAACCTTATATTAGTCAGGTTTCATGCATGTCTCATATTCCAACTCAAACCAATCATTTTATCACATACAATTGCATTTGCAAGGTTTAGGGACTAAATTGCAAATACAACAAAACCACTCGAAAGGCATTTACAGAAAATCAATTGTCCGTATTGATACAGGAATGCCCGTATTGATACAGTTGTAAACACCTCGTTTCGGTACACCACCATATCATATCAAATCGCCTAACTAAATTACCTAACTTTTGAAATATTATAGACTGTACCGATACGGCTCCTTAAGTGTTTCGATAAGCAGGTTCATGTTGAAAGAGTGAATTCCAGAGGCTAAAACTCATATCAAAATGCCCATGCCCGTATCGACACGCCAACCGAAATTTGCTTATTCATATCGAAACAAAAAAATACCCATACCGATCCCACAAGCCCAAAATTGCCTAGTCGTATCGATACGGTCCCCCGCGTATCGATACGCCTGGGTATGTAACACAACACCATCATGCCAAACATATCACAAGCCAACTAGTAACATCATTCCTACAACACAACCAAGCATCATGCATCAAAAGAGAATCTATAGGCATACTTCCTAATATTGCATCCAAACAACATACCAAAAGACAAACCAACATCGAAATCAATCCTTAAAGGCCATTTACAAACCAAGAGCAACTAAAGAAACATGCTCAAACAGGGAGTTCTACCAAAACATTTCCCAAAACATAGCAAGTATCTCATTGCCTTTATTCATTATAGTCTAGTCTCTAACATACTTTGGAAACAAGTCTTGCCAAGATCCCCTTGCTTTTTACTGCCTTTCGGGACTTTAATTTTCTGCATTGATGGACAAAGAGAGCGTAAGAACACAAGGCTTAGTGAGGAAAGCTCAGAATAAAACACCATCAATGCATTTTAAACCATGTACTCAACATCATGCCTCTTTTAAAACATGCACTTTACAACATTAAAACAAACATATTAAACCATATGCTACATGTATCAATATTCAACAGTAAGTCATATTGCTAACCCTCAACTTAAGCCTTCCCATGCATTACTACCAATTGCAAAGCTTAAGGAGAAACATGTATAAATCACATTATACAACGTAAAATATTTCAACAATACATTAACAGTTTATTGGCTTTCAAGTGATCATTAACAAGTTCAATAACAAAAGAGTTCATCGGATACACAGATTCAACAAGTGTTAACCCAACACTTCAAGCCATCTCAACTGTAATAGCGATACAATCACAATCGCGGAACATTAACAACCGGTACACTCTCAACGCATAGGGATACCAATCCCTCTCATCGGTTAGATGCTTAACCCACTAACGAGAGTATCGGTACTATTTAACCCCCTACCGTTAGGGTACTTGGATGGAGTATTTAGTACGCCGTATAAACCCCTCAACATCCAAGGAGACTTATTTGACAGTGCACTCAATCCTATGGCCGGCCAACTATATCCTATAACAATTTTAAAACCACATCACTTGCCAATATAATTAACCAAACAACATTTACCTCACTATTTTTAACAAGCATTAGACCATGCCCTTTCCAAAGCAATAACCATGCTTTAAAACACAAGTATAAACCATACGTACAAGGATCACTTACCATGTGCATCCTTCAGCAAAACATGCTTAAAAACAGTATATCAAATATGCTTAAACAGTAGGTACAATGTAAATCAAAACAAGTGTATAAAACCATTTCTCAATAGCACGACTGAGAGAGTAAAACCACTTTACCTACTTTTGAGCTTAGGTAAGCATTTCAAGCTCTACCTAAACTCCCAAAACCACCTTTAAAATATTCCAAAGCTGGAATCCACGTTTTCACTCACCGATACGCGAAACATCAGTTTGCCGACATGAAAACAAGTATTCGAAGCCTCCTACGCTTCTCCAATCACTTCTGCATCAACCTCCCTTATTTTTACCATAAAACAACATAGGATTAATGCATCATAATGCATTCTAAACACAACAACCACAATCCTTCTCAGATTTCCACAAAACCCTCACAATTAACCCTCCACAACAACCGAAAATATAACCAAAACACTTCGATTCATAACCCAGCCAACATCTATCAACCTAGCATCACTTTCAACATCAAAACACATCCTAAAATGGATCCAAACCAATCTACTACCTCCAGCACCCTTACAACCATAGAAACACCATAAAACATCAAAACTAACAACCTAACAAATAGAGATTCATAAGTTTCGGCATTCCATTGATAAAAACCTCTTATCAACATTATTAAACATCCAAAATATAGATCAAAGCAACATTAATTACTAGAAAATAGATCCAATCCGCAAATCAACTTATTTTCCCCAAATAACTCAATTAAACATTAAAAAATCATCAAAATCAGATTAGAAACACAAAAGCAAGGATCAAATGCTTGGGAAGTTCAGTAAAGAACCATACAATAAAGAAGATCTTGGACCTTACCCCTATTGTGAAGTTTCTCCCTCAATTGATTTGTGAAAAGCTAAGAAAACACAAGATTATTGTAAGATTTTGTGTAAAAAACCTTTATAAAACAATTTGAAACAATAAAATCAAGTTAGAAACCACCTCACCTCTGGAAATTTGATGAAAACCTTAGTGTTTGGCTGAGGAGAGAATGAAGAGAAAAAGTTGAGAGAAAATGACGTGATTTTTGTTTTAGAATAGATAACCAACTTTTTAACAAAATCCTCTTTAATTACTAATTAAAACACATGTTAAAATCAGTTAAATTAAGGGAGAAATCATGGTAAAATAGCTCTTTAAAGATTCTAAGTATTTGACCCATTTTGTTTTAGTCACTTGAGAATCACAGTTTTCAAAACATTTTGGTCACTAACCAAAATGTTCATCTTCCAAAACTCATTTTTAAGAATTGATTCCACCATTATTAAATACATAATTAATTATGATTTTTAAGCATTTTCCATAATTTTTCCAACACCAAAAATATATGATCCCGAAACTGACTCGAATCTCTACTCCGATCTACCAGACCGCCTAAAAACCCACTAAACCGCTAAGCCCTAAAACCAGGGCTTTACAAGATCAATCCCTAACAAATTTTCACTTGCAACACAACTCAAATTGTCATTAGGTTCACACAAAACAATCTCTAGCATTCATATATTTCCAATTTAATCCTTAATATACAAGCTACCATCACATAAGCACAAAACAGTCCATAATGTTTATATACATGCTAAATTAGTCCATTATATTTACATACATATTATATATATCAAAACAGTCTTCAATACATTTATATACATGCAGAATGGTCCCTAAACTTATAAAACAGTTCTTATAACTTCCAAAAGTAGTCCCCTATTTTTCAAATTTGCAAAACAGTCCTAAAACATCATAATTTCATTACAAAATAGTGCAATTACTCTCTCAATGTCTAAAATAGTCCTTAATTCATAAGCACACAAAAACAGTCCCTAATTAATACAAGAAGCCCTGATTCGATCTGCACACATTCGAAACAGCCCCTATGGAACAGTAACAGCCTCTGCCCTATTTTAATATTCAGAACAATTCATCTATTTCCATTTATACTCAAAATGATCATTTTAGCACAAGTTCACTTATATTTATACATCAAAACCATCCATTATATCTTCATATGTTGTTCAAGGCAGTCCAATTACATTCATACGTACTCAAATCAGGGCAGTTCATATATTACACATTTATTCACTTAAAACAGTCCAGTTACTTACATATATATGCAAAACAGCCCCATAAATACATGTATTCTCATATAAGCATGTATCAAGACAATTCTCCCTAATTTCATATCTATAATCAAATAAGCACCACAATTACATAGTCACAAGAATACACCAATTTTGTATAAATTAAAATCAGTCCCTTAACAACTTCTAACTATTCTCGCAAAGCACACATACATATTTACCAACAAGTACCATTTTTGCTTGAATAGAAAAGAGGAACAAGACATGTGCCTTGCTATCAAAGTGCTATTTCGAACATGACCACCAATTTAGCTAAAGTAATCCAAAGATTCAAACTCTCCCTCTATGCACTCTATTTTTGGTCAAGATTAGAAGGAAGAAGAAGATGAATGTTTTATTCATCTTTTCCTCCAAGTGCCTAGTAGTCCCCAAGACCCCAACACTTGTCTTCCTATGCTTATGAAACATGTGCAACTCCTTGCACTATCATAAAGTTTACATTCAATTCCTTCAACAAATTAAACATACAATTTAGGTCCTCACAACATTGCCATCAAGTCTTCTTTTATTCCCGATTAGTCACAACTTACTTAATTAGTCTAGTTGATGATAGTTTCTATAGCAATACAGCTAGTGGTCCATTGGGGCATACTATTATTGCTTCAAAATTCAAATTCGATGGGACATTTCTTTACTAATTAATCTCTTAAAGGGGTGAAATTACTAACCCAATTTTGAGGGTATTACAATTCTCCTCCCCTAAAAGAAATTCGTCCTCGAATTTCCTAAGGTGAATAGATGAGGATAGGGCTCTTATATAGTTGCCTTAGATTTTGAGAATTTCTCAAAGAGGACATATCATATAAAGAAATGAGTTGATTCAGAATCAAACAAGACTTGTACAAGATTTGAATACGATTCAGTCATACTCACGAGGGTATAAGCTTCGATACTAAGCTAACTTATCTTATCGAAGTCCTTGGTTGTACAACCAAAGGAAGAACATGAGGAATTTGGGAATCTTGTGTTAAAGAAACAACAAATTTATTGAATGTTTCGTTATACGGCGAAAGCATTCTCACTACACAGGATAAATTGAAGGAGCTTATTGCTACTGCTAGCAATATTCTGAGAATTATGCTATTCTTAGTTCATCTTACTCTTCTTCCTCCATTGGAAGAACCAGTCGGGATCTCAATATGCCAATCCTAACACATCTCATACGTTTCTAAAGGCTAATAACACCTAAAAGAGAGCTTTTATCAGACGTAGATCACAAGTACTTATCAAATTTAACTCCCAAGTGGCACAATAACTAGTGGTCCATTGGGGCATACTATTATTGCTTCAAATTTCAAATTCGACGAGATATTTCTTTACTAATTAATCTCTTAAAGGGGTGAAATTACTAACGCGATCTTGAGGGTGTTACAATCAACCCCAGCTGGCAGATTAGGCGGAGAAGGTGGAAACCCCTTAGGTTGCATAACTCACCCTCAACTCTATGCCCTCCGACAGTATTATTCATGTTCGACCTAAGATCTCATCTCGATGGCATACTAAAAAATATGCATCTATAGCATGAAAATATAACCAAAAATATAATTAAGCTAGCTTCAAGCAAGGATCCAAAACGTTCACTTTTCAAAACCAAAATCCTTTGACATTTGTAGTAATAAGGCAATGTGTCCCCAAAATTCTACCCCAAAACATCACATTCCATCCATAAAATCATATAATCAAACAATGTACATAGCATACAACAATCAAAATCATCTTAAACCAACACAGCATACCTCCCAACAATCATAATCTGACTCTGATACCACCAAATATAACCCTCTTGACTCGACTTAGATGCCAGACGGAACCGAGTGAGCTATATTGGGTTTACCGAAATAAACCTGAATAATTTACTTAAATATGGTCCATTTTTTCTTTTATCTTGTGTAAATGCATAATTAAGCCCCAAGATGATCAAAATGGCAGCAGTAAAAAATTATAGTTAAATCAAGCATCAAATTGACATCTAATTGGTCGAGAACGCACTCTAGAGACCAAATTGTGTTTTTGGAAAACTGAGAGGACTTGCCCAAATCCAGAGTTACCAAAGCTTAATTAATCAGGTTGCATTGATTCTGGTTAAATTTCAACTTAAAATAATCATCCAAACTCATTTAATTGTATGATCAAGAAATAGGGACTAAACTTCGAAGATTCAAACTTCAGCAAAGCATAATACCAGAATTAACATACAGCGTACCGATACACCCCTTGCCTGTATCGATACGGGTATACTTTTCAAAGGGTATCGATACGGTTCTCAGGCGTACTGATACTACTAGTTCGATATCAAAATAGAGAATTCCAATAGCTAAAGGGCGTACCGATACGGTTGCCCGTGTACCAACACCTAATGTAATTTCCTGCGGTGCATACCGATACGGAGCTAGGTGTACTAATACGCCTGTGCAATTTTGCACACTTTTGAACCGAGACAAACCTCGCTTATCGATTCCTAAGGACTCGTACCATTACGACTGTGTCTATAATGACCTCTTGGTCAAACATATTACACTTTGGCTTAATCTAACATGCGTCAAGCATCATACAAACAACATTTCCACAACTAAATAGGCTGGCTAGAAGATCATTCAAATCATAGCAAATCTAATCAAAGATCACGTAGGCATGATCTCTACCCAAGCATGCAATTCACATCCCAACCCTTCAAACAAGTCATATAGCCGCATACATGTTCAAAATACCAAAAGAAACATGTCCAAAATAGGGAGTAAGCATACAACCCTCCCAATTACAACTTGGTTACATTGCCCTTTTATTACTACAAGTTCGTTTATTTAAACCATACTTGAAATGATTCGAGTCATGGATTCCACCTTACTTGCTTGCTGCCCCAAAAGCTTACTTTCCTGCATTGATGAGAATCAAGAGCATAAGCAAATAATGCCTAGTGAGGGACACTCTAAAAACACTCACCAATGCATTTAAAACCAATTGAATCAAACCGCATTTTAACATCATGCCTAAGCATCTCATGCCCTTTTTACCCTTGTAAAACATACATATTAAACCATATGCAAAACATGTATCGTGAATCTCATGCATAATCCCATATGCAAAAAAACTTAATTTAAGCCTTCACATGCTTATTCATCCAATATCAAAGCTTAAAGACCAAAACATGTATAAATTACATTATACAAAACATATTTATCCATCATGATACATTAGGCATTCAAGTGACCCAAAAATAGAACCTTTCCTTTATCAAAATACTTCGGATACAAGGATTTTACAACTAGTTCCTTTGACCACTTAACATACATCCATAACCGGAGCAAATGACACATTTAACCCCTCATCGGTTATGATGTATAATATCTACAATGGGAGCAAATGACACAATTAACCCCTCAACCACTGTGATGCGTAATCCACCAGCGGGAGAATATGACACAATTAACCCCTCGACACAAATGAGGCAACTTTTTACAGTGCACTTTAAACCCTATAGCATGTCAACTATATCCAATAACATTTATTTCATTGTCACTTGCCAATATATTCTATTTTAAACATGATACCTCACTGTTTTTCATACGCATCATTCAAATCAATTTCTAATGCAACAAAACATGCATTTATATATAATTGAAATCCTTTTCACAAATCATTTGCCATACTCAAATTTCATCAATATAAGATCATTTGCATCATATTCCATTTCCCAAAACATGCATAAGCAGTAGGTATCAAAGCCTAAGTATAGGCATGAGAAAATCAACTTTGCCAAACTGAAATTGAGAGCGAATCATCTAATACTTACTTTCAATCTTAGACAAGCGTTTCAATCTTAATCTAAACTCCCAAAATCACTTTCAAACCTTTTCAAAACTGTAAATCACGTTTCCACTCACCGACAACACAAAGCTCCACTTGTCGATGCGAAATCAAGCTTCCAAAGCCTCCGAAACTTCTATATTTGCTGAAGGATCCATCTCCCCTATTTTGCCCACACAAAAATACATGATTAATGCATTACAATGCATCTCTAATCCCAACAACATCTATTCTCAACTTCGCCACAATAAAAGCCATCAAACGCCTTCCAAGAAAAACCAGAAACATCACTAAACTCCACCTAAACAAAGCATAGACATAAATCAACAATTTCAACATCTTAACAACACCAATTAACATCTAAAAACACTAATAACACCACCTTATACCTCAAACAATCTTTTAACACCAAGAACACTTCAAAATCTAACTATTTACCATCTAGAAAATTAGCAATTCAATTAGTTTTGGGATTCTTTTTTATTAATCTCTTCTCATAATATTAAAAAAATGTCTCGAATGTGATCTATATCAATTAAAATCAACACAAATCAGATATAATATCAAGATTTACCAAATTTCTTATTAAAACTCAATTAAAACCTTTTAACCATGATTTAATCATTAACACATAACAAAAATCAATTGTAAAGGATCAAGCACTTGGGAATTTTAGTAAATAACCTTTAATTAGAGGAGAGAAACAAAAATCACCTCTAATTGTTGACTTCCCCTTTAATTGGCAAGATTTGAGTGAAACCTCCAAAGAAAACATATATGATTTGGTGTAGAAATTAAATGAATCAATTAAAAAATAAAGATGAAATCAAAAGGGAATGATTCCTCAGCATTTTAGAGTAAAATTGATAGTTTGGCTGCTGAGAAAGTTGAGAGTAAAACTAGTTACGTAAGAAAATAATATAGGTATTAAAAATCTTTTTAATCAAATCTATTTTATTTTTTTTATATAATAACCATTTTAAAGCCATTTAAAAATAACCTAAATTATGGAAAAATCTTATTAAAAACTTTGGTAAATTAGCTCCTTAAAGATTCTAAGTTTTGACCTTTTTACGATTCAGTCACCAAAATAATTTTGAAAACTTTACATTTTAGTCACCAGACCAAAATGTCCCTAAATCAAATTTCCTTTCCACAAATTGAGTTTTCCAAAACCTTTAATATATTAATTAAACATTTTCTAATATTTTTCCATATTTTGTTTTAGCCAAAAACAATTTATTATGAATTAATTCCCAAAACTAGCTCGAATCGCCTAATCCGGTTCCTCTAAACCGTCTAATCTAGCTAGCTACCGTCTAGGCCCAAATTCGGGGTGTTGCAAAAACTGTGGACTTTAGACACCATCTTAGGTTGCTTCTAACTAAGGATAGTCTCAATCTTCTACGGATCCAAGCGAATGCATTTTTCCGATACCACATGGCCGAGAAACATCACCTCCTTAAGCCAAAATTCACACTTACTCAACTTAGCAAACTATTGATTCTCTTTCAAGGCTTGCAACACTATCCAAAGATGTTGATCATGCTCTTCCTCGGTATGAGAGTACACAAGCATATCATCAATAAACACAAACCATAAATCGATCCAAATACTCATGAAACACCTTATTCATCATATCCATGAAAGTAGTTGGGGCATTGGTTAAACCAAAGGGCATCACCAAAAACCCATAATGCCCATACCTTGTGTGAAATGCAATTTTTAGCACATATGCCTTTTTAACCTTGAACTGATATTATTCGGACTAGAGGTGGCAAACGGGTTATTCGATTCAGTTTCGGTTTGGGTCATTTCAGGTATGATATTATTCTATTCAAATTTGGTTTCGGTTCGGTTTTAGTTCGGGTCTATTGTGATTTAGGTTATTTTAGGTCGGTTGATTTTCAGTTCGGTTATTTTTGGTTCGGTTATTTTCGGTTCGGTTGATTTTGGTTCGGGTTAATTTCAGGTCAATGAGAGATCGGTCGGTTTTAATCGAGTTTTTAGGCCGGTCAATTTTTTACACACTATATATAGATTTATATAGTCAATATATTTAACTTTTTGGTGAGTTATGCGGTAGTTCATATCCTATCTTTATTTATTTTTATTAATATATTTTATATATTTTGGGTTGCCTTTGGTTCGGGTCTATTCGGTTTGGGTCCATTTGGTTCGGTTGAAAATTGGTTCGGGTCTATTTCGGTTCAACTAAAATTCGGATCGGTTTCGGTTTGGTTTCGGATCAAATTTTGGGTCATCATGTTCAGGTCGATTTCGGGTTTCAGTTCGGGTAAATCAGTTCGATTTTCGGGTCTCGAATCAAGTTTGCCAGGTCTAATACGGACCTTAGGTCAATCTTTAAGAACACAACTGCACCTTAAAATTGGGCAAACAAATCATCAATCCATGGTAATAGGTAATTGTTCTTAACCTTCAACTTGTTTAATTGTCGATAATCAATACACATCCGTATAGTTCCATCTTTTTTCTTTACGAACAACACTGGAGAACCCCAAGGTGAAACACTTAGAAGTATGAAACCCTGATCCAACAACTATTGTAGTTGAGTTTTCAACTCTTTCAACTTCTTCAGCGCCATGCAATAGGGAGCAGTGGACACCGGAGTCATACCAGAGTACGTCTCGATGCAGAATTCAACCTCTCTATCTAGAGGCAATTCGGGTAATTCTTTTGGAAGCACTTTTGAAAAATCACATATCGTTCGAATATCCTATATTCAAACTCCTTTGGCACCCAAATTCATTACAAAAGAAAAGAAGGCTTGGCAACCCTCATTCATCAACTTCTCAGCTTGCAATGCCGAAACGACATTAGACAAGGATTTAGCATTCTCGCCCACTACAACAACATAGTCATCAGAAAACTTTAGAGAAATCTCTTTGGTTTCAAAGTCTGCCACAACTCTATGCTCACTTAGTCAATCTATACCCAAGATATCATCAAAACCATGAAACGACGACTCCATTAAATCAACAACAAACACATGACCTTGAACCACCAATGGGCATCTCATATACATTCTTCTAACAGTAACGGTCTCCCCAAGGGAACTTGTTACTAAAACACCAACATTCAAAATCTCAACAAGAATATCTAACAACTGTGCATGCTTACTCAGAATGTATGAATGCGTGGAACCCAAATCAACCAAAGAAAATAATGAAAAAAATTGTAAGGTAAAAGTACATGTGATCACATCGGTGCCATTACGGCTCTCGCAGTGTGCATGCACTCTTGCCTGCCCTTCGTTCTGTTGCTGAATAGCCATGGTATGAGCAACAGTCCTTTGACCCTCATCATGCCTCTGGAAATTACCCCTGCCACGGCCTCGACCTCTAGTAGGTACAACTGCAACAGTTGCTTCATTTGGGCATCTTATAATCACTAATTTTGTCTGAGCTTTATTTTTCGATTTTATTCTATAACTTGGGCTTGTGTTACCTATACTATACTATATTATATATGTTAATATTATTTAGTTTGATCTTTTTTTTTATTAGTTAATTATTTCTTTTTCCTTTAACTTTCTGTTCTTATATTAATTAGTTCTAATATTCTAATTTTATTTACACTTACTATTATCTTTATTATCATTATTAACTACTATTATAAATATGTTTATTATCTTTATTTTTTATTATCATTATTATATTATTATTATATTATTATTATCATATTAATATTATATTATTATTATTATTATCATATTATTATATATTATATTATTATTTATCTTATATTATATTATTATTAAACAAAAACAGAAAAACAAAAACAAAAATTAAATAATGTATAATTAATTAACAAATAAAAGCTCAAGTTTCTTTTTAAATATTAAAATAGTCCATTTACAATATATTCAAAACCCAAAAAGATTATATATATATATATATACTCGACCCACTTGGAGCCCAACCTAAAACCCTAATGTCCCATTTTTTTTCCATGCGCTGCCAGCTTTCCACCGTCAGATTTATTCTCTGACGGTCCAGATCAAGCACCAGGAGGAAACTCTAGGATGCACACTTCTGCCTCAGTGCCGCATCCACCTGGCCGTATGATCAGATCAAATCTGACGGTCCAAGATCAAGGCATAGAAACTTCTAGAGTGCTGCACCCACGCACGATCTTTCGCATCCTCACGTACGCGTGTGCTGCACCCCTCGGCTCTCTAGTAGCACTTCACACACGCGCGCCTGCCCAGCTCCTCGTGAAGAGTCAGACCACCACAACCGACCAGCTTTGCCATGCCAGCCACCTTCTGCCCTTGTATCTGGCCAATGGACTGTTTTCATTTCTTCTCCAGTGGCCACCTCGCACACAAACAAAATATTAGGTGGCAGTGCAACATATGAATGCAAACAAATTACAAAGAGCAACCAATAGGATTCCCGATGTATTTTTCTTAATTTTCTTTTTATATCATGTAACACCGGTTATAAAAACCGAACTCAACGGTATGTAAACCTATAGGGGAATTATCCAGAGAAATACAAAGAACAGTTTTAAGGTATCTTCTTTTTTTTTGCTATTGCATGCATTTAAAAAATAGGAGTTAAGGTTTTATATACCTTCTCGGTCTTGGAACCGTCGCCGCGCTTGGGGTTGAGCACGGGGCCACCGATGATTGGCACCTTTGATTTAATCACTTTGGTTTTCCATTTTGGTGTCGGTTCATTTTTTTTCAAAGATTGGTGGGCTTTCAAAAAAGGGATTTGGGTTTCTGTTTTATAGATCTAGGGCCATGGGGGTTTTGATTTGAAAAAACAGAGGGCATATTTGGTTTAAAGGTGAAGAAAATGGTGTTTTGGGGGTGTTTTCGAATTTTGCCAGTGCTGGAGTACGGCGGTATGTATTGTCGTAAGATGGCGGTACATTTGAAGAATGAAAAGCTTCTTATTTTTTGCTTCTAGGATAGCTTGACCGGGGCTGCTGCCCGTTGGTATGCATAGCTAAGCCGAACCAATGTGAAGTTATGGAAGGATCTCTCAAGAATCTTTATCGACCAATGCAAGTACATGACGGACATGGTCCCAAGTAGAACTTTGCTTTAGGGTTTGACTCATGATCAAAATGAGAATGTCAGACAATATACCCAAAGATGAAGGGACATCACGGCATAAGTACAGCCGCCCATATTAGAGAGTGAAATCACCTGCTTGTTTGTGGACACACTACAAGTTCCACTCTATGAGAAACCGATCAGCAACGTATCCCTGGGATTCATCGAATTTGTGAATGCGGCAGAATCCATTGAGGCTACTTTCAAGAGCGACAAGCTTAAGACTGGGGAAAATCTGCAAAAATACATGAATAAAAGAGACAATGAGGTGAGCCATGTGAGTACTCATCTCTCGCGTAATGTCATGATCGCACCAAATTCGGCGGCAATAAATTCACAAGGGCCCGGTTGAAGGGAGCCATGGAAGGAGGAGATTTTCACTACTTTACCCATATCTTACAGTGAGTTATACCCTAAGCTTTTCAAGGTAGACTTGGTTCGCCCTTATCACTTTACTACGATACAACCTCCTTATCCGTCATAGTTTGACCTCAAGGCTAAGTGTGAGTATCATGCAAGAATCCTTGGACACAACATCAACAATTGCAAAGCATTTAAGCGGGTATTTCAGAACCTGATCAATACTAGAGTTCTGTAGCTTGACACGCCAGATGTGGCAACCAATCCTTTGCCTAACCACGGTGGCCACTAAAGGGTCAGGTTCTTCCGAGAAGTTAAGGGATCAAGGAGTCAAGGTCGGCCACAATTTACCAAAGGCTTTAGATGTATCTTGCCTTTGTCTTTTTCTTAGATGTCAGTTTGCATGAATGTCCTTGCATTTTCTGTTAAATCAACATTTCTACTTTTGGCCTAGAAGTAGCAATGATCTTTTGTAAAAGGTACTCGACATGTTTGCGAATTTCTTACTTCAATGAAAATATACATTTTTTAAATCATGAGTATACATGTATATCCTTTCTTACCTCTGAAGGTCCTTGGATATCACATGCCTGTTGTGACATTGATTCGAATGCAAAGATCAATCAAATGTTGTGATCACGATAAAGTATGATTTCTTACTCAGCATGCTCTAGTCAGTAAAGCACGAGAAGCATGACTACTACTCCTTTGATAATGTTCGATGATAAGAAAACATCCTAGGAAAGACCGATAGAGTTGCTTAAATTTGAGAATTCCTTTAATACTTAAAAAGGAAAAAAAGAAGGAAAAATCAAAGAAAAAAATGAAAAACATGTCTTGATAAAACTGTGGGGAAGAACCAATCTAATAAGGAACTAGATTCTACATGTTCAATTCCCCAGCATCAGAGATAAACCTTTAAAATCAATGAACAATTGAGTAAGTCTCAGAACATCCTGATGGAGCTGTGGGGGAAGAAAAAATCTAATAAGGAACTAGATTCCACCTGTTCAATACCCTAGCATCATAGATGGATCTTTGAAGACACTAACACAACCATGATTGCAATTATTTTTAATTTAATTTGTGCTTACATCCTGAATTCTCAAATGATTATTACAAAAAGGAGAAAAATATTGAGAACTAGAAGGATTAGTTTTCAAATGAATCAAACAAATACCATAATCATGAGGATGAACCAAGCCATTTGAGAAAGATATAACAACTTCAGATATCGCCACAAGGCAGGCCATTGATCACCGCGGATTGAATCTAAGACACTCTCGCATTTGATATCCAAGGAATCCTGTTCTTATTCTTTTCTTTTTCAAAATTTGGGTTTCCAAGTCCTATATATTAATACATCATTCATTAAAGTATCAGTTTGCAAGCTAACCCTTTTTGAATAAACATAAAGATTCTTTTATTTGAAAATTAATTTCAAACTGCAAGGTTTTTGATACAAATGATCATCTTAGGTTGTCAAGGATTGATAAAGCCCAAGCATGAAGGGGCCATGTGATGCTTAAGGTGATGAGGTATCCCTCAAAGAAAGTGGGGCAACTTTTTCTGGAAGATAACAAGAACTTTAAAACTTAAGATTCTGAGTCAGAATGGACAAGAGAAAATCTTTTGGGCCGGTTGTGATGAAGAAGGAAAAATTTGCCAGCAACAAGAGAGTAAGAGTAAGCAACAAAATTTTTGGGGCAAAAATTTTGTTAGGGCACAAAGATGACAAATTAGTTGAGATACTCCCGAGACAAAAATTGAGCAATCGAGCAAAGATCAAGAAACACAATCTAGAATGGAAGCTTTGAAGATACCCTCTGAAAGGTTGAACCTGTTGCGCGTAATAAGTGCTACGCAAATGTGCAAGTATACACGTCGCAAGTTATAGTATAAAAGATATCGTCTCCACAGGGATTGGTGCCACTTCAAGAATCTAGTCTCTTGCACTGTAAAAAGTAAAAACACAAGTAAAGGATTATCGAAGTTTAACTAATTACTAATCTAGAAAGCAATAAAATAAAATAAAAGATGAATTCAATTGAGGGAGATAGGCTAGGTTATCGTGAGTTGAGGTGTGATAGCCGATTGGATTGTCTTGGTAAAAGAGTGCATGGGCAACTCAGTTGCCGTGGCGACGACTGCACAACGGGGGTTGCCTTGGCAACTAATTGATGGTTGCTTGGGCGACTAGTTGGGCAACTACTTGGGCGATCGGGCAGCAACTTCAAGGTTCGGCGGAGCGTTCTTCAATGGTTTCTTCTTATCCCTAAGTCGAAACTCTAGCTACTTGTGCATGCCTTGATAATACATCCTGCGTGAATCAAGGGTGAACAACAACCAATCTTGCGCTCCTCTTAGCCGTTGAAATCCTTAACTTATTTCTAAGCGGATTAATCTTCACCATCATTGGATTGCATAAAGATCATATTCATTCGTTTCTTGAATCTAACTCTCCCGATATTAGATAAATGGATAATATCACGAGATCCTCTCCCAATTCACTCGCAAAACAATAATAGGAACCAAGAATGAATAAACCTTGAAATAGAAAAGTGCAAACTCTTATTACCTAAACAAAAACCAATAGTTTCTCACAACCACAAAACACAATAACCATAGCCGAGTAAATTTAGTTCATGGCTAGGTTCCAAAGAAACACAAGATAATTAATCCCTAGCATGAACCCAATCGAACAAAGATGAAGGAAGAGGCTTGTCGAAATCCTCCTTGCCCTTGATGCTTGTCGAAAATTCTCTCCTCTTGCCCTACTTGGACTTGCCGAAATTTCCCTCTTGCTCTCTCTTGTCGAAATTTCTCTCTTGCTCTCTCTCTTGAATTGTCGAAATCTCTTGCTATTTATAGGGCTAGGCCAAAGTCCTTCTTTGAGGAGGAGTTTGAGTTGGAATTAAATTATCTTTAAAGAATATAATTCTTTATTATAATTTTATTCCTATTAGAACTTCTCCTATCCACTTGGAATTTAATTCTTCTTTAATCTCTGCATGGCAATCAAATTCCTTTGGGCTTGGACCTTGCTCCATGTCATCTTGGGCTTGTAAAATCATGAATTTCGACATCCATATTGCTTTTGGTCTTTGTCGACAAAATGCCATGGCAACTGCTCAGCGTCTCCTTCATGCACTGCCCTGGCAACTAGCTCGGCATATCCTTCATGCATTGCCCTGGCAACTAGCTCGGCATTGCTTTGGCAAGTGATCCTGCACATACACACAAAAACACACCAAAGCAGCATCTATTTCCACAAAAATCACCAAGTTATGTAATCAAGCTCAACGATTGAAGGAAACATGGATTAATGCATGAATGGCTAACTATGCAACTAATATGAGCCTAAGTCTAACAATAATATGAGTAAAAAGGGTAAGAAAAATAGTACTTTTGAACACTTATCACACCCCCAAACTCGAACTATTGCTTGTCCTCAAGCAATGCAAACTCATAATTACCTGCCAAGACTTCAAATTTTCACAAACTTAGCTTTGAACTTGATTTCAATTCTCTGAACCGGGGCACAAAGTATGATTGGCTTTTTATTTTTCAGAAAACCGATGAATTACTCGGAATCAAACTATAATGCTTGTGAGTGTGTGCGGAGTTGTGTGCAAGTTGATTTTTTTGGATTCTATGCAAACAATAGGTTTTCAAATTACTTCATTGGGTTCTTTTTAACATGTTTTAACTAGAGCCAATTTCGGGCACCTCTAGTGTTTTATTTTTAGTTTTCTTAAGTTAATTTAATCGACTAGAGCCGGTTTGGGCACCTCTAGTTAACCGAAAAAATTTTAACGCCTCCTAGAGCCAGTTTGGGCACCTCTAGTGATCAATTTTTTTAGCATATGCTAGAGCCAATTTCGGGCACCTCTAGCATTCATCCAATTTTTATTCTAATCCCCAATTAGTTAATTATCAACCTAAGTTTACTAGAACTCCTTAAATCAATAAAACCACAACAGTGTTTCATCAAATTTAGCATCATAGTACAATTCTAAGTTTTTCATGGTTATCCTAGAATAAAAATTCTATCAATTAAGTGCATTGGCAAAGTCATCATCGAATATTCATCAAATCTAAGCAATTCTTGTTCCAATTAAAGGCATGGCAAGCAATTTATGTATCCTAAATGTAATGCTTAAGATTAATGTAACTAAACATGGTAATTACTAATAACAATCCCCCAAACTCGAGTGAGGCATTGTCCTCAATGCATGCATAAAAATAACGAAAAATAAATATAAAAATAAAATGCATACGAGGACTTACTCCGAGAGTTCGTCATCGTAGATGATTAGTTTCCTTCTAGTTGGCGTCTTGATTTTCTTGCTTGAACGTGATGGTTGTTTTCTTGTTGCCGGGACGTCTTGAGCTTTGGTTGCCGTGGCATCTTCATGGTTAGTTGCCGTGGCATCAGCTTGTCTGCAGCACGATGTAGGTTGCCGCGGCATCTTCTTCATTGGTTGCCGTGGCAAGGATCTTGGCAGTAAATTTCCTTAGCATAGTAGTTGTGAGTCTTGTTGTGAAAAAGAAAACAAAGAAAACCTGAAAAAACTAAAGATAATAAAATATCTCCTAAAAAAAAAAAAAAAAAAAAAAAAAAAATAAATTTGAAAGGAGAGCATGCTCATGCATCTCCTAAGTTGACCACTTCCTTATTACGTTCCACATGGGCACCATTGTAGTGCTTCAATCTTTGTCCATTAACTTTGAATTCATGATTGTCGAGATGGACTTGATTATTACGGCACCATGAGAGAATGGTTTGACGACTTTGAATGGTCCCGACCATCTTGATTTCAGCTTTCCCGGGAAAAGTTTTAGCCGAGAATTGAATAGGAGAACTAGTTGCCTGGCGTGAATTGCCGTGGCAATAGTTTCTTGTCGTGCCATCGCTTTGTTTTCTCCTTGTAGATTTGTGCATTGTTATAGGCGAGTGCACGAAATTCTTCTATCTCATTGAGATCCATCAAGCGCTTTTGTCCGCACTTTCCCAATCCATATTCACGGTCTTGATTGCCCAAAGACGCCTTGTGCTCGATTTCCACCGGTAGATGACATGTTTTACCATAGACAAGCGGAAGGGGGACATACCTAATGGTGTTTTGAATGCAGTGCGATATGCCCAAAGTCGTCATCTAGTCTTAATGACCAATCCTTCCTTGAGGGATTTACAACTTTCTCGAGTATTCCCTTCAACTCCCGGTTGGAAATTTACGCTGCCCGTTGGTTTGTGGGTGATATGCCGTGGCGATCTTGTGTGATATGCCGAGCGTTGCAACATCTTGGCAATTAGTCTGTTGTCAAAATGCTTGCCCCCGTCCGCTGATAATTGCTCTCGGCATCCCAAACCGTAAATATGTTTTTCTCGCAGGAATCGTTGCACGGTCTTGGAATCGTCGTTGGGAACTGCAGCTGCCTCTACCCATTTAGACACATAGTCGACGGCGAGTAAGATGTAGAGGTTGCCGAATGAAGATGGGAAAGGTCCCATAAAATCGATCCCCATACATCGAATGGTTCCACTTCGATGATGTTCGAGTGGCATCTCATGTCGCCTAGAGATATTGCCCGTCCTCCGCAACGATCACATTGCTTGTAAAAGTCTTGGGCATCTTTGTACAATGTTGGCCAATACAAACCGGATTGCAAGACTTTGGCATGATACGAGTTCCTCCAAAATGTCCTCCATAGGGTGAAGAATGGCATTGCCGAGTACATTCTGTTGCTCTTCTTGAGGACACATCGACGTATAACCTGATCTGCACATTGTTTAAACAAAAGAGGCTCGTCCCAAAAGTAATGCTTAGCATTATGGCGGAACCGCTTCTTCCCTTGGTGAGTAATGCCATACGGAAAAATACCACAAACAAGGAAGTTAACTAAATCTGCGTGCATGGTATTATTACCGAGGCATGTCTTTGCCGTAGTGTCTCGCTCCCAAAATTGCCGAGGCGTGTGCTTCCATGGTTGCCGAGGCGTCATGGGCTGTCGAGGCGTCAAGGGTTGCCGAGGCGATTAGAATTTGTTCATCCGGGAATGCATCGCATATCTCTAGATCCGCATCCTCTTCCCTATTGCGTTCCAAACGTGATAAGTGATCGGCCACTTGATTTTCTGTTCCTTTCTGTCCTTAATTTCAATATCAAATTCTTGTAAAAGTAATATCCAACGAATCAAACGAGGTTTAGCATCCTTTTTAGCAAATAAGTATTTGATTGCCGAATGGTCCGTATGAACAATTACCTTTGTACCAATTAAATAGGATCGAAACTTGTCAAATGCGAAAACTACAGCTAGTAACTCTTTCTCCGTTGTTGTGTAATTTACTTGAGCATCGTTAAGAGTTTTACTAGCGTAGTATATCACATGGAAGGTCTTACTCGTGCGTTGGCCTAGGACTGCTCCTACCGCGAAATCACTTGCATCACACATGAGCTCAAAAGGTAGCGTCCAATCTGTGGAACGACAATGGGTGCCGAGGTAAGCTTTTTCTTTAGGGTTTTGAATGCTTGGGTGCAAGAATCATCAAAATCAAGACTTTATCCTGTTCAAGCAGACACACAAGGGTTTAGTGATTTTAGAAAAATTATGAATGAACCTCCTGTAAAAACCTGCATGTCCGAGAAAACTTCAATTCCTTTAACCAAATTGGTGGGGGTAATCTCTCGATCACGTCCACCTTGGCTTTGTCTACTTCAATTCCCTTGGATGAAATCTTGTGGCGAGCACTATTCCTTCATCTACCATAAAGTGGCATTTCTCCCAATTGAGGACTAAATCTGTTTCTTCGCATCTTGCCAACACCCTCTCTAAATTGCCGAGACAGCCGTCGGGTCATTACCAAAAACCGAAAAATCATCCATGAAGATCTCAAGGAAGTCTTCGACCATGTCTGAAAAGAGCGCCATCATGCATCTTTGGAAGGTTGCCGGGGCGTTACATAATCCGAACGGCATCCTTCGGAAGGCATAAGTACCGTATGGGCATGTGAAGGTTGTCTTTTCTTGATCTTCTGGTGCTATGGCAATCTGATTGTAACCTGAATAACCATCAAGAAAATAATAAAAGGGTTTACCTGCAAGACGGTCAAGCATTTGATCAATAAAGGGTAATGGGAAGTGATCTTTCCTAGTGGCTTTGTTTAGCTTTCGATAGTCCATACAAACCCTCCAACCGGTCACAGTCCTGGTTGGGATAAGTTCATTATTTTCATTGCTTACCACTGTTATACCTCCCTTTTTCGGCACACATTGTACCGGACTTACCCACGTACTATCGGAGATAGGGTATATAATGCCGGCGTCAAGCCACTTGATGATTTCTTTCATTACAACCCCTTTCATGGCATGATTCAGTCTCCTCTCGGGCCTCAATTGAAGGTTTGTGATCATCTTCCAACAAGATCTTGTGCATGCACACCGCCGGCTAATTCCCTTCAAGTCGGCAATTGTCCACCCTATTGCCTTTTTATGTAGCTTCAACATGTTGATTAGCTTTTTTTCTGCTCAGCTGTAACTTAGAAGAAATAATTACAGTAATGTATTATCGGTCCCTAAGTATACATATTTTTGATTGCTCTCGCAATTGTTTCAACTCAAGAATTGGTGGATTTTCGATAGAGGGTTTTTCGATCTTACCTTCCTTACCCGAGTAGTCCAGTGGTTCAAAGTATGTACCGGTCGATTGACTAGCCAATTTGCCTCTTCTCGGTTGTTCCTCATCGACCGGTTCTTCATACTCCTCAGTTCCTCTTGATCGGCAATGTAGTTGCCGAGGCAACTAAATTCCTCATCGGTTAAACTCGCCGTGGCATGAAGTAGTTGGCATTCTTCCGGATCATCGGCATGCCTTAGTGTTTGGAACACATTTAGTTTTACCTGCTGGTCATTCACCCTCATTGTGAGTTCTCCCTTTTCAACGCCGATCAAGGTTCTCCCCTGCCGCTAGGAATGGTCTCCCGAGAATGATAGGTGCATGCTCATCCGCTTCACAATCCAAAACAATAAAGTCAGCGGAAAAATGAATTTATCGACTTTTACCAAGATGTCCTCGATTTTTCCTCTCGATGCACATAGGATCTGGCTCGGCTAGCAGCAGATAATCATTGTAGGTCTTGCCTTCCCGATTCCTAGTTTCGAAAACCGATTTAGGCATCAAGTTTATGCTAGCCCCTAGGTCGCATAGTGCTTTCCCCGACATAGTGATTTCCAATAGAACAGGGTATTGTGAAACTTCCGGGATCCTTCAACTTGGGCGGCATACGATTGTGCAACATTGCCATGCATCCTCTCATTGCGGCAATTGTTTCAAACTCTCCTAGCCTTGTTCTCTTGGACACAATGTCTTTAAGAAACTTGGCATAGTTTGGCATTTGTTCAATTGCTTCCACCAATGGCAAGTTGATGTGGACTTGCTTTAGGATATCAAGAAACTTCTTGAATTGGTATTCTTGCTTTTGTCGCCTCAATTTTTGTGGGAATGGTGGTGGAAGTCGGATATCTTCTATCCTTTCATTGGTTTGAAACCTGATTGACGGCATTACAGGGACATCCGAGTTGCCGATGCGTTACCAACCGGGGTTGCCGAGGCGTGCTTATCGCAGTTGCCGAGGCGTCATGGGCTGCCGAGGCATGCTTATTGCTGGTTGCCGCAGCAATTCTTGGTTCAAAGATCCGAGACTTTGCCGCTAGGTTCATCTTGCTCTTTTTGTGGAGTTTTGTTTGACGAGCGGGTTTGAACCTCTCTAAGTTGTTGGCCACTTCGTGGTGATTGCCTTACATTGCTCATGGCCGCCTCTTGCGACTTCAATGATCGCTTAGGTAAACCTCCTTGTGGTCTAGTGTTCAGATTTTGAGCAAATTGTCCGACTTGATTTTCCAATGATTTGATTGCCGCCTCTTGGTTTTGCAATCTCATCTCGGTCCTGTTAATAAAAGCATCATTCTTTTTATGAAATTACTATTCTCAGCCATATAAGATTCAGTTTTCATCATAAAAGCATTTAGAGAATTTTCCAAAGAACTAGATGTTGTCGGTTGTTGCCGCGCATCCGCTGTCGTGGCATATTTTGCTGAATCCCGATGCTTGTGCATTCTGATTGTTCTCGTTTAGAGCATTGTTGGGATTACTCCATGAAAATTTGGGTGCTTCTTCCAAGCTGGATTGTATGTATTTGACATCATGTTGTTGCCCCGATTGTAATTCCCCACATAGAAGCTAGATTCCTGATTCTCGCATACATTCGTAAGAATTATGGTTATCGCCACATAACTCACAAAAAGAATCCATTACCTTGACTTCATGTGTGTTGTTTGGTTTTTGCATGTTCGACCATCTTGGTTAAAGCGCCAATTGTGCCAAAATTGAATCTGATGATCCTAGTTCATGTATTGTGGCTTACGCCTAACTCCTCCTCTTCTAGTAGATGGGAATTGATAATCATTCTTGGCCAGCCTGCTTAAAATTTGCATTGCTTATTGCCGCCTTGATTTGCCATTGCTTCTCTTATCCTTCGCCTAAGTCTTTGTAAGGTTCGCTCGATTTCGGATCAAAGGGATATTCTCGTGAAGTCGGTCTCGCCGTCATATACCAATGCAAAACCAAAGTTTGTTAGCCCTTTGAATTTTAAACAAGAAAATAAAAAGAATGTGCAAGAAAATAAAAACAAAGTCGCTATTGCCAATCCCGCAACGGCGCCAAAAACTTGTTGCGCTGTAATAAGTGCTACGCAAATGTGCAAGTATACACGCCGCAAGTTATAGTATAAAAGATATCGCTCCATTGGGATTGGTGCCACTTCAAGAATCTAGTCTCTTGCACTCGTAAAAAGTAAAAACACAAGTAAAGGATTATCAAGTTTAACTAATTACTAATCTAGAAAGCAATAAAATAAAATAAAAGATGAATTCAATTGAGAGAGATAGGCTAGGTTATCGTGAGTTGAGGTGTGATAGCCGATTGGATTGTCTTGGTAAAGAGTGCATGGGCAACTCAGTTGCCGTGGCGACTTGCACAACGGGGTTGCCTTGGCAACTAATTGATGGTTGCTTGGGCGACTAGTTGGGCAACTACTTGGGCAGCAGCAACTTCAAGGTTCGGCGGAGCGTTCTTCAATGGTTTCTTCTTATCCCTAAGTCGAAACTCTAGCTACTTGTGCATGCCTTGATAATACATCCTCGCGTGAATCAAGGGTGAACAACAACCAATCTTGCGCTCCTCTTAGCCGTTGAAATCCTTAACTTATTTCTCCGGATTAATCTTCACCATCATTGGATTGCATAAAGATCATATTCATTCGCTTCTTGAATCTAACTCTCCGATATTAGATAAATGGATAATATCACGAGATCCTCTCCCAATTCACTCAAAACAATAATAGGAACCAAGAATGAATAAACCTTGAAGTAGAAAAGTGCAAACTCTTATTACCTAAACAAAAACCAATAGTTTCTCACAACCACAAAACACAATAACCATAGCCAGTAAATTTAGTTCATGGCTAGGTTCCAAAGAAACACAAGATAATTAATCCCTAGCATGAACCCAATCGAACAAAGATGAAGGAAGAGGCTTGTCGAAATCCTCCTTGCCCTTGATGCTTGTCGAAAATTCTCTCCTCTTGCCCTACTTGGACTTGCCGAAAT